>JABSTQ010009436.1:0-559485 GCA_013358835.2 Ixodes persulcatus | reverse complement strand
CTACAAAAACATTAGAACAGCGATATCAATAGACGTTACACACGCGGCTTCCACAGTTCTTAATGGCAATAGAAAAATGTTCGTCATACGTTGGGTCTTTGAGTCTTCTATCGTTGCAACGGTGGAGATGGCTGAGCGGGCGGAGTCTTGGGTTCCGGGTCTTCAGAAGCCGGGACGAACCCAGCGAGGGCGGTGGGCAGGCTGACGAGTCCCTGAGTTCCCGGCCTTGTGGAACCAGGACGCACTCAGCGGGAGCGGTGGCCAGGCAAGCGCATTCTTGAGTTCCCGGCCTAGTCAAACCAGGACGCACTCAGCGGCAACGGTGGCCAGGCAAGCGCATTCTTGCGTTCCCGGCCTAGTCGAACCAGGACGCACTCAGCGGTCAGCCAGCTCCTCGGACCGCTCGTCTTCTTCTCCCTTTCCACGTTCTTTTTCCGCTCGTGCCTTTTCTCCGGCCGTCGACGGTATATCTCGTGGCACGCGGAGCCACGTCATGGCGAAAACATCTGTAGTCCGGTGATGGTTCTAGGCCGCGCACATCACACCCACCCAGAGCCGGGGGCGGTGCCCTTGGTATTCCTTGGGCGCCGCCAGCCAGTGTATGCCCTGCCCAGTGACGGCTGTTTAAAGGGGGGGGGGGGGCAAAACACATGCCTTGCCCCCCCCCCCCCCTCTAAGAACTGGGGGGGCAAGCGCCCCCCTTGCCTCCCCGGTTGGTACGCCCATGCTTTGGGAGGCGCACCTGCGCTGGTCTTGTGATTGTTTTGGTCTTATCAGTGCTAAGAAGCGTGAATTTGCAGGCTTCTCGAAATTGGTTATTTTATAGTAAAAACGTTTGTTGTTTATCTTGGGGTTAAAGGATAGAGGAAAGCCGGATCCCAATGTATCCTGACTCTTGGAAATTCCATAAAAATCACCTGATGGGCGATTCGCAATATCTTTCTGTGGTAAACGCTGTTAAATGTGTAAAAATAGGCACATTGATACTTTTTTAGACTCATGTCGTTGTAAAAAACAAAACAAAAAAACCTCCAAACTCCGGTCTAAAAACATGTTTTTCGTGCAAGGCTCGTCAAATTATAAGCCGCCGAAGAAGACCAGACTTCTGCGTTAAATTCTTATTCCGAACCCTTTTTGTTCGCGTTCCGCCCATTGAGAAGCCTGAGGGAAGCGCCTCAGCACGCACCTCGTATCGCTGAGCCGCAGCATTCTTCCGCAACATAAAGTCCGTCTGCTTTCATCACCGTCACCATGGCAACCAACGCCGAATGAATGGAAGCACACACGGTACCGCCGCGTGAAGCCAGCAACAGCTGACGCCATTTTACCGACGCCGTCAGCTAGCCAAAGCCGAACGCGGTGTGTCAGATTTGGGGGGGGGGGGGGGGGGATTGGTGGCCGAGTGGGCTAGCGCACACCAGCTCGGAGCAGGTGGAGAGAAACCTCGCACTGCAGAACCCAGGGATCCTGGGTTCAATCCCACCCCTGCCCGTTTCGATCTAGAGGAGCATCGTACCGGCGTGCGGTCGTCTATCACTACTGCGTGGTGCACGTTAAAGACTCCAGGCTAGCGATTGTACTGCACTGGCTAAGTTGCTCATGTACAGCAAGTGACTCGTCGCAACTTTGAAATGCCTGACCAACTACACACTGTATAAATATCAACCCAACCCCAATTATTATTATACCCCTGTTACAAGGGCACACTTAACCGCGGTTAACTCAGCTTAACTGCTGTTACGCGGCACCACAGATATCGCACTATACTTTCGGACAGCTATTCCATAAGAAGTGAAGAGAGCGCGTGCACTGCTTCGATGGGTTATCAAGATGCTCAAGCGCACGTTCGCTCATAGCTTTGACTGCATAGCCGCAGAATGTTGTCGGAAAATATTGTGCGCTAACTGTGGCTTAGCGTAACTGCAGTTAAGTGAGCCCGTGTAACAAGGGTATTATACTTCGTCTCACCTTAGCATGGACTATTGTTAGCCGCGCATGCTAAAAGCGCGAGCTATAGACGTTTCCACTGTTTACAAAAATCACAGTCCACACGTGTTAAATCACAGTCCAGAACGCGCACGTTCGTCGCTTCGGAAAGCGAGCAAATCACGCGCCATACGCACGAACACTGAAAATGGAACCTGCCAAGTGTCCTTTTTTGGAAAGGTTTCGGATGAAGCCTCGGCGGCTGCACTGGCGCTCGTGCAGCGAGTGCTCCAGTCAAGGCAGTCAAGGCTGGCCGCTCGCGCTTGCACAGCCTTCGCAGTTAGTCCATGCTAAGGTGAGACGAAGTATAGAGAGTTTTAGTAAACCGTTTTCGCTTTCTCACTTCGCTCTATGGAAAGCCGAGTCGCCATCGCGCCTGCGCGACCCGTTCAGGGATTTGAGCGTGAAGTGTCAGCTCCGCTTTCTTTGCTATTTTAGGAAGCGCGTTCCACTCTTAGTAAAGCTTCAGTAGATGGTGTTTTTTTTTTTTTTTCCTGGAAAGGAATTCGAAATGGGTGCTCGCCACTTGAAAGCATGCTTGGGAGCGCGTTTGACCGTTATGAACCTCGCTGTAGTAAGATGGCTGCGCAGACTTCGTTTGAAACGACCTCCTCAAGAAAACGTTTCACGGTGGTCGAGAACCTCTGGCTGCTTCGGGAAATCGCTGGCTGCAATCCTTTCACGGCCCCTGAACGGTGGGAACAGGTGCAGCCTTGTCTAAGCCAGCGGGCTCGATTTTTCTATGCGAGATGACGACGACGACGTTGAGAGGATGACACACCGGGTGACGGCGGTGCCTCAATCTGAGCCCCTGGGCCTCGGTTCCTCGGAGGCGGCAGCTTCTACTTTGGCTGGGCTACCTCCTTAGCGAAAGTGAGTGCTCCATTTATATCTCTACCTTTTTTATTTTCCCAATGAAATGAGTTTTTTTCTTCTTCGTATGCTTCGGTTTGTGATAGCGTACCTTGGTGTTTCTGTGCACTGCGCGACATTGTTACCAGGAACAATCAATATCCTGTTTTGGTGTGGAATAAAGCGCTAGTTTGGGGCACTAATCTGAGCGACAAACTTTCAGCTCTCTCAATAGCTGTCAAAGAAATCAACTGCAAATAAAAGCGATTTTTTCGTGTTCGTATTAACAGTAGAGCGCAATGTATGTATCTGCCTTGGGGGATGAGATGAAACCATTTTGCTTGGCTACACTCCTTTTCATTTCTTTTGTGTGTTTTTGAAATTGCGTTTTTCGGCTTAAGCTCCTGCCTAGTTTCAGTCTCACCTGTGCTACGGTGTTTTCTTGCAATAGAAGGCCACGCAACACAGCCTACTTTTACAATGCTGAAGTCAACAGAAACAATGCAATTTTATTAGATGGAATATTCACACGCACATCTGAGAAGTAAAATGGGAGTTGTAAGTAAATGTTTTTTTTACTAAAATATTTCTAGATTCCTCTCAGCATAGTTTGACAAGTATTTCGCTCAGTACAAAAGCTTGGATATGATTCACTGTGATCAGTTTACGCATTCTTATATTAAAAAAAAAAAAAAAGAAACATGCCCATGGTCTTCATAGGGTTCGTCCAGCTGACAAATTGTGCCGACTGCGCACATCACTGCCTGGTGCTTCACGACGAGCACCCTCTTGTGACCAGAAAAGTATGGCTTCTGATTCTTTGATGGACGGCATATGGACTGTGCGGTCAACAAAACCCCAACAGTTGTCCAGGGGTGCTCACTTGTCTTTGACGGCCTAATAAAAAGAAGAAAAAGGCACTCTTACAACACGGCAGTATTTAAACACTATCAAAACATGTGATATGAGACTTGTTACTCATATAAAGATAAAGAGTATTTCCACTGTAGGGTTGTAAAAAAATGTGTATCGTAAAAAAAAAAATTAGTTGTTTCTTAATTTCGCTAAGCTCTGAGGCCGTCAAGCTGTGCATTTAAAACGAAACTTCTGAAAAGCGTTCTAGTCTACCGCTATTGCTTAGAAAGTGAGTGTTGTGTTTGCTAAATCTTGCATTGTTTTTGCCTGTCTGGTGTTCACCAGGCAAAAAAACTTGACGTGGAATATTCTGTCGACCCTTTTTGGTAACTTTTTTCAAAACACCGCCGGGTAACACATTCGGCCGCCATATTTTGGGCATCGCTTTTAGTGCGAGACTTGTGACTATACTCTGTTTCACCTTATGATGTACCGCAGGAAATGCTACAAGCGCGAGCTCCTTGCTCTAGGGCACATCTCGGCGGCACAAGCTCTCGTGCGTTAAGAGTAGCTTCCAACGCCATGAGCTCGCGCTTCTAGCCTTGTCTGCGGTACAATATAAGGTGAAACGGAGTATAGAACCGAGTTCATATTCAGCATTGACGCAGCATTCGTGTCTAATACATTTAGACTCGCATCCACGACAAACAATGACGCAGCTCTCTTGCTCTTAGACGCTTGGCCAAAATAAGGCGGCCTCAACGAATAGGGGCAGCATGGCATACACTTTTAAAAAGGCTGTATTCAAGTCTCTATTATTTCCTAAATCTACCAAGGAAGTCCAAGGCGAACAGTTCCGGAGAAAAGTTAAACAATTCAGAAATTGCGACCGAATATGAATAAATAAAGTTGAGAGGAATGGTTTTTTTTTTGAGCGGCTTGCGAGCGCTATGCTCGTGGTCAACTTTCAGTGCCATTTTCGACAGGAGGACGCGTGCACAGGTATAATCGGCTTTCAAGCACGCACTCCCGTACATTTGATTGCATAGCCATAGGAGGCCCACAAAAACGCGACGACTTTAGACACCGTGCTGGTTGCAAAGTGACACTCGTTCACTTCGTTTGATTATGCTCTTTTGTATTACGTAGAACTCAAATGGAATGGTTTACATTTCACGCGTGGGGCGTACGCTTTACTTCTTGATTCGGCCTCTTTCAAGCTGAGGTCAAGGTGAAAAACATCGACGCTTATTGAGTAAGTGCAGCCATCTTGAGATCTAAGCGATCACGCTAAAGACGCTGAGGGCAGTCCGCTCTGCAACTTTCGCACGCTCACTCCGCTAACTATACGCTCCAACTCACAGCGGGCTACGCATGCGCGGTGGGAACGATGCTTCTTCTAGAGCGTAAAGCAGAGCATAGAGGGCTCATAAAAGTGGCCTACTAAGACTCACAGATGACAAGCGCGCTCGTCGTGACTTGTGCTGACACTGCCCATGTACACCTTGTTTTTTCGTGCCGAAACAAAGTAAAGACGTAAATTATTGGCGTATCAAAAAGAGTAACTTTTTACTAGACAGAGCAGCTGTGCTAAAACAATGGAAACACGAAATTTACACAAACCATGCAGGGTCTCACCTGTGAGCACAGCTCCAGTTTCGCCAGGGTCAACCCCCTATGTTTGTTCATGTCAGCGAGCAGGTGCCGAACCTCTCGTTGATATGACCCACGATGAGGTTCACAATACTGGAGAACACCGACAAGTTCCGTCCAAACGCTCATCCAAGTTCGAACAGACGGTTGCGATAGGCCAGTCGACAAAGACCCATGCAAAGCGTTTGGCCAGATTGGCAACACCCTGAGCCGATCTGTCAGGTGCTGGGATTTGGAGGCCCACTTGCAGAGCAGCCAGGTCCTTCTTTAAGCGGGATTGCCTCATAAAGGGTTTCTCTTCTACGTTGGCAATATCCAACAAACCGCGTTCGGAAAGGAAGCTTCGGCGCTTCATGGCATGAGAGATAGAAATCATTGATTCGATGTTTCGCCAGCTTAATCTCGTTAGTAGAAGTCTCTTGCCTTGAAAACCGCGGGATTCATCGTGAAGGGGCCTTGCTATACTCCGTTTCACCTTATGTTGTACCGCAGCGAAGGCTAGAAGCGCGAGCTCATAGCGTTGGCAGCTGCCTAAATGCACGAGAGCTTGTGCCGCCGAGATACGCACTAGAGCAAGGAGCTCGCGCTCGTAGCCTTCCTTGCGGTACATCATAAGGCGAAACAGAGTATAGCCTTGAGCAACACTGTACTCGTACTTCGACAAAGAGTGTACTCGGAATGCGCAAACTTCGTCCTTTACTTTCATTTTTCTACTTCGAATACGTAAATTCGTTTAATTTTTAATTCGAGTGGAGCAGAAGCTACAAGAGCGAGTGCCGGCCTTTCAGCGTCCTTGACCAGCACGCGCGCTTGTGCAGTGCAAGTGCCGTTTAGAGCAACATGCTCATGATTCCTTCGGCTTCACTCGCACACAGGGTGGAACGATTATATTTATATTTTATAGCTTAATATGCTTCGGGTGTGTGCCTATACTCTTTTGTGTTTATTATTCTCGCCTTCGTTTTTACTACCTTTACAAACACGCTCCCTTTAACTTTCTTGGTGTTAACGTTTAGTTTTTTCTGTCTTACTAGTACTATAAACGTCCACTTGTGGGGCTAAGCAACCGAATTTTTCGAACGCTCTTACACTGAAGAAAAACGGTCTGCTAAAACGCGTTTTTGGACTTCCACTTTCCATTCCACCGAAGCAGGCCGCGCATGCGCAGTTTGGCACCCTCAGAGCGGAGCGGAAAATGAAAACGGTCTACTAAAACTCTCTATTCGCAACTTTCACGACCTATAGGGGGCGCAGTGGTGCCTATCAAAATGGCTGTCATCTGGATGATCGTCGTAGAACAGCGGTACGAGGTTCGGTCTGCTACGCG
Source organism: Ixodes persulcatus (assembly GCA_013358835.2). Taxonomy (NCBI): domain Eukaryota; kingdom Metazoa; phylum Arthropoda; class Arachnida; order Ixodida; family Ixodidae; genus Ixodes; species Ixodes persulcatus. The sequence goes on along the minus strand of JABSTQ010009436.1, from coordinate 552,812 downwards.
TAAGTAATTATAGCTTTACTATATACGAGCAGTATTAGAGCCTTACGTTATCTTTTCACGCCAGGAAGACGTAGGCAAGCCCATTTATTATGAGGCCAATCATCCAGGAGCTAGGGTGCGCGATTCTCACAACGCGGTACCACCATCGCTGAAAGTTGCGAATTGTCAGATCAGCCGCGTTCGCCGGTGCGCCGCTGGCAAAGACGGCGAAGCTGAGACACGCCGACGGCGATTGAGCAAGCGAGAGCACCGCGGGATGATTGAAACGGGGACATTTATTGGGATCAAAGGCGCGAAATAAGCATAAGTTTTTATTTGAATCGTAAAGCGCGAAATCCTAGTTAGGGACCACATGCCTTTGCTGGGTCTTTCCTCTAAACTTTTTACAGAGACACTGGGTGCCGCATTCAGAAAGCACCTCCGTCTGCAAATTATGGGGGCCCTAAAAAGAGCCGTTTAGACCGCTACCAAGACCTAGCTGACGTAGCGAGCACTTGACAAGAGTTGGCGCATAAGTTGTCTTTATGCACGCAGGCGGGCGACGGGCTCAGCGCAGAAGATCACTCGAAGTCACCGGGGCCGTCAGAATCCTCGTCTTCCGCACTATAGGGAAGGTCCCTGTCTGCGTTGGGGCTGTAGATTTTGGCGGCCGCGGCGACGAACGACTGGAATCTATCTGTGTTTCCGCACGACTTCTCTCTCCTCCAGAACATGAACTTTGCAAGGAGACCAGTGAAATGGTGGCTCTCGCGAAGTCCAGATGGAAGAGAGTTTTTGACGTTGGCACAGGTGCCCTACACCGCATTGGTGTGCGCACCAGTGCTCGGGTCGACAAAGTGCAGCTTGTGGTTGAGGGTGAGCTGCGTGAAGCTAGCGTCATCTGCAAGCTTGTGATAGCCAGCCCAACAGTCAGCGATACGCAGCGCAGCGATACGAGGTGCGTGCTGAGGCCGTTCCCGCATGCTTTTTAATGGGCGGAACGCGAACAAAAAAAGTTCGAAATAAGGACTTAATGAAAAAGGCTGGTTTTCTCCAGCGCCTCATAATTTGACGAGCCTTATACGAAAAACGTGGCATCCCGCGCCCTGTATTTTTTTTTATGCGTAACATGGGTCTAAAGTATCAAACTGTCTAAAGGCATAAAAAGATACGGGAGCGCTAGCGCGAGCGCATGCACCGTCATCACTGATCAAAGCTGTGCAGATCAAAGCTGTGCGAGAGGCCGATAATCTGAGATGAAGAGAACGAAGGCGCCACAAGCGCGAGCGCGAGATCGCGTGTGCCACGGGCCCAGTGTCTCAGTCAAAACGAGGGCAGTCACAGGGGTCGGACGCAGGTTCGGGCTCGCTGGAAGCTCATGAACCGGCCAGCAGTTCCGAAGAAGAGGCTACGACGCGCATTGGCGCGCCTGCCGACATCCAGGAACAGTCTGCGTTCCCATTCGGCGCCCGATGTCGCCTGCCCGCGAGGTTCCGGCCCGAGTAAGCAGCAGCCAGTCCGTAAGTAAACCGAGGTCCTATGCCAAGACCGCCTTGGCCTTGGCATGATAGGCAGGCCCGAATCTAATTTGTTCGATTCAGACGGCTTTCTCGGTGTCAATGGAGGATCTTCCGAATTTCCAGTTTGAGAGCGCGCAGGGCCTGTTGTTCAGCGTTCGAACGCCAGGCCTTGCGCGTGGAGCAGACGACGCTCGTGTTCTCTCTGATTGAAGGGAGACAGTAGGAACGAGAAAGGCCTTTGCATTTTTCCAACTGCCGTCCAATGATTTCGATCTATAGGAAGTGTTCACTGGACGCCATATTTGAGTTTGCTGTTTACAGCGCATGCTCAGACCGAACTCTCACTTATAAAAAGTATTCACTGGACGCCATATTTGTGGGTGCTGTCTAGAGCGCATGCTCCCAACGAGCTCACATTAACAGGCTGCTAAGACTGGCACTCTTGATGGTGCGGAATGCACGTTGCAAAAGAACTGTGGAAGCTCGCCATCAGCACGCGCTCAGCAGTCGCGCACACAGCTATGGCCGCCAGTGAATACTTCCTATAGGCTGCTAAGACCGGCAAATTTGATGGCGTGGAATGCGCGTTGCAAAAGAACCGTGGAAGCTTGCCGTCTGCACGCGCTGGGCAGCCGTGGGCTCAGCTATGGCCGGCAGTGAATACTCCCTATAGGGGGTATTCACTGGACACCATACTTGAGGGCGCTGTTTAGAGCGCATGATTTACGCATGATGAGAACGAGCTCAAATTAATAGGCTGCTAAGACCGGCAATCCTGATGGTGTGGGATGCACGTTGCAAAAGAACTGTGGAAGATCGCCATCGGCACGCACTCAGCAATCGCGCACACAGCTATGGCCGCCACTGAATACTCCCTATTGGCGACGTGCGCGATCAAAAGCGTCGCTGCGGTCGGCTGTCCACGATTGGCCGAATGCTGACTATGACGTCGGCAAAGGATTTCACATCGACAGAAATAAGAGGAATGTAAGAACTTCAATTTGGACGGTGTTGGCAATGTTAGTTTCAGAGCGCTATGATTTCAAGCTTCCACCATGCTGATTATAAACACCATCGAACTTGTTGTTCGCAAGGTAATGACGTCACGAGGAGTAACCATAAGAGGGCGCCACCACAACATCTCGCCGCTAATACCATGTAGAGCGGCGAAAAGCATGTGATCAACTCGCACTTAAAAATAATTTGTTTTGACAAATGTAGAACTACTGCGGTAATTATTCTATTACTTTTGAAGGGAGCTGATAAATTAATTTTCTATGATGCGCCGGATAAGGTAAGTGGATTTTATTTTTGTTTGTGCGTGAAAGAGTTTAATGGACATCAGCCTGCCAACAGTTTCAAACGTCATCTCGCATGTCTCGAGACCAACTGTCGCGGTTCCCATGTATTCTTGCAGGGAGACTTCGACTGTACCCGGTTTGATAAGTGAGACCGCTGTAACTAGGCCCAGACGTGCGACAGGAGAAAGTACAGGCCGGGTGGACTGAATCCTTTTTTCATGGGGACGCAAGAGGAGCAGGGCTTCCGCGGCTCCGGCTAAGCGAAGAACGACGAGGCGCACTAGTCGACCTAAAAAGTTATTTTTTAATTTATATCTAGGAAAATTGCAGGGTTCATGTAGAAAATAATCTCCTCCAAAGAGCATGTTAGGGTGAGTTCTAGAATAACTTTACAAATTGTGGCCACTACACCTATCTGCCCTTCAAAAAATGCGCGTGACTTTACGGAGACATTGTTCGAATCACTTTTTTCGTTCTCAAAACGTAAAAAAAGCAACAAAACTTGTTTTTCTATGTGTGTGTAAGATTGATAAAACATATTGTATAAATAATGTTTTGCGTTTCATGGATGTTTCATTGACGTATGGGCGTTTCGTGAAAGTTTCATGGACGTACACAGAATGCAAATGAATCGCTAAACAACTTGATCTGGACGAGCCCAGGCAGCACAAAATGAACGGCCGGGCAATGGCTGAAGCATTTTGGACAGTCACATTTCCTCCGGCCTAAGGTCGGTCAAACATTTGTTCATGCGTCAACGTGAAATCTGCTGTCTACGGCGTGATTGTGTTCTGCAACAGCAACAAATCAAGAAATAAAAGTGTTTGAGGTCCTTGGTGTAACACCAGGCGTATTTTGTGACGTGACCCTGAACCGGATGGACAACAACCGAATCACAAAAACAGACTTTCGGGTCTCTGAGGAAAGAGAGAAAAGACGGAAAATGAGAGCGAGTGCCAGGACAGGCTTCACGAGGCAGTGCGAACGGAATGAAGCTGAGGACTATGCACCAGGCGCGTTTTAGGATTGTGGATGAGCAGCCAAACATCCTACTGCAATTTCTAGAAAACACTCTCTTTGTACATGTAAGGATCATTTTCTCCGTAACTAGTGGAGCTGTCAGATAGATTTTTTATCGGTTATTACTACATGCCTAATTTATGTACTGAACCTAAAAAAAAGGATTTCGTTGAAAACTTTTTTATTTAATAATATATTTATCTTGACAAGGAGCATAAAAACTAGACCACAGGTGTATGCAAAATTTATTTTGAACAAATGAGACGTGCAATTATTATTGTTTTGGTTCAGAAGAAAACCCACGTTCTGAGGAATAACCGGGAAAGGTTTCATGGCTCTAGTTAAATTTGACAATTCATAAAGGTTTCTTATTCAAAGTAAAAAAAAAAAGTCATAAATATTTTTTTTATAAACAGCACATGCTTTAGTGTTTCTGAATGAAACTTTGCAAGCAGCAAGGAGACAGAAAACAGAAACAATCTGGAAAATTTGAAGTCTCTCGTAGAAAGTGAAGCTGAAATAATGTCAAGACAAGTTGACTCATATTTTAACCTAACATCCCCCATTAACGCTATCGCATTAAGATAGCTGCATAGCAGTTGTACTTCTACTCGTGAGTGTGTGTAGTTGGTTAAACAACATGCGCCTGCATTTTTTCCCCTCCCTTCTCTCCACTGGAAGGATTCAATGATGGTGGAGTTGAATGTTTTGAGAAATTATACCAAGGATTCGTTTTTGAATATAACTATTGGTAGCGAATGTGTTTTATATGCGCGCATCCCCAAACTATACAATCCAATGCTTTATGTCGGAAATGGAAAAACGCGCCACACCGATTAACAAGTATGTCCGAGGAGAAACCTCCAAGGGCATGCACGGAGTAGGCGCCGCGAGCTCAGACGCACTCGTTGCTGCTTGTGAAATTAGCTGTGTCAAGGTACGACGCACGTGCCAGAGATACGCCACGTACCATCAGAATACAAACCTTACTGTGACCTCTCCTGCATGTTCATGCATCCCTTATTCCTCCTCTTGCACCTTGGCGCAAAGATCGAGCCACGCGCATCGCAACTGCTCAAGTATATCATTCCAATGTCAAAAAAAAAAAGTTTAGCATGTTAACGTCACAGCCCAGCAGGCGCATGTTCTTTGCTTCGGAAAGCGAGCAAAACGTCGCGCCATATGCACGGACGCTGAAAATGGCAGCGACCAGAAGCCCGTTTCTGGCGTTTTCTTACGCTGGCTCCAGGTTGCCGTTTAACGAAAGGCAGAAATGTGCTCCTTATTTTACAACGCTAATATGATTTGTATTTTTAATCACGTAGATGATGCGTACCACTAAAATAAATATAAGACAAACGTGATGAAAAATGTTGGTGATCGTCATTGAAAGCAACCTGTCTCACATCGTGTTTTCTCTTCTTTCAGCCGGGACCCAACCTGGTGTGTGGCGAGCTGCCGAATAACTCGAGGAACACCGGAGAGCTGCAGGCCTTTGAATATTCCAAGTGGCTTCGTAATTCTGCGACGAGTCACGCCACTGTCTGCTGGAGTGGCAAGCGGGGTAGAGCATAACTAGGGCTCCGTGTTTTCGCTCCGTGTTTTCGGATAAATCCGAAAGACTCCGAAAAACACCCGCCGGTGAAATTTTTTCCAATTCGGATTTATCCGATAAACTCCAAGAAAAAGTGACTTTTTTTTTTTTTTTTTTACAATTTGAGCATTGCAGGATCAATGGTCCTGGGAAAATGACACCATATTTATCTTTCAAGCCTCGGACCGTTGTCAAAAAGGGGGTCTTACGGCTTGTCTCGTCAAGGTTGGTTCAGGGAAACAGGTCATCGTACCATTCGTGTCACGACAAAAGTCACTCTTTAGGTTTCCAGTTTGGACCATGGGATTTGGGATTTAGAGAAAGGAGAGGTAACAGTGAAAGCTATAGACCATAGAAATTGTATAAAATAGGGAAGAGGGGCAGTTGAAACTTCTCTATTACATCCTTAACCACTCCAACTCGCGCGGTCACGGGATCGATTGATGGGATGACTACGAGCTTCCTTGCGGCTACCTCCGGCAGTTTATTGATTTTAAGGTATCGATGTTTATCGAAGCCACACTTGTGTGCGACTTTTGTCGTGGGACAAATTAGTATTGCCAATGACACCAACGCCAAATTCAACTGAAGAAATCTTAATTGATACAAGCGCGTTTTATTTTTTATTTGGCATACGTTTGCATCCGGTTAATATTTATTATTCTTTAATAGGAAACACTGCGAAATTAATCTCAGAATTTTGAAGAATTGGGGATTTACGAAAAATAAACTCCGATAAACACCCAATTTTCGCTAAGAAATAAACTCCGAAAAACACCCTCCGAATTTCACGAAAAATAAACCCCGAAAACACGGAGCCCTAAGCATAACGCAGCCCTGTACAATCATGATGTTAGCGCTGCTGGGAGACGAGATGTACTTAATAGTTTAGATTGCCGCTTCGGGTGAGTTGATGGACTAACAATGACGTAGGCATCTTTCTCTATGTGATATTGGGTGGACCCTTCTATTGGGATCAGCGGGGACGGAAGCAGAACGCTGCAAATCGTAAGCGCTGAAATAGCGAGAAAAAGAATGACATAAAAGCGGAGAAAGAAATCAGACGACCGGTTAGGCGTGTTCGTTTGGCCGCGATGAGTGAAAGTTGTTTGAGTGCTTGTCAACTTTATTGTTTCTTACACAACGCGCGATGCCGGTGTTTTCATGCAGAATAAAGCTAGATAAACAAAAATTCAAACCTTGCAAGTGACTTTCTTTTTTTTTTAATTTTTTCGTGTACATTGAAGTGTCGCCAGCATAACTGGTCCCATCGGGACCAGCTATATCCACGTCTATACGCCTCCGTTCCTAAGTGACCGGAATGCATGGGATCTTTTCCTCTATATTATTATATTAACTCTATGCTTGGGATGTCACGGACACCATCTTCGGCGCTGCAACTGAGGACCGATTTTGCTCCTCCGGGATGTCTTGTTTCGAATGTTCACAACCACGAAAAACCTATTTTTTTTCGTTCGTGGAATTTGTTTTTGAATTTATTCGTAACGAATAATTACTGAAATATAATTCATTGCGACCTGATGCAATATTGTCTGTGAACCTTTCTTCTGTGTCAGTTTTCAGTCACGTAATAAACAGAACACACAGTAACTCTGGCTGGTCGACGTCGGTAAAAATATATGTGCAGGTTTCGTTGTCCCCTCCCCTACTTCTGCCATCGGTTTTCGTATATAAGCAAAACATATAAATGGCTTCCTTTAAACGTGCCGTTCCTGCATCACGAAGGCTAAATTAATCTCAGCAATTGTGCTTTTCAAATGGATAATGTCATATTTAAAATTTCGTAATACTTTCAATGCCATGAACCTCAGCATTAGACCTCTTAACAGATTACTTCATCGATTAAAGGTCGCAAATTATTCTATTAAAAATTCTTCATCGCTGCAAAGCCCTAACACTATCTGTTCTTCGTAGGGTTGTGAGTTTCTTTAAAGCTTTAATTTGGTCGTTCAAGACGCTTTTCAGGGAATATCTCGCGGCAGGAAGAGAAGCCCAAATCCCGGAGCGCCCAAGAGCTAAAAACAGGGCGCGCAATACACCACTCTTCCTCCCATTTACATATTCATGGCCATTGAGCGGAGGCGATACAGCGGGATCATTCTTCCAACTAAAATTGCTGATGAGGTTCGGCGGCCCCCAAATGCTGGAGAGCTTTATGTGGGCCACTTGTATTTTACTTTTTCCACGAGCGAGAGCCGCTGAACAACAGGTCGACTTGGAGCGGATTAGAGCCCCGAAGCGAACATCCGCCACTAACGCAATAAAGACGTACCACGAAGGCTCTCTCAGAAGACCAGTGCTATTCACATAGTTCGTGAGTCTCGGAGTGGCAACCCTTTTTTGAACAAAAAATAAATAAATAAAGAGGGGGTGGAGTGCCTTCACTTGGAAATATTTCGGGTCACACTCGAATTTTGTAAATCCTCGCCATCGAATTCAATTTACATCCATGGTTTTGATTCACTTTCCTTCGGAGCCGATGGAGCAGGAGCAAAGCTTGGCAGGACCGGTTTCTTCTTGTAGGCTTCTAAACGGATATGCCAGAGCCATCGTGGCTTCGAAACAACAAGCGTGCATAACCATCAGAGAATGGAAGAGCGAGTAAGCGACCTTGTTTGTGATACCCTTTAAAAGACATCTCTTCTTGAAAGGTCCTTCGACGCCATAAGAACTCTTTCACCTTGTGAAGAACGGTTTCGCCTCAAGCACTATCGCACCCTGGTGCACTAGAAAGGCAACTGGCCTATGAAGAACTCTTTCGCATCAAAAAAGGAGCTTAAAAGCTTTGATAGGAATTCAGGGACATTGCTTAAAAGCAGGGTCCCTGCATTAGAGGGTAATTTTTTTTTCTCGTTATTGTGTGTCGTTTTCTAGATATCACGGCTCAAAGTTTGATTTCGGGCGTCTACGGCAAAACCGAAACTATATGTTAGAGGGATGGCAACAGTGAACATCAGCCTTATGGCAGCGACGTGACGTCACAAGAGTGATGCGGTACACGGTACAACCAATCAACCGCAGCTCCACCGCCACGTGACGTCACGGGGGTGGTGTGCCAGTGTTCCTTGACTAAAAGCCAACCCGCTTGCCGGCCGCTAAAGAGCAGCTGGTCGCGTCTTTAAAATCGGTTTTAGTGGAGTACGCGGCGTCCCTTTGATGTAATATTTCGGCTGTGGTCATATTTCGATCGACTAAAGCGATGCCATTCATTTAAATCGGTTTGGTTTCCGACCGGAGTTACCCTTTGAAAGAACTTTTTATGGCGCAAAATATGGAGAAGCCGATAGAACCCCTTAAAGTTATTTTGCGACCAGACTTTTTTTTCTTCTTCTTTGTGTGCGTTTTGTGAGACAGGCAAATCGGAAACCCATACATCAGTGGCGACTTAGCTAGGCGCATGAAAAGAATGTAATTTAAATTAATAGAAAAAAAAAATGGGAGCGATGGTAGAGAAAGGGGTTCTCAAAACTACTTTCGGTTCGCTATGCCGCACATGCAGTGCGTCTTTTCGTGTCCTTGATTCAAGTAAAGCCGCAGTCGTGCTGCTCGTCCGTCGTACAAAACATGATGAGAGAACGACCTGCGGACATGCCTCATATGCTTCGAACATTTCTGCAGGGAGTTTTGGTATGACCAATGGAAGCGTCATACAAGGAAGACCTCAGCCAGTGTCTGCCGACTTGTGCGCGTGGATGCAGGTGGATGCCACCGTCGGAGGAGGGCATTTCCGGGTCCGACGCGTGGCTTGGTCGCGGCGACTCGGTCGCGTCACGGCAGAAGCGCGTCCCCGGCGGATCGATGGGCGGCCACAAATGAGCGCGCTGGGCGACGCTTTCGGGTTCGAGCACGGGGCGAGCGCGGAGGTGGGTCATGCGGAAGAGCGGCGCGGGGGGCGCCCCTGGATCCCCGCCGATAAAAGAGGCCCCAAATTTTCCGGATTAGAGCCCGGGGGGAAGGGATGGACGCGACAAAAGCGGCCGCTAATCCCATTGCCGCCGCAACGCCACCGCGCGTCGCAGGCCCGGCGCCATTGCACGCCTGCTTGGCTCCTTTGGAGCCCTTTCGAGACTCCTGGGCGACGTCGATACGCCCCGGCGGCTGAATCACGCCGCGCCATGAAAGATTCAGCCGGGCGCCGGCCGCAGGTAGAGCGCCGCCGACCATTAGGGCGGCGCTACACACCCGCCGTCGTAAATCTGCGCAGAAAATGCGCCGCTGAATATTTCAGTCGCTTTTCGGCCGCTCGTAATTCCTGTTTAGCGCGCGCGCGCCTCGCGAGACGCCAGCGGTGGCGTCGCGTCCGCTTAGCACGGTGCGCCAACGTTTCCCCCGGCGCGCCTGCTGCCACCGCGAATCGAGCCCAATTCATTAGCGCCGCCGTTACCCTCTTTCACGGGCTCTGCCTCGGGGTTGGGACAAAAGCCCCTCGCACGCCCCCGGTGCGCGGGAGCACCCGCAGATGGCCGACCCAGCCCCTGGTACCAGGACTGGCGCCGCACCAGCTACCGAAAGACTCGGCGTGGGGACTGCGGGCTTCGTGGCGCCATCCATGAGCCGGAGTCGAAATCTCTTTCGCGGCTCCAACACAGTGGTCGTTATGGATTCGGCTAGATGGCGCAGTCTCATTTATAGAAGTTGCGGTTTAATGCAATGTTATGCAGTTGTTGTTTCCGCTTGCTTCAGCATGGCGGCGCGCCCTTTCACTTGGGAAATAGCGAATAAGGAGTTATAGAAATATTGGGCACCGAAATGGTAGGTGTTTTGTCAATTTTCGTTGTCTCCGAAACAGGGTTCAGCCACCAGCCTTTTTTATTCCTTTCTTTCTACTTAACACAGGAATTCTGTCAGCACCCGGGAAGTTTTAACACAGAATCTGTTCATGGGCTGCATTTCATGCGAAAAGCGTCGCGCTCGAGTGTGACGAGGATACGTTACACGCCGACGAAGGCGACATAAATAATGCTCATCCGTAACCAAACCAATCTTAGTCCTTCTTAATCTTAATTCACCATACGTATATACATTCGGGTTTTTTTTTTTTTTTTTTACCGCAAAAATAAACTAGGCATCGCCGAACGCTCATTCTCCGCCCAAAGGTAGTGCTAGAGGTCACCACCAGATGCCAAAGTTTCAGCCCGATCCGATATCTTAATCAAAAGTTATAAGTGATTTTCTGAAAATTTCAATGGGAAAATGGAGCCAATTTTTGCCCTTTTTAGGTTTCTGGGGCAATAGAGCCCCATGTATTCGCAAACTTCGACGGCCACCATTTTCCCACTGAACTTATTAGAAAATCACTTATAACTTTTGATTAATTTTAAGGTATCGGATCGGGCTGAACCTTTGGCATCTGGTTGTGACCTCTAGCGCTACCTTTGGGCAGAGAATGAGTGCTCGCCGATGCCCTAGTTTATTTTTGCGGTAAAAAAAAAACCCTGAAAAGTTTTCTTTTTGTGACACCCTGTAGTCAGGGTTAGGCTTAATTAATTGTAACATGCGGGGTTTACCGCGCGACCCAGCCGGAATCGAACCGAGGACCGAGTGATCCGTAGCCCGACACCCTTGCTCGGCGCCACAAAAAGGAGAGGAAAGGAATTCAAGCAGCAGGACCAAGTCTCAGTCACGGGAGCCTTACCGTCGGCGCGCGCAGGTGGCTTTCGAATGACGAAACGGAGCTCCCCACGTAATGGGACGACGCCACGGGGCGGATGATTACACACCAACGAATAGCGCTGCGGGAGTATGACGTCATGACTACGCCCAGCAGCTAATAGATAGCATAGCGGGCTTCATATGCCTAAAGGCCCTTGATATGTAAGTGTAGGTCTTGCAAGTAGCACCACACGCGCCAAAGCCAGAGGCTCGTGCTACAGACGTTTGTAACCATGGCGCTCTGACTGGTGCCCCGTGCGTGCAAGCACGTGCAGCTGGCAAGTGAAGAAACCTTTGGCAGGCCTGCGATTGCGCGTGCTTGCTCACACGATGAGGAACAAGGCGGCCGCCAGATGCCCTGTTTGCAATCGTATATAGTGAGGCCCTTGGAAGCAAATGGCGGCGCCGTGCTGAAATGAGTTGCCTTTGAAAGTGATTGGCGGCGCAGCACTTGCTCCACGCTCGTGTTTAGCGCGTGAGCACAACAGTGGTTGCCGGTATTTGCAAGGAACGTGAAGCCTGAATTTATTGCAGTGACTGAAGATAAACACCCTCACGACTATTTCAGCTACCATAAGGAGCTCCTTGCAATCCAAGAGCACGAACTCATCATGGCATACACCAGTAGAGTAGCTATGCCAACCGGCACCCGGGACCCTTCGATCTTTCGCATCCCCCCCCCCCCCCCCCCCCTTCCCCCTTCACTCCCCGAGATCGCAAGTTCGCAACCAGTAAAGCGGAGGGCTTTTCGTAGCACCCACCCCCTTCACCGTTGATACGCGAGGGGGGGGGGGGGGGGGGGGGGGAGGTTTCCGTATCGTCCCCCGCCTCCCCCTTTACCGTTACTACGCCACTCGTAACCTATCGAAACTCCTAATTAAAGCATACTCCTCACACACTCCACTACTCAATAAATTAAGAACTCTCCTTGGTTTAAACTTGTACTATTTGAGCGTGTTGGTGCTTTTTAAACATTTAGAAAGTGGAGACACATAAGGGACAGTACAGACCAAATTAAGCCCTCTGTAACCAAGCATAACAATTCATAATGCACGCGTAATGCACGCGTAATGCACGCGCGGCACATTTTGTGCTCCTCGGGTTTATCAAAATGATCAAGACAAGTTTTAGGAAAGCTAATTGTTGGAATGTTCAAAATTCACCGGCCTGACACTTCGCTGTTATGTCTCTCCTCGAAGAATTAGTCAATCAAGGTTAAGGTCTCCTGACGGTCAAAGGTAACGCGTTAATAAGTGACACACAAAAGCACACGCCAGCATTAAACCCGCGCATGAATGTTCCTTGGTTACCTATAAGGCCACGTTTACGTGAAAGTGACCGTAGCGAAGAATCGAGAGCAGCCGACTTTAATTGGGCCGAACAGAAGGAGAGAGGAGGACTGGATCCGTGGTCGAAGCCCGATTTTATGCGTGACGGTAGAATACACGTGGAAACCGTTTAACAGCACCTAAAGCGTAATCCTTTACGCCAGTGGTTCTCAAATGGGGGTCCGCGAGACCCTCAACAAAAAAAAACTTTTTTTTTTTTATTTGCCACGTTTTTTGTAGTTCAGTCCGGCCGTGACTAATTTGCAACCTGCTTCCGGAACTACGACAGCAATAAAAGGCACCTGTTTTATGCTCCAGACGTGTTAACTTACTTACGTACACTCCCCCCCCCCCCCCCCCCCTCCGCTGGAAGGGGTCCCCCATCACTGCCAGCGGTCCGCAAGGGGTCCCCGACACACCCATGGCTGAGAACCACTGCTTTACGCTTTAGGTGCTGACCATTCGCTCATAGCGTCGGCTGCGTCTGGACTTAAAGGGCCTCTGACACGCCAAAAAAAAATTTTTTTTTTTTCATGCTAGGCGTTGAATTGGCATATCAGGACATTACAAAAAAAATTGTTTCACTATAGAGTTGCGTAGTTTTTTTATAAAAAATAGAAATACGAGACCCAATTCAAAGTTCCCGCCGTGCACTGTGACGTAACAGTGTACCGCAAGGTGTCGGGGCGGTCAGAACGGAGAGAGTTTGGCCAATGGGCGGAGCTTGTTGGCCGCTAGAACAAGCGGATTTCGCGGTAACACAATATGGCGTTACTTCTTTGTCTTGTTCATTCCTGAGAAATCGCGTAGAGTTCCTATGAGTCAGAGCCACAATATGGCGGACGGAAGTAGTCATCCCCCGGTTGTCAGACTACGCTGCTGTGGTTGTCAGACTGTCAAAATCTCCTTAAGGCGGCGGTCCCACGGCCCCAACTATAATACCGGTGGCAGCTCTGCTAACGCTCCTGTTTGCTGTTGTTCGAGGCGGGGCTTAGGCCGCACGTCCGGAGGCTTCCTGGCCTTTGACGACGTCCATTCCCCGAAGTGAAGAACCCAGGGGTCCAGTGGAGGTGGGAGAATTGGTAACGTAACGAACGGTTTAATTACATGGTAGCGATACAGTCGTCAAATCCGAGAGAACAAATGGAGCCCTCACGCCCCCCGCCTTATATAGGGGTCCGTTTTCTCCCTCTCTCTCCGCCAGGGCAGCAGGTGCGACCGCCACGTGCCTTGCAGCTGGGTCCGCCGCGTCGCAGCCAGAAATGAGTCATAGCCAAGGTTCTCCGCAGTTAGGCCAGGCCTCTCTCCCCTTCCGGAGCGCACGAACCCACACGCACACACACACACGTCCCGTTGACGTCACGGACGCGTTGAGACACGTTTTGGGCAGCCTTCGACAGGTGGGCGTCAGTCCTGAACACGTCGGGACTCGTTTCGGGACTCGTTTCCGCAGCGTTGAAACTCGGAAGAAGGTTGCCGAAGGTTCCATTCTTAACACTGTGCAAATGTCGCGTCTGTGCGCGTGTTACGTATTTCGTTCTTTTTGCAAATAAATAGCCAATTCATCATAACTCTTTTAGTGCAAAATATGATACGCATTTTTCAAAACTTAACGCACAATAAGAAAACAAAAAGTGCAAGTTTTGATATTTTCAAAGACATACCTCTATGCATTCCAAGTTTCTAGACTTACAATGCATCCAAGACGCGTTCTTATTTTTTTATTGAATAGAAAAAGGACTCATCTAGTTCCGTGCATACGTGTTTTTGTTAATTAGCACGCTCACATTTTTTAATATTTATTCAAAAAGAGCCTTTTTTACGTGATTTTGAAGTCTAGTAACTCAGTTTCACATCATAACGCAGCAACGACATTTAAGGGCATGCTTGTGGTAAACCTAGGAACTCAGAATAAAAAATTTTAGATGTGCAACGCCAGCCGTTTTCTTGTAAACACAACTTGATTATGGTAAAATTTCTAAGAATTCCCTTAACGCGTTCTTGGTTTTCTCAGACAGCGTTCTGGCATCTGACCTAATTCTTTTTTAATTGTATGCTAGAGGAACTGAGCTGGTTCACTAGAAGCGTGATTTTTTCGTATTCATATTCAGATTTGTTTAAAATATGTTTAAATCATGGGACTATTTTGAAGCTCGACTCTGTACGCAAGAAACCGGTTTCAAAGAAGAGGGCAGCTATATAAGCAACGATTCTTCAATTAGTGCTTTTCTCGTTCTAATTAAAATCACTTTCTATGATTGTAATTTTTTTAAAGCATACTAATTGTCCTAAATAATAAAAAGAACCTATGCTGTAGCAGACGACGCGCACTTGCGCCATCTTTTGAAAGGTGGCTGAAATTCGAGGTTGAGAAGTTCAGGAAAAGTGGCGCTGGGGGGATTCTGTCCCTGATGCAGAGGATTCTTTTCTCAAATATTTCCTCGCGCTACTTCCTCGTTCTTGCAATGAGTAAATAATCTTGCAAGAAAAAGAAGAAAAAAACAAGGGTCACGAGCAAGTTCTCGAAAACATCTAGTACCTATAAATAAGCTATTCAATGTTCCCTGCCATGTTCCGACACCATGAAAGGTGCGAATATTGAGCTCCATATGATGGTGACGACAAAGTGGAATTTCTTTTCCTTCACTCCAAGATTTTTACCCGACATTTTTCTTTTTAGGTTCCAGCTTTCCAACCGCTCTGGTTCTGTTTTGTTCGCCATCGTGCAGGAATTTTAGATTTTCAGTTTTAACGTTACTCTACTTGTAGAAACCTTACGGAAAGGAAGGAAGGAACATACTTTATTTACAGCAGCTCATTGTCCGAGCCGCGTTTTTTGGTTTTTATGTGTAAACCGCAGTGACTGGTCCTCATGGTAAGGCAACAAACAGCCAGTCATCGTGGTTCAAATCTGAGACTCAGGAAAAGGGTCTAATAAACCCCCTTTCTATGCAGTGCCCTATCAAAAGTGTTGCACATGTGCGAAACCCTCACTACGGTCGTCTTTCTTTGGATTAATTTTTATTTCATTTTTTCAAATAAGAACAATGTCAGACGATCAACTTTCATGGTGTTGGTTTAATATTGCAACGACTCCAGGCTTCCACTTTGCGTTTACACCAACCACGACTCTTGTCCTTTGCAACTAATTATAAGCAGCCAGGTCAGACTCGCTAGAAACAGCGTCTCAGCTGAGACTTTGGGAAAGAAAGCAATGCCAAAACCAGCGCTCGAGCTGAGCGGGACTCAAGCCGCGTCTCAAGACAGTCGTGCGCCCAACCTTTTGCAGTGCTTTCTTTCACTCAGTCTCAGCTGAGACGCTGTTCTAGCAAGCCGGTCCAGGATCACAACTCGTGAAGTTTCCTCGCGCTTCTCTTTCGTTTTTTCTGAGTCCCCGCAATGAGTATTGCGAAATAAAATCAAGCGAGATGCTCAGTGCTGCCCTGCCATGTTCTTCTATGACCGGGCTAGAGAGCGGTTTCCTTGTGGCCTTCACTCTCGCCGAGGAGCAATGGAACTTCTTTAGCCGCGTAGGGGTGCGACCACACAACCATGCCCAACGCCGCCTGAGCCATCCTGAACAACTGTTCCCCGACCAATGCGATTGAAAATGTGTGCAATTATACTTGCTTGAAATAACTGTAGTGAGCAGATTGAAATAAGTTTCGGCTTACAATAATTAAATTCTTGTCTATACAAACTTGTTTCTTAAGGAGACGAAGAGAAAGACGTGTTCCGCATAAGTCCCTGAAGGCAGCTGGCCTCACGACCTGTAGGTCCAATTACTCTAGAAACTTATCCAACTCAACCCCCGAGCAAAGAGGACAACACGGTGAGGAGGACGTGCCTCTCAGAAGGAATTAAAGCACTGTAGGAGCGGTAGGGTTACAGCGAGTTAGCGACCCCTCCAAGCTGCCGCCGCAGGGAGCTACTACTCCCGGTGCAATGGCCGTAAGAGATCATGCCTGTTCACTCTAGCCTAGGTTGCCTACATGTCTGTCTGTCTCAGGGTGAAGACATCCATTGTTGCTCTGGATGTGCCTGCGCGTGACGCTCTCGCGCACTCGGTGCGTGATTTGGGCGGTAAAATGGCGTCTATGCACTAGCCAAAGCTTCCGGCTCGAGCTGAGTGACACCGGATTGCGCGCACTTCAAAATGCATAAAAAAACGTTTGGGCGGAAAAATGGCTGAGTTGTCACCACTTCATGTGGTCTTCGGTTCAGGCACGTAGCCAGGATTTCGTTTCGGGGGGGGGGGGGGGGGGGGGGGGCGCCCATGACAAAATGCTGTATGAGGTGGAGGGGAGAGAGGAGGTCTCAGAAAAATGGAAGATTTTGGTGGAAGGCCGGGCCCCATGCCCCCCCCCCCCCCCCCCCCCCTGGCTACGTGCCTGCTTCGGTTCGTTGTCATTTGAAAAGAGAAGACGGTCTACGGTGTTTTTCCATTTGAACGTGAACGTGCAGACGGCTATAGGAACGTGAAGACACACTGAACTTTAGATGGTCCAGACCGCTTGGCGGTTCTCCCGTGAACATGTTGTAAAAATAAAAATAAATATTGTGTGCGTGAGTTAATAATAATAATAATAATAATAATCCTTATTTCCAGACATACATGTGTCTGAGCCTTCGAACGTCCGCCACCAAAGCCAACGGAGCAAGTGAGCTTTGACGGCTGTCGGCGCAGAAAGCAGACGACGAACAGATCACGTGACGTATTTACTCGATTTGATCCGACGTTACCCACCGATCGAGGAGGGTAGCGTGAGTAATTACTCCTGAGTAAACAACCCGCTTCTGGAACGTGAGTTCTGACGTCATCGAGTAAGCTCGAGTAAGTTTTGGAACGCCACGGTACGAAACCTTTACTCCGGAGTCGGATCGAGTAAATTTTGGAACACAGCCATTGCGGTACACTGTTACGTCACAGTGCACGGCGGGAACTTTGAATTAGGCCTCGTATTTCTATTTTTTATAAAAAAACTACGCAACTCTATAGTGAAACAATTTTTTTGTAATGTCCTGATATGCCAATTCAACGCCTAGCATGAAAAAAAAAATTTTTTTTTTGCGTGTCAGAGGCCTTTTAAGCTGAGGCGAAGAATAGGTGCATAGCAGTTGGATGGCCAGCTCTTCGCGCTTGCATGTCCGCGCCTGGGATGTACACCTTCGACGGAGGAAAACGTGCAGCGTGCAGTCGCCGGCACGCGCGGCGACTGTTCTTAGAGCGGGGACTTTCCTCAACGTGCGCTTCGCAGCAAAGCATGCAGACTGCACGCACTGCGGAGTCAGTGCGGAGGTTCTTGCTTCCCGACATTGCTTACCATCAAAGCAGCGCAGGAGTGACAACGGTGGTCACAGGAATGTGAAGAGGGAGGAGCAGGGGACGCGGCTGCAAAACGAGAGCGCCGGCCCAGCGACGACAGGATGTCAGTCGCCATTAAACAGCGGCCGAAAGGCAGTTCGAGCGCCAGTTCACGGACAATCCGTTTGGTACGATGTGTAATGTGGGAGACAGATTGTGGTTTCAGGCGGACCTGAGCAAAGGCGTTCTAAAGGCTATGAATTTAGAATGCCTTTGGAAATGACAAAGAGACAGCCAGTTTCTTTTAGAATTAAGATTACAATCTACAGCACTATATAACCGTATTTTAGGCTTCAAAGCTAAAATTCTTTGCATGAATGTTTCGACAGTGGGAAGCTAGCCTAAAGCCGGGGTCACGCTGCTTATACATCGTACAAAATACAGTTTGCATACAGATTCGAACGCGAGTCACCGCGAGCTCCGTGCTTCGATTGCTGCATGGCAATGATCTCAAAACTTGACCTGCGGCAATCGAACCAGGGATAATGCGATGGCTCGTGTTTGCAGACTGTATTTTGGATGATGTATGAGCAGTGGGACCCTGGCTTTAGGGTGGTGTCTGGTAGCTGCACCGTATTTGGGCCGATTGGCCAGTGCCGTACGATTGGTAACCTGACGTCTTTAACGTACACTCTAAGCTCGGTAATCTATACTAAAGGTTCACATTTTCAAATTCTGATGTACCTTTATTTTATGAAGTACGTACACATCGCGACACTGTTAGCGCGAACACGACATCGGCGTATTTTTGCATTTTACCTCTAAATAGTATTAGCGAGCACGAAATGTTTTCGCTTACATTATAGAACTCAATGAGCTCTTTCCGTAGCAATAATAACTTGGATGACATCCCTTGGTTTCAAAGAGAAAAACTGGAAAAACCGGCGATCGCTTGTTCGCGCTAACAGTGTCGCGCTCTGTACATTGTAACCTAATGCTTTGTAACCATTAGTATAAGTATACATGCTTCAGATATTTTAGCGGTTACGTTGTATGCACCTAATTTTTGGACATTAGCCGTAACCTTCAAACGGTGCGTTCAACCGACGCACCGAATTCATTGTTCCATACAAAACTCAAGTGCCTGAGAGCAAGCACGTAGCCAGGATTTTGTTTCAGGGGGGGGGGGGGGGCGCCCATGACCACGACACAATGCTGTATGAGGGGGAGGAGGAGAGGAGGCCCCAGCAAAATGAAAGATCTCGGGGGGGGGGGGGGGGGCGGTCCCCATGCCCCCCCCCCCCTCCCCCCCTGGCTACGTGCCTGCCTGAGAGGCACTGTTCCCGGCGTTAATATTACCACAACTGTTTAATTGAATGGTGCGGCCAAACTTCTGTTCGGGCTGGAACTTGGTCAACAGCGTCTGAGACGTGCCTGACGCTCATTTCAATCGTCAAATAAAATTTGAAAATTGCCTTCATAGTCCCTTTAAAGAAACAACTAAGCACTTTAACTCCCCTTGATCTCTTGGCGTTTGATGCTAGGGCGTTAGAGTAAAATTTATCAACGATGCTTCGCTCAATGACGTGGCGTCCAAATAAGTATCCGGATACGCGCAGGCGATTGATTTAAATTCACGCTCAAGTGAATATTCCTATGATTATTCTGCTAAGCGAATTTTTTTTAGAGAAAGGTACCCACGAAATAACTACAATACACATGGTCAGGTTTTAGTAATTACTTTCATTATTCGTTTACACGAAAACGAGTATCCTGCCTTCCAAAACACACGCACGCACACGTGTATTGTACTGAGCAAAGATTCCTCAAATGTGACATCTTTTCGTTTCAAGGGCTCTAGGTTCCCGCATGAAAGTTACGGAACCTGAAGCATTGTTTGTACGAGATGTATATGAGTGAGCCATTGAAGAGACTTAAGGCTCTGTTATACTCCGACGTAACGCGTGCGCGCGTGCGAGCGCGTCACAGCTACGTCACGTCGGCGAAATATAGACCAACTCAACTTGCTGACGTCATACGACCGCGGTGGCGCTGCTGTCGGTACTGCGCATGCGCTAACGCTTCATTCCTCCCAAATTTGGCTTCTGCGCATGCGCAGTGCCCACACCTGTTGTGGGCAAAGCGGGCTTGTTTGTAAACAGTGTGTTGGTTTATACTCCGGCGTCGTGGCGTAACCGACGCGACCGGCGGCGTTCGACGCAGCCTGACCGCCTCGACGCCAAAATGGAGCATGCCGTATTTCGCGCCGGCCGCGCCAGCGACGCCGGACCAGGATGCATCACGCGCTGGCTCCCGGCAGCCCTCGCGCGGGTAGCGCGGCGAATACGAGCAATAGCAGACGACAGGAGCACCACTCCGTGTGGCGTCATGTTTGAAGAATCGGACTCGGTCGTCGAGAAGCTGATCGAGGGAATTCGTCCTCACCTGTGAGTCTACGACACGAGGAAGCTTGAGCACCGTAGACCGTGCGCTTGTCAAAGATGTACCGTATGTACATTGATCGCCTACGCTTGCGGCGCAGGCGGTGCACCAACAGTGCAAGTGCGAGTTTTCGTCGTGCAAGGTACGTTCACGCCATCGCTCGAACTTGGCGCTCAAGAAGCGCGAGAATTTTCGTCTGCTATTCGAAACGAAAAGGAACCGGAAGTGGCGCACTCTCGCAGGAAACGTGCCCTCGTAGTCCGATTCTGCGCATGCGCCGCGCTGGCGGCCCACCGACGCGCGCTACGGGAGCAGCCAGGGACGCCGGAGTATAAAGAGGGCGCATTTTTGACGCGCGCAGCGTGACTGACGTGACGTAGCCGACTTCGGCCAGCGTTCGCTTGCGCGCACGTTACGTCTGAGTATAACACAGCCTTTAGCGCTTAACGACACGACGACAACGTAGCTAAGCAAATTAGCCGAGAAGTTGAACGAGACACTTTAGGAAGGAGTACTTTACTACCGGATGAACGGTATCAGAAAGAGAACACACTCAAGAATGGGTGGGAAAACGTTCTCTTGCGAGCTGTATTTACTGGAACGCAGCTCCAAAACATAGGCTTAACACCTTGGAGTATTTATTGACCAGCTTGTCTTCGGGAACGTGATAACTGTCATTAAGTATCCTTACATTCTTGTTTTGCATTTTAACTTAGATTATTCTTTTTGAACAATTCGCCTTGACCGCAGCTAACGGGCGCATGCGTGTTTCTTTTCTTTTTTTTTTTTTATATGCCGGCCAGTTTTTATCGTGCACCGAGTGTATTCTGGCTTCCCCTTATTTTCCAAGATTTCCTGTGTGCGGATGATGTTTTGAACGCTAGAACCACCACATTCGCACCTATGTGTGAGCAGAAAGAATAAAATGAAACGGAATTATACTTGGCATTCACTTTATTTTGATCATCCGCATGCACATGGAGTTACTGATCTAGTGTTATTGCGTAGTACTTGCCGTCTCCCTTGATTTTCCTGATTCCCTTCGTTAATTCCGCACGTAGATCCGCCCCGCAGGAAAGCTCCGATGCCGCGTTCGCGCTAACAGTATCGGACAGTGTACATAAATGCACGTATAAAGCTTGGTGATTTCATCTCGAATCGTGCAGGAAAAAAAGGTTGAATTTTTAATTTCGGTGAAAAAAAAAAAAAAAAATGTTATATTGTCATTTCTAAAAACATAGTTGCCACAAACCGCAAGTTCGTCGGATTGTTTGTTCTCGACTTTTTCGGCCGCGGCGAAAGCGGTATTTTTCACATCGATAGTGGGTCGTAGGTTTCACTCAATCTCCCGCCGTGAATTTTCAGTCTCCATTATATTATTGTTTTCTAAACACTCTGTAAGTACACTTAAAAGGCTCTAACGCCATTAAATAATGTTATGCGTTTTGCTTATTTTCCCCAAAAATGTCAAAAACGCCCTTTCGGGTTATTGTTGATGAACTTTGGCAATTAGATACTTGTGATCACTTGGGTTACATCGACATTTTTTATGTCGATGGAGAGCCCAAAACACGCTGTATATGTTATAATATCACTTAGCTGTGTAAAATTTTCTTTTGCGGTGCGTTGACGTTAATATTATGCAAAAACCCAGAAGTATCTACTTTAAAATCGATCTTCTCAAAAAGCCTATTTTTTTTTTTTGCTAGAGTTTATACATGATATTTTTCTACTAGAAAAGCAAGTCTAGAAAGTGTGTATTTTGTTCGTATGTTCTATGTTTAAGCTTCAATATCGTAACAAAACGTGTTTGTTTTGCAAGAGCTAAGTCAGCCATACCGACCTGTGTGTTTCTTTGAATTGTGAAAAAAGTTCTGCTGCATTTTTGTCTGCGTTTTGAAATCAAACATAAACGCAGTCTTTTGTTATTGAAGTATCTTTTTTGGCAGGAGCGGGAAATCACAAGCAACATATCTAATCAAATTAGCGGGCCTAGTAGACTCTCAATATCGATGAGGCACAGACGTTGTATTGTTTTGATTTGTAAAACACCCAGCGTAAACTAGCATGACTAGCTATTATCTGTCATATTACTAAGATACAGAAAGTCACCACATGACTGATAGGATATACAATTCTTTCTGAAACCAAGCGCTAGGGTTTGTTCATCGCACATCGCACAGATCGCCAGCTGTTGACGGCACGGTTTTTTACTTCCGTAATGCAGAAAAGTGAGGACACAGAAACGGTCCGAAACACACGAAGAGATACACGGCATATTCTTTGAAGAGAGCATATTAAGTAATTCGGAAAAGGTCATATATAGGAGCTCATCAGAACTTTCCAAATACAATGAAAAGGAAAACATTTGCATTAAAAAAAAATCCTCACAGTAATAACAACTTAAACATATTCACCATATCAATCATAATCTGTGAGTACCAGAAGGAGAAAAGCTAATGGGATTTCGAAAAAGCAATAAGAAAAGGGGAATGGGGTCAAACGCAACCCGCGAAGGTACGGAGAATACGAGCGCTTCCAATGATCATAAACTTCGCAGCGTACAACCCCCCAAACCCGAAGTTTGGGCCCCCTTCCTTATATGTTTCTAGACTACGAACTCTTCCGCATTCAGTGTTCTTTTTTTTTTTAATCGAATCAATTCTGCCTATTTCTACACATTAAAACTTTACGACGCCTTCTATTTTGAACTGCTTCAATGTAGCTTGCCGCCTATGTTAAAACTTAAATGAGCAATAAATATAACAGGGTGGAACATAATTTTTATCTGAGAACGTTGAAAAAAGGCAAGAATATTTCTAAGTTTGTAAAGACGCACAATTGGTAAGTCCGTTTCGAGCCGTGCAAACACGTTTTTCTACGATATTGAGGCTTAAATACAGAACATACGAGCAAGAAACAGACTATCTCGACTTATTTTTCTAGTAGACGACTATTATATCTACATTTTATTAAAAAAAAAATATATATTTTTTTTTTTGGAAAGTTGACCTCAAAGTTGACACTTTTTGGTTTTTGCATAATATAAACATCAACGTACCGCAAAAGGAATTTTACACAGCTAAGTGATTTTATAATATATATCTAAAGAGCGTGTTTTTGGGTCTTCGTCGATATAAAAAATATCGATGTAACCCAAGTGGACCACAAGTATCTAATTGTCAAAGTTCATCAACAATTAAGCGAAGTGGCGTTTTTCACATTTTTAAGAAAAAAAAAAGCAAAACGCCTGAAATTATTTTATGGCATGAAAGCCTTTTAACTGTACAAACAGTGGTTAAAAAAAAGTTAATATATTGCTGGCTGAAAATCCACGGCGGGAGATTGAGGGAAGTATACGACCCACGACGGATGTGAAAAATACTGCTGTCCGCCGTGGCCTCTTTTAATAATAATAATAATAATAATGTTTATTTCACATTGAAAATACAAAATAAAGTGCTTCACAAGTTTAAGCTTCACAAGTCGAGAACGAAAAAATCCGGCGAACTTGCTGTTTGTGGCAACTGTATTTTTGGAGATGATGCCATAACATATATTTTTTTCAGCGAAAATAAATATTCCACCATTTTTGCATGCATGATTCGAGATGAAATCACTTAGCTATTTTATCATCGTGTTTAATGCCACGAATTTGAAAGAGAAACACTGTAATTGACCAATATTTTCGCACACGTGATCGAGAAACATTCCCTGCTACATATTACGTTAGCAGTAATATTTGCTCTTGTAATCAAGCGCCGAGACAAGATGCACCTACTCTTTGGGTGCATTTTTTTTTAACGCATTACCGGAAGTCAATTTTAGGCTGGTTGCTGTCTGATACTATTTGCGAGAAAACACTAGCGCCAGCTGAACCTCTAGCGCGCATTATAGTAACTGTTCTTCAATCAATCAATCAATCAAATCAATCAATCAATCAATCAAT
Source organism: Ixodes persulcatus (assembly GCA_013358835.2). Classification (NCBI taxonomy): domain Eukaryota; kingdom Metazoa; phylum Arthropoda; class Arachnida; order Ixodida; family Ixodidae; genus Ixodes; species Ixodes persulcatus. Next base: position 528,701 of record JABSTQ010009436.1, on the reverse strand, counting down.
CAATCAATCAATCAATCAATCAATTTTTTCAAGTCAAATACAAATTCGACTTGAACGGTCCGCTGGCACAAAAGGCAAACAAATTGCCTGACGAGGTACCAGCGGCCGGTAAGAACGGCAAAATCCAGCGGCAAATACAAAAAAAAAAAAGAATCCGCGCATGCAGAAATCTACAGCAACACAATATCGTAATAACACTCAGACATCATACAAGCTAAAATAAAATTACATATGCGTACAAACAACACCAGGAAGCACAATAAATCACACTGCCCGCCATTAGACATTGTCAGGGAGTGAGAGAGAAGAAACACGATCTGTAAATAAGACAAAAAAAGGCCTATAATGTACACTATGTAAAGATGAGTATAAGCATGAAGTACATAATATAAAGTACATAGTGTAAAAATGAGTATAATGCTTATGTATGGAAAGCATTACTCGTTTAAAAAATACCATATATTCAACGGTCGTCAGTCAAAACGACAATCTAAAACAGTGACAAATAAAAATGGTCAGGAAAAAACTCCTTGCCCATAATTCACCTTTAAAACAATAAGAACAACATATGCAGGCAAAAGTAAAACCAATAATGAGGTTTCGATGTATGTTCTGTCGGGGTACAACTCCGTTTCAACCCAAGTCCCACCGCAGTCGTCGCTGCGATCCTCGGCAGCCAGTCGCTGCTCTCGTTTTTCTCGTGAGCTTGCTATCACCAACTAAATAAATCACGCACAGAAAAGAGGGGGGGGGGGGGAATTGTGGTGCATGCATTGCGCACGATTGGTTTAGTGGGTAAACGAACAAAGAGGAGGATCGCCGTGACGATGGGCGGTGTTCGATTGGTTCCATTTGGATTGTGGCATCGGCTGCGTTCGGACTGCAAGTAAAACGGAGTATAACAAGTCTCCAACGTTAGAGGTTTACAGTGTCCTTCCGTTCGTGCTATCTGGGTGCTGTCCTCCGCAAGTTCAACGACCTGAAGTAACGCCTAAAAAAATTACAGGTAGGCGGACCTGCCGGGACGCTTGATATCAAAGCGATTAAAGAATATATAGTTACTTCGTCCACCGTTGGTGGAATCGTCAGTGTCACAGAAAGAGCCGCAACAAAGGGTCCCAAATGTAGTATGGTTTACCAGTAATACGAAATATACATTGAACAACGAGAGCCCCTACTTCAAGCCGCAGAAGAAAAAACAAAGAGTTGGTGATTATGGCAACTGCAACCAAAAAACAAATATATATATATATATAACTGAGAAGAAAAGAAAACCCTTGGTGCAAACAGCAACAACGGACGGTTTATTCTTCGACGTTTAGGCCGGAGTCCGGCCGAAACGTCGAAGAACAAACCGTCCGTTGTTGCTGTTTTCACCAAGGGGTTTCTTTTCTTCTCAGTTATACCCACGCCTTCGGCCCCCCGCCACCATGCCCGTTATATATATAATTTGAGCAGTTTACTTAGAAAATAATTATATGGTCATATTTCACATTTCAGCAGAGGTCTGCCTGGCTGGGGAAAAACGTAGAAAAAACAAACAACAAAGAAAAACAAACAAGCAAAAAATAACCATCACCGTAGAAGAAGTTTAAGGAAGCTGCTGTCCCCTATCTGTAAATAGTCGCCCCAATAGAGAAAATCGAGCCGGTTTTGAAACGTGGGGACCTCCTTATAGGATTTGGTTGGTGATTTTATTAAATTGTTTTATGGTCATATTGTCTTAAACATTTTCCGCTTTTTTATAATTAGGGAGGGACCGACCTTTATCGAAGGTGCTACTAAAATATCGTTAAACGGCGCCACCCAACGTTTCACGACAGAACTTGACACGCGTAACCTGGTCGATTACGGCGCGGCGAGTGAAACATTGATCGAGTGAAAGGAAGACGAGCCCCCGCTTCGCCCGCAAGCAGAGTACAAAGATTGAGCGCTCTCCAAAGCCACCCAATCATGGGAGAGCACGCTGTCTTGACGCGGACGTGAAGCATCAATTAGATTCACGGGCGTATTCAGCGGGCATATACCGATAGCATATCTTGCATAAAGCCTCAACGCTATGTCGCGGAAGGTCGGGAAGAGGAAAATGGTAGAGAAATTTTCCACTGAAGCAAAATCAGATGATCAGAAAAGTCAAACGACGGCGGCGACCCTTAATCCCGAGTAGATGATCCGGAGTATGCGTTTCCAGCTCCATGAAAGCGCTGTATTTCCAGCCTATTATGGACGTCGTATGCATTTCGGGGGAGGTAATCGATAGTGAGTGGCGTCATGGCGACGTCGGAACGAGTCACAGGAAGCCTGACTGGCGCCATCTTTCGGAAAGGCGTGCAACTATTCGCTGGTTTGACACGCTCGTTCACAGTTATTGGAGGAAGCAGAACCCTGGTGACGGTTTTCCGCATCGCAACTTGCAAGGGAGAGAGAGAGAGAGAAAGAGAGAGAGAGCCGAAAGGGAGGATTATAGTCTGCTCGGATAACGACAGGTGGCGACACTGCATCGAGTTAGGCTCTGCTATACAGTCGTCTTTCGCTTTCCGCCTTCGTGCATTTATCAATTTCGAACTCCGTTTTAGAAGACCTTGGATCTAGGGATATGAAATTAATCGGTGAACCGATTAGGTGACCAGTGCATTAATCTCCGAATAATGTCTTAGCAGATTAATGTCACATCATGTAAAACGAACTAGAAAAATTGGCGCCTGCAAAGCTCAAACTTTCACCGTATGTGCACTGAGCAGGTCAGTTTCACCGTGAGTAATTTCAAGGCGTAGTTTTCTTCCCGTAAAAAATGAGAGCAACAAACGTGCCAAAGTCAAAGTCGAACGCATTCGCGCACGACCGAGTTAGCGATGCTATTAACTAGTGATGTCGTTTAACCCCTGAGAGTGTGGTACAGAGAAAATAATCCGTTGGTCGAAGGAACAGGCACTGAAGGGAACGTCTGAAACGTGCCCTTTTGCGTCTGTTCCTTCGGCTGAATGTTTTTGTTTTTTCTGTACCACAGTCTCCGGTGTTAAACGACATGATTAGCTACCCGCAGCTCGCCTGCGCGCTTACAGTCTTTTTATTAGCTAATAGCGCCATCTCCCGATAAGCTTTGAGAGCAGAAAACAAGAGTGCGTCGTCTGCTCGCTGCGCCTATATGCAGATGGCACCACAAGCTAATAGCGTTGCTAACTCAATCGTCTGTGAACTAGCGCGACGTTGATTTTGGCAAGTTTGTTGCACTCATTTTTTACACGAAGAGAACAACGCCTTGAAATTACACACCCTAAAACGGACCTGCTCGGTGCACATTCGGTGAAAGTTTGAGCCTTCTATGTGCAGGCACCAATGTTTACAGCTCGTTTTACAGCGTGGGATCCGCTTGAGCCACCCTATATATTTTTCTTTCCTTTATACTTCTGCCATCAGCAAATGTAATTTAAACGCCTGCCAGGCAAATCATTCAATAAAATGAAAACGGATTAAATATCCGGGCATTGTTACTGCAATGCGATTCCAGCAATTGTGTTCCCCAAATGCATAATGGTCTAAGCTAGTAATACTTAAACTATTCTATCATTCCATTCAATAGACAGCTTAACTGATTAATTTAACACTTAATAGTCACCAATTAATTAGGTAAAACATTCTTAATCGGTGCACACCCCTACTTGAAACGAAACGGAATAACTATCTTTTTGCTAGGCAGGTAAAGCCTCACGGTTAATCGCTGTCGAAGTTTGATTTTGTCAGTTTAATTTTTATTTCGAAGTTAAGACGGTAGGAATTTATTTTTCCTCCAAGTACTATATGTTGATATCAATAGAAAAAATACAAACATAAAGATCAAATGATGTGTCTGAAATAAACAAAACGCAAAACACTGCGCATCGAATCAGAATACAATGGCCACAAGTGGTGAGACGGACAACTGACATTTAAACGAGCAATGTCATCAGTTTAGGGCCATTTTAATTCAATCTTCGAAAAATGGCGTTGCGACGCGCGGAAACGGTTTTATTTTGACATCCGTGAGCCTGTTTTTTTTTTTTTTGTTTTTTTTTTATGGCCGTCATTTGCATAAGCATACTGAAGATAGGACAGATCTGTTCCCGGCCCTGTCGTTTGTGCTTTATTTTTTATATCTTGTAAATTCAGAAAAGGGTGACGTTTGGCAGCTTACCTTTTACTTTAGCCTCTGCTTCCACAAGGTCTGCAGTGATCTAACTCTTGGAAGGAGAAAAAAAAAAAGAAAAAAGGGAAGCGATGACAGGACATTAGTTGTCTGCATCAATTAACATTTTCATGATGACTCCAAACCTTGATTAAATCGATGCCTTGCTCAAGAAACTGTTACTTTGCTAGTTATGATGCTGTTAGCTTTCGAGACAGTGTGCATGTAACCTCTTTGAAGGTCTTTAAAAAGAGCACCCATGATATCAAAGGTAAACACGTTCCTCTGAATTACGTGCATGGAGGGATAAATACATACGATTGAACCCTTTTAACTGGAAAAGCGCCTAAAAAATACGTGGACACGCAAAAGAAGGAACAGGACGAAGCGCTACTTACAACTGAACGTTTATAGAAAACACACACTATTTGTACACGCAATCAGGCTCCCGACAAAGAAAGCGTTTGTTTTTGAGTGTTGGGAGCCTAAATGCGTGTACAAATAGGGAGTGTTTTCAATAAACGTTCAGTTGTAAGTAGCGCTTCGTCCTGTCCCTTCTTTTTCGTGTCCACATATTTTTGAGACGCTTTTCCAGTTAAACATGTAGCCACTTGGCCATTTTACTGGAGCCCTTTTAATCGGGCGGCAGCTAGCGCCAAGTAGTCGAAGGTTTTCATAATTTCCGCAGTTTGAAGCTCTATCTCTTGATACTATCGGTGGCGATAATAAAACGCCAGTATAAAGAAGAGATCTATTCTTATTTGATCAGCTCAATTCTTTGAGCTGAGCATACGACGGATAAGGTGTCCATGCTACAGATAAAGCGCCGTTCACACATTTGCAGCCGAGTAGGACGGAGAAAGACAAGACCGGTTTTTAAGCTTCTTTCAACGCCTTAGGACCAGCTCCGCAGAAGGGCATCTGGTCCTAAGGCGTCGCAAGAGGCTTAAAAACCGGTATTGTCTATCTCGGTCGTATCGGTTGCAAATGTGTGAACGGGCCTTAAGGTGTTAGTACTAAAATTTCAATTGAAGTTCAGGTCGCCTATGCCTGGAGCGATTTTTATGGTGCCGAAAATCTATTCGGCAGCACTGTCATCTGGCCAAAAAAAAAAAAAAGTTAGAATATATCTCTTTAATTCTAATGTTTATTCTTAGTCCTTCCGAAACTTGTGTTACCAGCCGAAGATGGAGCGAGATGTGACCATCAAGTGCTCTTCTGCCTTTCCATAGGCACGAGGCTAAGGTAGTAGGCTATGTATATGCAGCATAAGGTTGTGCGGATAAGCATATACCAGATTATACAAGCAAAAACCATACGCACTCGATGACACTTCGTTACGTTGTTTCGCTTAAACTCGGGCGCCTACTAGTCGGGTGCCTATTTTTACCAGGGTCATTCCAATGAACACAGTTCTTGCGTGCATCTGTCACCGACGAAGAGCTACTGCAAAAAAAAAAAAAAAAAACAACAACAACAACAACAAAAAGAAAACGTTGGTGAACCTAGATTAGGGTGACCATTTTCCTGCTGGTGAAATGCGGGACACTCTGACCCGGGGGGGGGGGGGGGGGGGTGTAAGAGAAGGACGGTATTTTTACGACTGAAGGAAGAAAGTATTAAAGCGGCCATGATACAAATTTCGGCCTGGGATAAATGATTTTAAATTGGGACTTTACTAATCCCGGATCGTTTAGTGGGCCAAATGAAAGAGGGGAGAAAGTCAAAAACCAGGTTTTCGGTACGAACATTTAAAAATATAGCGGTCTATTTTGTACCTCCTTTCCTTGGAAAGCTCTTCGCTTTTTCACTATACTACATCCGCGGTACCCAAAGCACGCCAGCGGTGCCAAAAATGACGTCAGCCGAGCCCAGCTCACGCATTGGACACGAGAACTGCGTCACTCGGACGTATGCGCTCGTCAACAATCAATCCGTCGACGAATATTTGGATTCGTGGCGAAGGAGTGCCCTGACGGAACTTATTGTCACTTGCGAATGACAAGTTCTATGGTGTGCTTAAAAAGCACGGTGGAAGCTTGGATTTATCGCACCGGTGCCCAAGCATGTCACGACGACATGAGTTCTCCATTCGCCTTGCAGTTGAGGATTAAAGCTAAGGAGGAAGAAGTAGAAAAATCACTTCGTGACCCCTTGAAAGGAAACGCATCAACACGCGCACCCCGAAATCATGTGCTGTCCGAAAGCATGTTGTACACCTGAAAAGTGTGATGCGGCAATTAGGCTGAAATAATTTGCACTGACATTGATATATTTTTGCTCAATTATAATGTTAAATGTTTTATTAACGGTGTCTATGTTGAAAACATAAAAATCGACTGCAGCAGACCCCAATGCATTAAAAGAAAATAAGAAACATTAAATAATTTTCGGCTTATTGTCTGCTGTAAGTATTTACGCAAAATGAGGACCTTACGTTATATTGTTTTCGACCTTTGTGAGTTGCAGGCTTTCTGCCTTGTGTGGCCGGCTTCATTAAAAAAAGCTTTCCACAACACCCCTCTCGCATGACACAGCGTGATTTGCAAATAATTACAATAGTTTATTTTACGGGTGATCAATTTTCGCTTGGCATAAAGGGGAGAGGCGCAACGGCGCATCCTCGTCTGTCTCCTGCAAGAACAACGGTCTCTTCTCGCAGTGCCTGCATAGAAAATGGCATACCATCGATATTCACACGCTTACCACCGACCTCCGCGCTTCCCCGTGCCACTTTGTTCGGAAGTGCCATAATTCACGTAGTGAATGTTACGGCAATGTGAAATGCGGGACATTTTGAAAATTTTGGTATTTCTTTCGGGACGCGGGACACGACCCCTCAATGCGGGACAGTCCCGCGAGTCTCGGGGCGGGTGGTCACCCTAACCTAGATCATAAACTATGGGGCTTGAAAGGTCTTGACGGACCTCAAGGATAGGACGGCTTGAAAGGACGATTCCCACCAGGCACTCCAGACAAGCGAGGCAAAGCCCTACGCGCGCTCATGGATTTCATTCACAAAGCTGACTTAGACGCGCACTTATACTAATTCTCTCTCCCGCGAGTCCAGGCCTCTACGCCACCGTCTCATTCCTTTCCCTCACCTCGAAGGGGTATAAAAAACCGTCTACTAGTACCACTACCTACGTGTATCCTTCTATACCACATAATGTTCTAATAAAAAGAAAGACAAAAAAAATGCCACTTAATGTGTAGAGTGGCATCTTGACACAGATGGGATTCAAGTGAAAGCATAAAATGTTGCATGTCCTAATTATTCACGGAGGAAATGAAAGCCTGCATGAGAAAGGTAAGACTTCAGGTAATATTAAAAACACGTTCAGTAGCAGCCAGCTCACGGAGCTTTCCACGTGGCCGGTTTATCCCACCTGATTCGGTAGAAGTGTTCTCACATTGAGTGCGCAAGCTCTCTTTTTTTTTTTTCTGGTGGGAAAGAGAATTTTCTATACCTGCCTTGATACTTGAAAGTCAGCCTCACTTTCCTCGACTAAATAGCTTCAACCGTCTTGCGAAAATGATTCAATCGGGTAGGGAACGTTCGTTGATAAAAAAAAAACGACACAACTATCGCCATCTGGTTGGAGATGAGGCAAATTGCCGAAAGCTTCCTTCGTTTGTGAGCCAGCGGCTAGATGTCGCGCCCATCGGTTGCGGCAGGAGCCGACGCTGGCGCTGTGAACAGCGGATGGGGGCCGGAGGCTATCGATTGCGGCCGCGTCGAGTCCGAGGGAAGCGGTGTTTAGAGAGGAGACACGGGAGAGCCTGTTATTACTGACAGCTCCTACACAAGCGCACAATGGGAGCCCTTGATTTAATGTTTGCCGGAGGGGGCGACGGTGATGGCTTTCTCCGCGACGCACAAAGGAGCGTCCTTTTAAAGCGCATAACAGGGAATCGAATCAAGTACACGGAACAAAAACAGGTTTGCTGCCGGTCCCCACAAATTTTCCCCCGATTTCTCGTCCCTCTCCGTTCGTCCCCCTTTCCGCGCACTCAGCGAGCTCCCGTCCCCCGGGCGCTTCCTCGCTCTTCAATGCGCGCAAGGTTATTTACGGAGACGTCGCGCTTTTTTTCCCCTGTTTGTTCGTTGGCACTCTGAAGATGTTGGATAAAAAGGTGCGGATGCGGTCGAAGGAGTCGCTCTTTCCCTCCTTCACTTTTTTCTCGATGCCGCTGCTTGCGTCGGCTTCAACGCAAAAAATCCCCGCTCCCTGGATTCCTGGAGGCGGGAGGTGAATCCAGGAGCGCGCTCTCAAAAGCGACGACAGGAACACACGCGGATAACGCGCTATGATAAGGTAAAAAAACAACGAGCCGCAGAAGAAACATGTCTCTCGCATCTCTGTTTTGATTCGGGGACAGCGAAATGCGCTCGCACGTGCGTCATCGCCGGGGAAATACGAGCGCGGCGAGAGCCAAGATGGCACGCGGCTTCAAGCGTCGCGGCTGCCGGGAGCGTCGTCAATCTGGAGCGGGCTTTATTGCAGCATTTGCGGCATGCTTTCCGGGAGAAGCGCGCGCGGGGGCCTCGGAGCTCGATAGCCGGCTCCGCCGCGTCGAGTGCCGCTGTCAGCGCCGCGCGCGCCCCCTCCCACTCCACTCTGGCTTTCCCGCAGCGGCACTCCTCTTGCGGGGAAGCCCGACGCGCGGGCGGGAGAAACGCATTTCGCGCTCTCTTGCATTGGGACATTGGCGGGCGCGCAAGCAGAAAATGAGCTGCCGCGCAAAGTCGCCGCCAGGCGCCGATGCAGGTAGACGGGGCGAAGAAACGGGCGCGCCAAGTGGGCAACATATGGCGGCGGGGCGCGCTGACGTCCGTAATCCTGCGGGTAATCGAATCCCCGAGGCCGGATTTCGGAGAGCCCTGGATCCGGGCGGTAATCAGGGGCCGCCAAAGCGGCTTGGGACGGATCCCGCGGGAGGCAGGCCCGCCGACGTGTTGCGTCGGGGCGGCGGCGATCGATTCCGCAATTAGGACGGCCGGTCCGCCATGCAGCTCCGGCCACCCAATCGGCGAGATAAAGGAGCCGTCAGAGAGCGGTCCCGCAGGAGGCCTCTCAATTACCTGCGTCCGGCGGCTGACAAACGGCGCGGCCGCATAATTCCAGGTAATCGGGTCAAATGGCGGCCCGTCCAATAAATCGCGCAGGGAGCTGTCAGCCGATTTGTCTTCATTGCGGGCCGCGCAGTGACAGGCTGTCGTGTCGGCGCGTGTCGCGGGGCGCCCGGCCCATTAGCGGCCCGTTGCCATGGCGACCGCTCCCGGGGCCTAATGGCGGACGCGTCGCCCTTAATGGCTGTCGTGTCAACCGCGCCGCAAAGACGTCCGCGCCGCCCAAATTGGGCCGGCCCAGAATCAATAGCCGCCGGCATTAACCAGGTTAGGACAGGACGCCCCGGGTCCCGCCGTGCACAGACTCGCGGCAGGCCCGCCAGAGGCCCCAAGTTCACCGCAATTAGCGGACCGCTCTCTGGGCCGATTGTGGCCGCGCTCACAATGCGGCTCGAAACGCGAGCCGCCGCTTCCATTACCCTGATCCCACAGCGGGGGAGTGCGCCGTCCAAAGACGCATTTACCGGTGCTTTCAAAAACGGGACCGACGACGGCGGCGGCGCTGCCTCGGGGAGAGCGCCGCCTTTGACGCTGCCGTGCAATTAGGCGCGCCGACCACCTGACCGGGCTTCCGCCGACGTCCCGGCTTGTCTTACAGGCGCTTTCAATTCGCGCCTGCGCGCCTCGTAGCCACGCTCCGGCAGGCGTCGGTGGACGCGGCGAGAGGGCTTTTTCGAGGGACGTCCAATGAAAGAGACCGGCAGCTCACGCTAGCGCGCTTTGTCGCTAATTGCCGCCGAGTGTGCAAGAACCGGATACGGGTTGTTTATTGATTAACTTGCAGTTTTTCATTCAACGCTAGATGGTAATCTGTCCACTCCTTTTCACAGCTTTTTCTCAGGTCGGGCGAGAAGGTGAAAGAAGTGAACGTATACAAACAGATTTCACAGTGCCCCCTTTGTGGCTGCCCGCAAGGCCGTGAAAGATAAAACGGGGCTGTGTTTCTGCAGCGCTACGCTGCAGACTACGTGGAAATGCGAATGCTCGCCTTCTACAAAAGCTTGCTTTTTTATGCCTAACCAAACGTTGCTTTCTCCCCCCTGCTGCGTCTCTGCCAGGTCGCACTGCCATACACAGCACGTCGCAGCTTCAGCCAACGTTTATTCCCTTTCCACTATTTTTTTCCACAGACTGACGCCGTCAGCTTTTCCCTGTCATGTGGGTACTGATGCTAACGCATTAATATGCTGATGCCGTAAGCGAAGTTGACGCAGGGGGTGTACGTGTCAATTATTGCCGCATTATCTAGCAACTCACATCGTCATGTTCCGCTGGAGCGATAGAAATCGATTTTTGTCCGAGAACAAAACCAAGTCTGCTTTTGTCCACCCGAGAGGCATTTCGCAGTAAAACTAGCTCGCGCACTTTTTTTTTAGCCTAGTTAAAAGTGTTCTGTTATGAAAAACAAATATATATATATATATATATATACCGGTTGTTGAAATTGTTGCGCAGATTGTCGATGAAATGCGAGAGCATTTTGCGTTGTGTTGTAGTGCGTATACTTTTTTTTAAAAAGAAAGTCAGATTTGGGGGTCTTACATGCCAAACCATGCGAAGGGCACCTGGCCCCAGCGGACGACTGTGGATTAACTTTGACCAGCTGGGAATCTTTTAACGTTCAATAGAAATCTCGGTTACGCGGCGCCACCTTCGTAATAACCCTTCATCATATGGTGGCTACCTCGGCAGGGATCCGTTTTTGAGAGCAGGCAATTCTCATTAAGGGAATCCCATAATAACAAAATTCTGTACGTCCGTCCGTTGATTTCCCCGCTAGATATTGAGAGGAAATTGTCGCCACGCGACAACACGACTTGACATCAAGATGCCACATCACGTGATTATGTCACATGACGTCAGATCACGTGACGTCAATTTCCTCGTTAAATTCAGTGCAACCATTGACTTTCAAGTCATTGTGTCACGCGATCTGAACTCATGTGACATCATGTCACGTGACACCTCGACGTCGCCTCACGTGGCCAGTTACGTGACGTCAGGGTATCAGGTGACACCATGATTTGGCACTGTAATGTCAATTCCCTCGCTACTTTTTGCGAGGAAATTGATTGACGCCACTTGACGTCAGATGATGTGACATCCCACCAAGTAACTACGTCATGTGACGTCCTGATATCACGTGACACCACGAATTTACACCGTGACATCAATTTCCCTAATAAATTTTGCGGGATGATTGACGTCACGTGACCTAACGTCATGAGACGTGATGCCACGTGAAAACGTGCCCTCACGCCACGTGACCATATCACGTGACATCATGATATGACGTGAAACCACGACCTGACATCGTGACGTCAATTACCCCGCTAAATTTAACGGGAAACTTGAAGTCACGTCACCTTACGTCACTTGATGTTAGCTCACGTGCCACCGTGACGTCATCGTGTCAAGTCTTGGTATCACGTGATATCATGGCGTCACGTAACGCAATGTTCCGTGACGTCAATTTTTTGGCTAAAATTAAGGCCCGTTCACACTCTTGCGACCGAGTACGACTGAGAGAGACGAGATCTCTTAAAACTTCTTAAATGTTTTTAGAACGAGGAAACACACTGGCATTGTGGCGCCATCTATGCGGTGACCCTGGAACTGCATTTCACAAGATCGAAGGTTTTGCGGGATTTCCGAGGTCTAATGTGCGTAATACGCATAGAAAGGCTCGTTTATAACATTGACAAAAGTTTTTCGAGCCAAGAAAGAAAGGATAATGCGCGAGAGAAATAAAAAAAAAAAATATGCCGGACCGCCGAGTTAACACTGCTACCCAATAGATGGCGCTAGTGTGTCCTCTGGTTTAAGAAGTTTTAAGGAACCCAGGTTTAAGAGGTCGCAAGAGTGTGAACGGGCCTAGGGAAAATTAGTAAACAGTATGTTCTTCACTCCCCGAAACGACTGTTTAATGTCATCTAATCAAATTTAAACGATCGTTCCTTGAATTCTGCATTTTAGGATTTTGAAGATAACGGTCGCTGGCTATTTTGTTTAATAATCTGCTTAGGAACTGCTGTAAAAATTCTTGGAATATTTTTCGTTGACGTCCATGAGTGAAATCAAAATCACATAATTTTCCGATCTAATTGTCTACATCCCGCAGATGGCCCTTCCGAGACCTATAAACGGATTTCGTTGTAGCGTTACTGCCATTAAAATGTTTATATTTTACTATATGTATATACACATAAGAGTCGAAGCTACGCGCTTGCGCTACTTACAAGTGAAGTTTCTGGATGTGGGTTGGCGAAAGAAAGGTTGCATTTATTAACTACCGCTTCGCGAATCTCGTGGGTGCAGTGATTGGTCGTCGGACCAACAATCTTGCGTTCGTGGGGTCCATTCCCCTTGTGGGATGTTTCAAATTTTGATCCTTGTCAATTTATCCCCTCATCACTCTCCCGCGCGTGCGCACTTGTTTCGTTTGTTACAAAGAGAGGGACGGACACAAAAGTGCATAGGAAATATTTACTAGCAGGATTATCTCACGTGCATGCGTACAAGCCGTTTGTAGCTCTGGTGGGCGACTCCACTCCAGCGTGGCATGCCACACCTGGAGAGGAGTCGCCCACCAGAGCTACAAACGGCTTTTATGCACGCACGACACATCGCCTTGCTGATTCCTTCCTTATCTCTTTTTCCTCACTTCCATTTCACTTTGTTTTTGCTACCCGAGATTATGAACAATGCTATTCTTTATCTTTGGTTTTGTGACAGAGGTGCGTAGATTGAAGAGTAATGTGGTGTTGTGCATGCCGGTAAAGAATTAAAAGCAGATTAATTTAACCTCACAAGGTGATGATCTAATAAAAACTCAACACAATAAGGGAAAAATGGGAAACCTCGTCATACATCCGGCGCCATCCTGGGTGTTCCCCAAATAGAGGGGGACAAAAGGAGGGGGAGCGGTCACTCCGATGGGACGACGGACATTAGACAGCTTTAGTGGACCGTACACTCTCAACAAAAGGGTAGTCATAGGGTACTACATTTGGGTTAGTCAGAAGCCGTCACAGATATCGCTACCCCCCCCCCCCCCCCCCTTAGTTATACTAACGACCCCATGGGTTAGTCACGCGGCACGCAATCAACAGGTAGTCACAATGAGCACCCCCAAAAGCAACATGGCGGCTGGCAAGCGACAGTGGAGCAATACGAGTAAGGCCTAGCGAGCTGGACTGATTTTTTCTAAAATACGATTCTCAAGTGCGTACACCCGTTCGCCGCCTTCCGTGCGCACTAAAGCACTCCAAAACGCGCCTCGAAGCACCGGCACCGCACCTATTACGAGTAGGGGCGACGATGTGAGGGGGGGCATTCGAGGGGGTTTGTCCGCGACTGCTTTGGCGCGGCCGGCTGCATTTACTTCGCGGCCAGAAAGCATTCAAAGAAGGAATCGTATAGCGACAAATGGAATGATGTCTTTATTGAACAGAGCATCTGCTTGCTGTGCTTGCCGCAAGTGATGCGGCTTTTTCGGTTGACAGCGGCGAGGCGAAGCATCACCGATTCAAGCGGCGTCGGTTCCGATCGTTCAACGCTCCTGCTCACCTGTTAGCATTCGTTATCCACTTTCAAGTCCCTGGTAATCCTCGCCGCGTCTGTGCACGCACTTGGCGCTATTCACCGTACGGGACGCCCATTCAACTGGCTATGGGACTGATCCCACTGGGACGAGAGGCCGAGAACCGAACCCTCCGTAGGCTGCTCCGTGGAGCCATGGAATGCCTCCATGTTTTTCACTCAAATAAGTAGACACATAAACGCGCGACTTCTTGAATTGGGCGGCGACGCGCGCCACCTAACGGACAGCGCTCAAACTAACAAAAAAAGAAATCATATTCATCAGTCTTTGCTTTTAGCGCCTCGCCAGACATGTACGTATGTACATTTTCCACACCACACTCTACAAATACGCGACATACAGACACCATAGGAATTTATACATGAACGCGTTCACAAACAACACAAGGCACAACATCAGGTATTGACACTCTACATTCCTATGCACACGACTAGTCGACACCACCAGCTTATATACTGCTGTATTTTCCGTGACCGATTAGGATGGTGACCACTGTCATATTTTGCATAAATACGAAAAGACTGTGCAAGATTGACCCGTATATAATATTTTCCTCTACTACCCTCAGGAAAGCGCTCGTATTTCTAATGTAATCCATTGCAAAAGTGAACGGCAGGTTATAAATAAATTTGAATAGTCGCTACACGTCACGTTTTGATCAGTTTCGTTTTCTCGCTAGCCTAAACTTCAAGCATACGGAAGCCTGTTTAATTAATTGTATTAATTATCGAAACCAATTTCTTCAATCAAAACTTTCTGAACACGCTGATGCATTCTCTTTTTACATAACCGAATGACTTCAGCGGCGGTTGAGTACAGGTTGAGTACACTGAGCACGCGCAGGTGATTCTAGCGAAGCCCATCCGCCGGTCTTCCCCGAAGCGTGGTTTCAGTTTTCTTCTTTTCGCTACAATTGTTTCTGCTCAAGCGCGTGCCTTTCAAATATGCGTTCTATGCACTCGCGCTCGCGCCAAGAAGACAGTGCAGAATTACCTCTTTCGGGCCCGTGCCTTCACCTGCAATGAACGCGAAACACGTATGCTAAATTATCTAAGCTAAACTATCTTAAAGGGGTACGGAAGCAAAAATTGAAATATTCAAATTTCATTCGGAAATGGGTCAAGCATGACGGATAATAACCGTAATTCATAATCGCACGTTTGTATTTTGAACGATACATGGGTTGCACGTGACGTCATATCCTTCCTCCTTTCTGGTGGCCAAAAACCTGCTGTTATACTTCGTTTCACCTTATGTGCGAGTGAAGGCAAAGCTGCAAGCGCGAGCACGAAAGCTCCGTGCCTTCAGGCTTTGCTCGAGCGCGCGATCTGGGCAGAAACGCAAAAAGCCCTGGTCTCGTGCTTCTAGCTTTGGCTTCGCTCTCAGATAAAGTGAAACGAAGTATAATGAAGCTGTGCTCACTCGTTTCCGCTTGCTCGCGACACTCGTGTACTGCTCGTAGAATATGCACAGTAAAGGCTACGCTCGAGGAAGTTCGGCCACCAGAAAGGAGGACCAAATTACGTCAGTGCAACCTATGTATTGGCTATATTTTTCGTTCCAAACGGTGCACTCGAGTGAGCGCTCGAAGAGAAGCGAGCGGAGGGCGCGATGCGTCATGGGATATCCGGCGCAAACAAAAACAACAAAAAAGACTCCCCGCATCCGTGACGTGGCAAGACAGGCTTGGTTATGAGCTTTGCCGCTGGTGGCGTTGTCAGCGTTGTAGTGGTGTCAATACCGTCAGCGCGTTACAACCGAGCCGTTGGAAGTGCCCGCGGGGTGACGGGCGTTTCACCTGTCGTGTGAGCGGCTTTGAAGTGTACAGCAAAGTCACACGAGCAACCCCGCGACGTGCCTCAACGAGTCCATCATGGCGTCTGGTTGACTTTCGCGCTTTCGCATTTTTGGATGGAACAGCCAGGATGAACAGTCACACTCACATGCACACAAGAAGCAAACAGACTCGCAGCGCTGACTTTCAACTCAGTTCTATATTTCTTCTTCCTCAAATCTTCAACTTCTTCACCTTTGCCGTTAATGAGAACAATTTAAATTTTACACACCAGAGACCAAATAGCCAATACACATTAAAAATAACTAATAATTAAATAAATCATGCAAAGACAACTAAAGAAAATAATACAAAAAAAAAATTAAAAATTAAAAATTAAATTAAAAAAAATAATAAAGCGAAAAATTTCTCATCACTATTGGTGCTTTGATGATATCTCTAGATAAACCAATTCCTTCTTTGACAAAGCTTCTTCGACAAAGCCAGGTTGGACAAACAATGTGTTAGTGTATCATCCGTAGCTTTGTCAAAGAAGGAATAGACCCTTCCCGAAAGTCAGTCTACCCACCCTGTGCAGAGCCAAACCCGACGCTTTAATGGCGGCACTACACAGCTTCTCCGCACCAGAAAATGCGAACGTCTTTGAAAGCATAGAGCAGAAAGGGGAAAAGGTGTTGGTCCCCTTACGTCACCTTCGACTCACGAAATGGAGGGTGCTTGATTTAGCCGAGCATGATCTTCTATCTCCGCCATTAGAGCGGCAATATTGGAGCTCATGGGACTGCCACAAGGTGACTCTGACTTTTGAAAGGGTTCTATTGGTTTATCTAGAGATATCATCAAAGCACCAAGAGTGATGAGAAATTTTTCGCTTTATTATTTTTTACATTTAATTTTTAATTTTTAATTTTTTAGTATTATTTTCTTTAGTTGTCTTTGCATGATTTATTTAATTATTAGTTATTTTTAATGTGTATTGGCTATTTGGTCTCTGGTGTGTAACAATTTAAATTGTTCTCATTAACGGCAAAGGTGAAGAAGAAGATTTGAGGAAGAAGAAATATAGAACTGAGTTGAAAGTCAGCGCTGCGAGTCTGTTTGCTTCTTGTGTGCATGTGAGTGTGACTGTTCATCCGCGCTGTTCCATCCAAGCATGAATTACCAACTTGCCCAAGCATCCACATTATCAAGCTTTCGCATGCATTCGAAAAGGAGCAAACACGTTCAGGCCGAGGTGACTTTAAACAGTTGAGCGTACTTCCAAAGAGCGGCGCTGCTCCAGAGGAATCTGCTACGTCACGACTACGTAGGAGATTCCACAACGTTGCTAGACTACCTCCCAAATAGGCTCCGCATGCATCCACCAGGTGCACATTGGAAGATCGTTTATTTAGCTTTAAAATTTGTTTTCTTGTGCCTTTCAACGGAAGACTGGTGTTTTTGAGATTAGGGTGCAACATGCAACACATTCAAGCAAGAAAATGAGCGCTGAAATTTCGCTTCAGTACCCCTTTAAACAAATAACACTTGCATGTTTGTCAACGCCTTATTTTTGGAAATGTACTTGGAATCTTTTATAAAGGTAAAAGGAACGCGTGCCGGAAAGCCTGAAATCCTAGTCCTCTTCAAAGTACTCCACCTGGGATGACACACACTTGTTTGAAGCATTTTTTATCGAGTATGCTCGATGAAATGTGCCAGTGAAGGCGAATCATATATCCCGAGACAGAAAAATACTGAAATACACGGACATGATCCCAGATATTTGCGTACGTTCGTCCTGTCCGGCCTCAGTCGTGGTGTTCAATGCTTCATATTTCACTGCACTTGAAAGCAAAAAAATTGGGTATGACAGGCGTGCAAGTTCGGCGGAACCAAGGAGGCCATTTGCAACTGATCTGCACACAGAACTGACCGATCGCACCTTTAATGAGAGCACACTCTTTACTGAACCGCACAATAAAAGACGACAAGAGTATCTCGTCCGGCGAACATTTACGTCAAAAAGACCCTCTACCCGAAGAAAACCTCACATGTTTCGTCATGGAAACCTAAGATGCCGGCACTCGCTTACCCGACCCTGCACAGCATGTTTCTCAAATTCAACGCTGCCTTTCCATTCAGCGCTTCGGTGGAACGTCTGTTTAGCTTGGCTGGGGACGTCTTTAGAAGAAAAAGGGGAAAACTCTCCCATCAAGAACTTTGAAAGTCAATTGCTTCTGCGAGCGAATTAACTATTTTGGTGAAAACGCAAGCCATAAATAGACTGCATTTATTTTAGGCTCGCAGGGTTTTTCACTGATCAAAACTGCTGTTCATTTTGCTACCACAAAAATATAAAAAGGTATCTTTGAAAGTAACTTCAAAGTAACTCGCTACTTTTTACAGTAATTAGTAGTTTACCCAATTACTATTACAAATGCGTAATTTCTACTCTACTCCAATTACTTTTGGCGTCGATACTCAGTAACTTAACTTAACTACCTTTTTTGAGTAATTTGTACATGTCTGACGTCAACTCACGCCCGTGCGTAGCTTCCTGTGCCTTTCTAGAGATTTGGTTATATTCCTCGAGCACGACGCCAGCTGCCAGCTGTTTACTGCTGCACATGGTAAAACCCGCGACGGAACCAAAAAGGACAACCGCGATACTTTTTATCTGCCTCGGGTTTTAGTAAGTGCCTACCAAGGTTGCCTGTACTCTTTGGCAATGTTTGTTTTCTGCCAGTTTAGGCGAACGCCTGTTTCGACCGGTTCAAATTTGAATAAATGGTAACCAACGCACAAAGAAAACAAGTTTCAAGTACTTTTTGAGATTTTTGAAGTGACTTTTACGATTGAACGACTGCATGCACTTGAATGTTCAATTGAATAGTTTATAAAACGTGACTACCCCATGCTTGTCACCTGCCAACAGGGTGGTAACGCTCAATGACTCGGCTGTAACTACCCCACAGGCTTACTTAACTATAGTTAAGTAAGTCTGTGGGGTAGTTACAGCCGTCAAAACGCATGATGACTAGGGGGGTGCTCACTTTTTCTTAGAGTGTACGCTAAAGCTTTGCGTTCTCAAAGAAATTGGGGGTCGAGAGTGCGCATGCGCAGAACGCAATAAAAGGGCTAGCGTATTGCGTACGCACGCAACGCCGAGGAGTTTGCGTTGCGGACTAGCTGGCTTCGCGGGAAGCTCTTGAGAGATCTTGGGCCAGCGAGTGCACCAGTTTCAAGATGGCGATTACTTCGAGTGGCGCAGCAAGGGCGACGTGGTGTTCGCGAAGTTCAGTGTTACGTGAAATTGCCTGATGTTCAGCTCGGCAATTATTTCCGGGACCTACCGCGGTCGAATCAGATCGCTGTGCAGCTGAAGGACGGCATAGTAAAAATTTTCACCGCTTGCAATGTGCGCGAAAGCTGCTATCTGCTGAACGCTAAGCCTCTTCACGCAGCTCGTCTCCGACGGACGAACAATTCTTCATGACATCGCCGAAGTTGTCGCTATGCACTGGACATCAGTAGGTCATGAGTTTCTTCCCACGATAGCATTGATGAAAGGTGCCGTTTCCACGGGACGATAGACAGAGGCTCCGTGACCGAATTTGGCTACGAACTCGTACTGGTAGCCTCCGTACCCCGCAGAAAAGCACGTTTGACCAGGCAGCTGCGGCTTGGTTTAATTTGAAATAAAATTATTGGAAACGTTTTCATTTTTAATATTTCTTTTGAGGAGCATGGTGGTGTTATAAGCATGCGGAATCCTACGGCTCTGGTAGATTGGATCAAAAATATCATGCGAGATGTTCGCTCGGAAAAGTAACGCGCAACTAAAATCGGTCCGAACAAGTACTTTTTAGCGTACGCTATGCTATTGCGTATTGCGTACGTGAGAGTAAGTAACGCCATACTAAAGGTGTCTCTTCTGGAGGCCGATCGAAGATTATACGCAGCTTCCCGCGAGCTTGGGGGATTAACGATCATTAGTGACGAGGCGAACGTGACCTCAAAACGTGACTAAACTAAATACACTCCTTAAAAAAAAGGAACAAAGAAACAACTTCCGTGCAACTACACCATAAGATTGAGGGTATAGTTCCCAGCTGAGCTACAATGCCTGAAAGGCATGCCGTGACGTAATAAATATGGCCGTGATCACGAAAGTCAATATCAATATCAACACGATAGGGTAATAGAGGAGGTTATAAAAATGCGAAACGGTACACTTAAAAAAAAGGGTACTGTAGTATCCTCCTTAAGGGGGTAACTGACTTGCACACAGGGCAACCCCTTTTGGAGGTATCGTTACCCCCTGCATCGAGGGTGCAAACTTACCCCCTGGGTTAGGGTGCAACATTGCCTCCTTTTGGAGGTAACCTTAGTTCCTTTTGGTGTTAAAAGTGCATCCTTTATGGGTCAGCCTTTACCTCCTTTAGGGGGAATTTCAACCCTTTTGAGAGGTAAGACGACGTAATTGAGGGCGCTGCTTTTACCTCCTTTTGGAGGGAACTATGATTCACTTTGGGGTTGAATGCACACGATGAGGAAAACAGCTCAGAAATCGCGAACTACGAAGAACAAACACGACAGAAAAGTGCTGTCCTGTCATGTTTGTTCTTCGTAGTCCGGGCTTTCCGAGCTGTTTTCCCCATCATGTATAACAGCAACCAACTGGCCCAGTTCACCACCTTATTACAGGTTAAATGCACACTTGATGGAATCACTTTGGAATCACATGACAATGTTTTATTGTGGCTGTCACAAACAAAATGGCATAAAAATCAATGGCATGACTAGACATCTTATAAAAGTTCTAAGATTAAACCACTAAGCGCAATAAAGGCATCTGGAACAACACTTTCGGGGCTCTAGTCGTAGCTAAAGATGAACTAGAGGCAGAATGCAACCAGGACTGCCTCAGCAGGCGACGCGGCTTCGAGATCTCCCTCCATTGCCGCATAGCTGGGCGCCTCAGGATTAATTAGGCATGAGCTGACAGCCACCGGGTAGATTGCACTGCCTGCCTGGAACCAAAAAAATGTGGAAATCATGTGATATGAAGTTGAAACATATCATCCCCAATTTGAAGAAACTGTGAAGAAATATTAGATTTTTCTAAGACGCATTTGGAGCATTTGATGGGCCACTGATTCCAGCATTATAAAGCATCGACCATACTTACCGGACGTGACCAGTTTAACTGTTGACTAACTACCACTGACTAAAATTATCACATGGCGGGTGGTAATCATAGATTAGTAAGCACTTTGTATTCACCAGTCATGTTTAAATTTGTCACCCCGATTTACTTAGGTGACTAACAAATCTTAGTCAAAGGTGTACAACTACTGTAGCAGGTTAGTATATACAAGTGCTGATTGTTGGGCGAGTTGGTATTGTACGTGAAAAAAACATGATTGCGCTTTAAGACAAGGACTGAGGAAGAACATACACCACAGAGCGCTACACCACATTAGCTACTCAGCACCACAGCAGATCCCTATGACCGCCAACCCTAAGTGCCGAACTTCGGAAAATATACAAATATTTTTGCCGAAGTGCTCTGCCAGATGAAAATTGAATTTGCTTTATTCAGACATGAGAAGAACAGCACACAAGGACGAGAAAACATAAAAAGACCACGCCGAAAAAGACACACTCAAGCGCCTTGTGTGTCTTACTCTAATTTATTTACTCGAAGTATACCCTCAATTTTCTCTGGAAAATGAACGAACACCACACACACAAATAAAATTAAAAAATCAAGAACCTCTTTTCAATTGCCCAAATGCGAACAAGAACATCAAAATAATATATCTGACTACGCTTACCTGCAGTTGCGTCCAAGGTAGCAGGCATCCAGTACCCTCGACGAAATCACCCTACAACGTTGCCGCAGGACGAAAGAAATATATTCAATCAACTTCAAATAATGCAAACTTGAGTTATATCTAACTCGCCTACTGAATGATCAGAGTTTTAGAAATGCCTGATCACACGCAAAGAAAATGCCTAGACAATATAATTGCTAACCCGCTGCCTGTAACAACTTCATGACCTTATTCCGTAATATAATACTATCAATGTTTGCGAAGCGCACGAATAATTAGCTCAGACATTTCTATTCGGTATTTCAAGGTAACGTGACATTTTACCAAACTATTTATTAAACCTCGTTAAATTAAAAAAAAAAAAAAAAAACGTTGATATTAAAAATCAGTGTTTAACACTGATTTTTACAAATATCACCGACATTGAGAATAAATCGCGCCGGTTGGCCGGTGCCGCCAATGAATGCCTGATCGACTACTGCTCTGCGGGGAAAAAACAAAATAAAACAAAAAACAACCACCTTATGAGATTTTCAAATATCTGATCAGATCCTCAATTTAACGTCCGACGCGACACACCAACGGCCCCAAAAAGAGAAAACCTCCTACCCCCTCACGCCTTAAACGTAGGCGACACCCGATTGAAAAGGCGTCTTGCTGCCCGGCTCGCCGAACCGCCGCTCTCCCCCTTCGTCCACCCGCACACACATACACCGGGAAAAGCTGCTGGCTAAGCCACTGGTTAGCGTATGTCAACCTTCTAAATGTGCGCTAGTGCAAGCGACAGCTCATTCCTGTTCTTGCTCTTTATGAACTTCGATGGTCTAAACCGTGTCTGCGTTCGCGCCACACACTAATTTTATCGAACGCTCGACGCCTTCAAACGTGCCAACATGTCCGCCAACCCTTTGTCTAAGGAAGACGGGGGTCGCCTTCCCGGGCGGTCATAACCGACGCCAACTGCTGACCGCGCAGAACATTTCCTTACCTGCATACGGAGCACACGACTTGGATCTTCGACTGAAGTCAATGCAGCGCTCTCGGTGACCTCGTAAGAAGAGACTGAACCGAACAGAACAATAAAGAACGTTCCTGCACCGGGACGCCTCCGTCGAACGTTCGAGAAGAAACACCGTTATGCCGTCATGACCGGGCGCGTCGGCGGCGAAGGCGCGGACACTCTTCGGCCGGGCAGGCGCTCTCCCACGCATGCGCGAATAATCACGTGTCATACGAGGAGACCAATTATCGAACTCGTTTGCGCCTTTCCACAGCCAATCGCAGCGCCCAGGCTTTGGCAGTGCAAAACAGGTGCACCCTCTGGGAGGTAATACATGCCGCCTTGGGGCCCCTTCGCGGCGAACTTCACCTGGTAGCACCGCATTCTTCGTGTGTGCTGCGCTTGAGGAGGTAAAAAGCGGAGCGCTTTACCCCTGGGCGGGAGGAGGGTGGTAAAGGCGGTCTGTTACCTCCTTTTGGTCCCCTTTTTTCTAAGAGTGTAGCTAAGAACGTTGGTAGTTCATAACTGAGATAAAAGACGTGAAAGGCATGCCGTGATGTCACAAACATGTTTGTAGTAACGAACGTCCATATCTATGACAAGAGGATGGTATAATAGTTGAGGTTAGAAAAATGCACAACGGACGCGTGAAAGCGCGACCTTCCCGAATTGAGCCGAACTTACATATCCCAGATAGGACGTACAGTAAGGCCCACGTGCACTCTAAGTAAAAATTAAATGTCGGTTATTCGGCCATTAATAACCAGAAGATCGAAGCTCAACTTTCTCCCGGCTATAATTTACAGGTCGCTTAGAACCGAGAGAAAGTTTACAACTTTCTACATACTTTATGTGTCCTAAACTTCCGTTCGCTCTCCCTTCCCCAGGCTGTACTTTCTTGATTTTAATTATAGTTTGTTTCTTGCGGAACAACCGAAGGGGGAAGACAGTCTCCGACCCTTTTGCAGTTCGTAAATCCAGTACACGACGAACAAGCGAAACATTCCGATCTACTATACATACGTAGTTGTACTTGAAACAAAACAGGGATAATATTTAGCAATACAAATAGTACTATATAATATATATAAAAAAACATACTCAAGGCGAGCAAACAAATTATAGTCGTAAAGGTGGCTACAAATAGATGTCACTGCCCATCATAAGTGCCTTTCACTCTTTTTTAAATTTAAAATAAGATTTGTTAGGACAAACACAGGTTCCGATAGCATTCAATATTTGAGTCACTTGGTAGTGTTTAGTTCGTTTCCCACAATTTGCACAAATTTGTGGTAGTCGTCGCAAAGCATACCTAAAGGTGTATGCATGCATTACATCACATGATTTTATATCACGCAGCTTTTCTTTGTGAATGTGTTGGATTAGCTTGAAATCATAAATCCCGTTAGCTTTGAGTATTGCTTGTCTTGTGAAAAGAGGATTGGTTGGGAGGTGCTGTATATTTTCTAAGTAGTTTTTAAATATCCGCAACGTTTTCTTCTGTAAAGTGATAATCCTGTAATTTGAAAGCGACCTGGTTCCCCATACGAAAATACAGTAGCATAACTTTGAGTAAAAAAGAGAGTAATATATATTTGTTTCTAACCATATAGGATTAGGATTTGTAAAACATTTTTGTATAAACACCAACTGCCTCAGAAAGCTCGAAGATCAACTTATTTACATGCATATTCCAACGGAACCCCTGGCTAAATCATATACATAAAAACAGTTTTGTTCGTAAACTTGATCTAGAGTTCTATTTTCAAAATATAAAGTTATGGAATTATTATTCTTTGTTAATTGATGCACAAATCATAAGTTTGGTTTTATTTGAATTTAGTTTCCGTTTATTTATATGCAGCCATACAGCTAAGTCAACAAGATAGCTATTTGTCATTGATACTAGTGATGTTCTTGAATCAGAGGTGAAAAATGTGTTGGTGTCGTCTGCATGCATGACAATCTCAGGGGATCTTGGAATAATTGCAATGTCATTTATGTAAAAACTGAAACCATAAAGGGCCTAAGATAGAGCTTTGTAGGACACTATATTTTACTTCCAACACATTCGAAAGTGATGTTAGCTTTAAAAAATGTATTTATATTTTATTTATTGATTTATTTAATCGATACTGCGGTTCTTAATTGAAAGCCTTAGCAGGAGTGGAAGTTTCCTTAGATACAAGATGAATAAACACCCAAAATGCGACCTAAACGTATATCTAATGAAGTGCATTATCAAATATGGTGAATGATGAAAGCGTGACAATTTCATTTAACAGTGAATTCCAATCTTGAATTGCCCGAGGGGAAAATTAATATTTGAAAACCTAGTGTTTAATTCTGTATTGTTCAATTGGTCTGGTATGTTCGGTCCTTGCCTATCCGGTCGATGCAAAAGTGATATATTCTATAATGTGAATAATAAACTTGCCGTGAATTAAAAAAAAAGTGTTTTAATATATTAATTCTTGCCCTAGTTTCCGACGTCTTCATATTTGCGTCTGTAAGCAAGTGCGTCCCAGAAGTGGTTTCTAAATGAGTTGAAGATGAACCTAAGCTCTTTTGGACGCCTTCAAGTCTGTTCGACCCGTCTGCCGTGTGGGGAAACCAAACAGAGTTAGCGTACTCCAGCATTCGTCTAATTAGTGTTTTATATGTTAAAGTCTTTGTCTCGGTATCTGCAAGTTTAAGGGTATGCCTAAGCGTAAAAAGTTTACATGTAGCCTTGTTTATAATTTGATTAACATGTTTATTCCAAGTAAATTTTTCATTAAACGTAATGCCGAGGTATTTATAGTGGTCTCCAAAATTTAGATTTTTTTCCGTTCACGGTGTAATTAAGATGCAGGGGATTTTTTTCTTTCAAGTTATTGTCGTTGCTATTGTTTCATCATAATTTATTTGCATTTGCTATCGGTTAGACCAGTGGATCTCAACCATTGATGTTTCGCGGACCCCTTGTGAATCGGCGAAGATGATGGAGGATCACGTTCGTGGTGAGGAAAGGAAAATGTATAGACCTTTTTGTGTACTCTCGTCCCCAGCCACCTAATAGGCGTACCCGGTATGGGCGATGAAGAAATAATAAAACGTTTCAACTTGTAAATAGTAAAAAAAAAAAGAATAAAAAATAGAGGGGGGCAAAACGAGAATGTGTGACGGTTACGCTTATATCCTAAACGTACTCTATTGGCGTGGCGACGGCAAAACAATGTTTGAGCCCATACTGGGAATGACGTTATTTCCGGATGGTGGCGCCCTTGTAAGAAGGGTCTATATATAGGTCAGTTACGGTAGTGGTTTAATAATTGGATATAAGTAAGGGCTAGTTTGAAGTAGACTTCTCTCATTGACACACGCACACGAGAAAACTCACCCGAAAATTGGAACGCTTCCTCTCAATCTGAAAGAAAGGCAACTTTTATTGACGGGTTTGACCGATGAGGTAGGGCTTTGCGGACCCCTTGAATGCCTTCGCGGACCCCAAAGTGTCCGCGGACACCCCTTTGAGAACCAGTGGGTTAGACCGTCCATCAATCTGATATATTTAATTAATGAGGTTTATTTGATCCTGGGTTGATAGTATTTACGACTAAATGACACAGTCATCTGCAAAAACCTTGATTGGTACATGTATGCCTTTCGAGATATTTTTTTATTTATTTGCTAATACTGCCAGCCCCGTTTAGGGCCAAGGACAGGAGTGGGTGACCGTGATACATTGCCGATTGGCACACTGAAATCTGTATAGCACACAAACAAAATATACAAAACAACAAAATTCTCTTCCTATAAAATCCATGAACGAAACCTTAAGCCACCTCCCCTTTTCTACATTTGACATAGTAATATACATATAAAATAATCACACATCTGTTTTCATTGAACTTCATGATTAAATAGTAATCAAAAACATTCTTAGCACTGAAATATGATCTCTACAGCTTCCTCAAAAAAAAAAAAAAGATAATGAATCAACGTCAACAACATAATCGGGAAGTCTATTCCATAAATCAATTATATGCACAAAAAAAGATTGTTTATAACTATTTATTCGGGCATTAATGCGAGCTACGGTCTTTGAGTGATGCAGAAGTTCGGAGTAGAAGCCTCTTTGTTTTAAATATTTCGAGCTATCAATTTTTATACTGTTTTTGAGAATCTGAAAGAACAACTTGAGTCCGTTGGCACGCTCTCCTGTTTGCCGGAGGATTTATATTGGCTCTCATTTTAAGTCCCGTGACAGACGTGGTTCGTCTGAAATACGAAAACATTACACGCACCACTAGTGATTGGACATCTTCGAGTTCTTTGACCAGAGAGGACTGCCATGGGCTCCACACTGCAGACACGTATTCTAAGACAGGTCTAATGATTGACACCATGACACCATGACGTTACATTGTCATGTCAAGTCACGTTGCACAGTGACGCGACGCGACTTAATGACGCCAGGTGACACCGCGAGTCCCGCGATGTCATGACGTCACGGGACACGGTGACGTCACGTGACATTCAGACGTGCACGGGACAATACGTCGTCAAGTGACACCATGAGGGCACGTAGAAACATAAACGCGAGACTGCTGATAATGTAAACAATTAAAACAATGCGTTTTCGCTAATTATGACAGAAAAGTTATCGAGCGCTAAAACGAGTAAATCTAGGTGGGTGTTAAGCCGGAGAAATCAAGGGCATGAAATTAGGTGGAGCTACACGCTCGAAACTTGAGTGCGCGCTTTTGGAAGTGTTCTTCAGTGACTACAAGGCGCTGTTAGTTTGTGTTCAGTAACATTGCATAAGACGTTCAGGCAGCCACACCAACGACAAGGAACGGTTCATGCATACACATGAAGTTTCGTCGTTCCCTGGATTTCTAACTTGTGCATGCGATTTTCGAAGTGTTCTTCAATTACCACGAGACAGTCCTAGTTTGTGTCCAATAAAATTATTTAACAGGTTCACGAAAGGTTCTCTACTAAGTACACCCTCATTGGTTCCAAAACGCTATGGAATTTTCGTTCGTTGTGATACTCGGTTTAATACGAAACGCCTATGCGAACTCTATGGTGCGCGCTTGCACGTTTGCTCTTCATTCTAAGTGTTTTCCCCTTTTTGTAGTAGCGAACGAGTGCACGACTTCTGACAACTGTGTGACAGTCGACAGGGTTTTTTTGAAGCCGTCTCGGCACTCGACCAGAATAATATTTTTTTCGAGGTATTCTATCATATGCTTAAATATTATATGTTCAAGTAGTTTACATCAAGTGCGAGTTAATGATATCGGTCTGTGATTAATTAGGTCATTGCGGTCGCCAGATTTATGAATGGGGATTATTTTTTCTGTTTTCCAAGGCGTGGGAAAAACTCCATATCTAAAAGTGACTGTAAACGTTATGTGTAAATATTTTGACGATGACTCTTAATTCCGCCTTAAAAACGCAATATGCAAAGAGTCGGGGCCAGGATGTTTCTTAGGTTCAACATGATTCAGCAAGTTGAAAACGCCTCACTCCGAGATTGCAATATGTTGAATCCCAGGCCGTTGCGTATCCAGGGTGGAGGCTTATGGGGATTCAGGCCCCCCCCCCCCCCCCCCCCGGGAATCCAGCAGACCATGAAATATACACATGCATTTTGACCCCCCCCCTTCCCCCCCCCCCCCCCTCCACACCCCAAGTCATGGACATCCGACCCAACCTCAGACCCCCCCTCTCAAAAAAAAAAAAAAAGAATTCCAGGGGTACGCAACTGATTTCAGGGGAAAGAATGTGTTTGAACTTGGGCAGCAATCTTTGGTAAATACTGATACAAAAGAAGAGTTGAATTCGTTAGGAGAGATTGTTGAGTGTAAAACTCCTTTTTCTTACGCGTTGTTGTCAAGTGCGCCTCAGAAGTTCTGGCGGTACGCCAGAACCTCTGAGACGCACTTCACAACAACGAGCGCAATGTAACGTTAAAAAAATAAATGTTTTGATTTAAGGATCATAGTTTTCAATTGAAGGTTTAAATGCTGTATGTCTTGTCCACGTTCCCCTTCTCCATAATGTTTAATATTCTTTTTCGCTCGGGCAAATTTTCGCTTGAGATGAAGTATGTCTCTTAGTATATATATTTTTTTTTTTTTTAGATTGGTATTCTTCTAACAAAAAGGCACATATCACGTGACACAACTTTTGACATTTTATAAAAAGTGAAGCCACATTTGTTCAACGTCTCGCTCACAGTCATTGCAAAAAAAAAAAAAAAAACTTCTCCAGGGACATTTTAATATAGTCTATAGGATACTCACGTCGTCCGCTTTCTGGTAGTATGGTATTCTAATCACCTTGACATTCGAGTTACGCATATTACCTAGCGGAATAGTTAGCGTTATTACTTTCTATATCAAGTATATAGAGAGAAGTACCCTGGCTTCTGGTAATGTCCTACACAACCTGCACTAAATTAAGAGAATCTAAAAGCGGTTGTATCGATCAGTACTGCCCACTGATAAGTCTCACCAACTGATGCATGGTAAGTTAAGGTCTCCCGTCAGTATGAAATTACCTTGAAATTTACTGAAGTGTTCATTACAGTGCAACTGTGTAAGTACATATAATGAGGAGTTTGTAGCCTATACATAGCACGAGTGATGAATAATACACCTCGGAAAACCACCTTGCAGAAGTGGTTTCTCGAGTTTCTCCTCTAAGTCAGTCACTGCACTTAAAGGGCAACTACGCTTCATTTTTGATATTTAGAAAACTATGCAGCGCTCTTCAGTATCATATAGGAAGACCCCATGTTAAATATTACGATCTAATTCCGTCTATATATTTAATAAACTGGCCAGCAAACTTTCAAATGAGCCAAGTCGCCGAAATCTGCCAACTCTAGCGTGCGACGTGAGGCGCAATCGTCAGCGCAGTCAATGCGACGGAGTTGGAGCGGCCAACGATGAGCCACTACGTCAGAGGCATGTCTACGTCATTCTCACGTTTTGTTTGTTTTTACTTCTCAGAGCGAAATTGAACGATGACGTCATGAGTTTCTCCTCCCGGTGTTGGCTCGACGGCGTCCACGTGATCACCGTAACGCGGATGCGCTAGTTTGCGCTGCCCTGCGTGCTTATCGGTCTGTTTCTCCGCTCCCCTTCTCCTCTTTCGTCTTCTCCCCTTCTCCCTCTCCCCCGGGCCATCACCGTTCACGCCACCCGAAGCGACCTGCCCGCGTCGCGTGTCCTGTTCCTCGCCCCCACGAACGGCACAAGACCACGTGGTTCGAGCCTTGCAATCCTATTTAAGCGTCTACCTCTTTTGTGGTTTCTACATCTCTTGGGGTTCGGGAAAGCCAGCGGGCACGGAGAGAGTAACTAAATATCAGTGCGTCATATTTTAACCGAACGACGCGGAAACCTCCTCCACCTACGGGGGCGACCCGCGGTGCCGAAAGCGCGCGATATGTGACGACATCGTGACGTTTTTGGTCCTGGCCTTACTACTGGCCAGAGCCGCTAAAAGCTTTTTTTTAGATGAAATACAAAATTAAGGTGCCGCGAACCGTTTCAATTATATATGAAAGTAGTTTTTGTTCAGTATTTTAGATCAGAAAAGAAACAAATGCAGTTTAGAAAGTACGGAAACAAGAAATGATCCGTCGACGTACCCGCCACCAAGCGGCGGAAAAAACGGCGCATACTAGAAATGGGCTAGTGGGATGAGGCCCCGACGAACGGCGAGCGTAAAAAAATCCCGGGAGTACGCGGCGGCGCTGCGATCGTATACCGGCTCGAGGATCCGCCCGGTTCCGAGCGTTCCGAAGGCCTTCGGCGCGGGCTTGGTTGGCGATTTGGCCATTTGGCGGTATGGCAGCGCGAAGTGGCTCCCGTTCTGAACTGAACTGAAGTGAAGAAACTTTAATTGGTGTAGAGGTCTGTGACGTCCCATAATGCAACATTGCGCATTCAGTTTCCCCGCTAAATATAGCGGCGAAACTGACATCACATGACCTCAACACCAATTCAGTTTCCCCGCTAAATTTAGCGGGGAATTGTATTGGTATTGACGTAACGTGACGGCAATTTTCCCGCCAAGTCTAGCGGAGAAACTGAATTTGTTCATAGGTGACGTGACACGAAGTCATGCGACATCATTTTCCCCGTTAAATTTAGCGGGGAAACTTTGGGAGGAGGTGAGGGTATGGAGAAGGAGGAGGGGAGGGTACGGAGGTGGAGGAGGCGAGGAGGAGGGGAGGAGGAGGAGCGGTACGAATGAGGAAGAGTGCGCGGAAGAGGAGGAAGGTGCAGAACCAGTATGTGAGGAGAGATCTATATTTCCATCTATATATTTATATTTCTTTCTCAAATTGGTTTGCACGGTATATCTCAAAACAAAAATTCCTCCATAGCTGCGCTCTAATTTCGCACTACAGAGATTTGTAAACGTGTTTCATTTTTTTTTGTTCAATCGAATCCAGCCTCGTATTTAGGTCAATAATAATAATAATCTTTAATGTCTCGGGAGAGCCACGGCACAGCAGAAAGACGACAACCTGTGCCACGGAGGCCCGCAGTGCCTCGTCTAGTGAGGGTGATTATGGCTTGTTAGGTGTTTCTCTAACAGTGAACGGAATATCACCCAAACTCCTTATTGGTTCCTTTCAATTGCAGCTAATTGCTCACTTATCTTAGGACCAGGGTTGACTTTGACGTCTCCATTAAGCAGCAGTATAAAAAGGCAGAATGAAACAAACCACCCGGCTACTGCGTCAAACAACACTTCGGGGCAAGGCAGCAGCGTAAGGCCTAAATGATCACTTCGAAGGGATGGACAAATTTTACTAACCTGCACAAAAAAGGTGAGCGAGTTGAGTCGTGTCCGCATAGCTCCGGGGCTGCCTTGCCCACTGAAGAGAACATCGCGAGGGCATATGGCGAGGGGCCGTGCTCGATACTGTTGTAGACGACGATGACACTATGGCGTGCGCCCAGCGTGAAAGCACAAGAAATGTCAACGTGCTCAGATGTTCATCAGCCGACCAGTTCTCGTTTGACATTATAAAAACCATCGGTAAATCCGTGATGCAGACTGTCCTGCGTTCCCCAGGCTCGTGTCCACAGCTGCTCTCATCACGATCGATGGTGGTGTTGAGATGCACAACGATCTGCACAAAAAGCATGAGCGGGTTGAGTTGTGACTGCATTGCGAAGCAAAGTGTTGTGTTAATACAGCCGGAAGTTTGTCTGCCTCAACGGTCGACTTGCCTCCCAGCTGTAGATGAGACGTTTAGCCAGTGCAGTACAACCGCTAGCCTGGGGTCTTTAACGTGCACCCCGCAATAGTGATACACGACCGCACGCCGGTACGATGCTCATCCAGATCGAAACTGGCAGTGCAGGGGTGGGGACCGAACCCAGGATCCCTGGGTTCTGCAGCGCGAGCTTTCGCTCCACGTGCTCCGAGGTGTGCGCCAGCCCACTCGGCCACCGATCCCCCCTATTTTCTTGCCTACAAATTACCTACAAAACAGCAACATTGTAGGTATTCTTTTTATTTTTATAAAAGCAAGGACTGTTCCACGTGCAAGATACAGTTGAAGCTGATTTAACAGTATATCGTACTGAATAGTGTCGAATGCATTTTCAGTCTACAAACATTCGTAGTGTTTACAGTTTATTTTCAACGCTGTCTATTATTTTGTCCTTTGCCCAAAGAAGTGCTTGCTCCGTAGATTTGCCTCTTTCAAAACCATATTGAAATTTATTTAAAACGTCATTTTTAGAGACTAATGTAATGTGTTCTAAGTAACTTCAAACAATTAGCATATATGGGCCAAACCGATATAGGCCTGTAGGCTTGCAGATATGCTTTACCTCCTTTGTATACCGAAGTAACTTAGCAATTTTAAGCAGATCCGGAAATAACCCAGCTTCTAAAGTACACTTCATTATACGAGATGAAATGCTACTAATATATTTCGACACATATTTAATAGGAATTGGTTTTAAGCCGTCTACACCGGAGGCTACTTCATTTTCTATCCTCTTTATAAGTGCTTCTATTTTATGAGGAGTACGTGGCGATAACATTATCGAGTTTGTTAAAGAATGTGTGGTCATCATAAGGCAGCGTGAGGGTTCACTTTTAGTTGCTAAGGTTGCCCCAACGTTTAAAAATATTCTTTATTTCAATTACGGTGTTCAGTACCACTCACATGGTTTCGATCAACAATCACGTCATGTATCTCCTAGAAATGACTAGGCCTATTTGTTAGCGTGTTAACAACATCCCATATCTTTTTAAGGACATTTTGACCGCGGCAAAACAGGCGTTGATGATAGTCATTTTTGCTATTTTTTTAATCAGGGGTTAGTTTGTTTTTATTGTTTTTAAATGCTGCAATAATAGCTTGACCTCTAGACTTGAGACAATCATGATACATTTTATTTGCCTTCTTTATTTCATCTGTGTAAGTCGATGGCCATCCAAGGTTTCCGCAGTTTGTTTTTTCGTTTATTTATTTATCTTTGCGGGAACTGGCGTACGCAGAATTAGGGTCGTAAAATAAACATTCTCTGCTGCAGTCTAAGCACCAATTAAGTCACGAAACCTTCCCGAAGACGCTTCGTCTATTTACTGTAACTTAAGCCTTCAGTTTGAATTGTACATTGTTCGACATTAAGAGAAGCAAGACAAAAAATAGGCGGAGGTCACTTGCAAAAATGCCAGAGGAAACCTTGTTGGTGTTTAAATTAATTATACAAACATCAAGAGAGTTGCAAGTTTCCGCAGTCACTCTGGTGGGCAGAGTCACCGTATTTATACAACCACGGTTGACCAAGACTTTTTTTTACTCAATGGAGTCATTTCCATTTCCTAGAATATCCACGTTTATATCGCCTATGAATAAAATGGTTTGGAAGTGGAATCAAGAAACTCGAGAAGGTCTTCAACAACAGAAAAAAAAAAAACGGCCTTGCTTCCCGCAGGAGGCCTGTATAACAACGCATACAACGACGCATTCAGCATGAACAACAATATATTTCACATTTGTAGTGATCATAGAAAACTCATCTAATGCATGCCATCAAATATTGTTTCTCAAATAAATGGCGACTCCACCTCCCCTTTTATTTGTTCGTCCCAAACTAGTACAGTTATAACCGGTAAAACAAGGGTGTTCCATATTTTCAGGCATCCATGTCTTCGTATAAAGCTGGACGTCATAATTAAGGCACAATAATTCGAGCAACAAGTTGAGGTCATCTAGTTTATTGCTGATGCTTCTGGTATTAAAGTGAATCAAAGAGAAGCTATAATCAGTATTATAAAAGGTTTATTTAAATGTGAACTTGTCGAAATATACTTACAATCTTCCGAAAAAAGTATTCGTCACGAAAAAAAGGGAAGGCTATCAAACGGTATAAATATAGTATGTACTGTGGCAGACTGAATTACACGATAATTTTGTTATATCACTGTGACCTGTAAATGTTTACGATGATCGACGTGTCATCTTCCGTGCGTACACCTTTCCGCCAGCTGCCCAGACAGATTTCTAGCAAGTCTCCCGCTTCCAAGCTATCGCTACACAGAGTAACTGCTTGTTTTGCTTCGTCAAATGTTTGTTAACGTACTGTACATGGGAGTGGCGGATCGGGCTACACCAATATCTGATGTCGTCAATCGCATTTTTTTACATTTTTCCAGTACCGTGTTTCCTTTTGATCGCTGAACAAACGTATGATGATGTTTTTTTCATTGGCCTTTTGAATGGGTACCCGATGGTAGATATCAATATCGGCGTTCTCAAGAGGTTTACCCACCAGAGTATCATTTTTTTATGATGACATTGTTATTTAGCTGTTAGTTTCATTCAGCGCCTGGTTTTGTTGTGTGAAGATTTTGTATTTCTTTGCGTCGTTCTTTTATCTCGTCCGCTATTGTTTGAAGTCGTCGCAAGAGCTGCTACAACAATTAACACTTTCCTCCAGTCCTTCACTTCAGGTCGAATTTCCCTGCGAAGCTCATCTAATAGTTTGGTAAACTCTTTCACCTCTTTACTAATATTAGATGGCAGCGGGGTAAAAAAAAAAGTTTGCACAACACTACACACAAACGTCTTTGCTGTGTTCGGCGGCAGTACACAAGAAAAAAAGTTTGAGGCAAGGAAAGACATTGACATCTGTCAGACTCTCACCTGCGTACAGAGGAAATTGTGAGACGTGCTGTCAGCCTGTACTGCTGCCGAACTGAACTGGGTTCCACCTTGCGTGGT
Source organism: Ixodes persulcatus (assembly GCA_013358835.2). Classification (NCBI taxonomy): domain Eukaryota; kingdom Metazoa; phylum Arthropoda; class Arachnida; order Ixodida; family Ixodidae; genus Ixodes; species Ixodes persulcatus. The sequence continues at coordinate 493,920 of JABSTQ010009436.1, read as the reverse complement.
AGCTTCTGTATGCTGACAGGGCTGAAGACTGCGCTGAAGTCGAGCACTTTGATAGGTCCTGATGCGTCACGTGCCTTGATCCGATTTCGCACGCGCCATGGCAAAGGTGCGGCACGCAGATGGGCGTCATGCAGATATGAGTTACTATCGTCTGAACAGGACCAGGTTTATCTGCATACAGACGGAATCAATGGACGTGCTGTCAGCATGTACTGCTGCCGAACTGTGTGCTGCCTTGTCGGCACATTTCCCCCCAGAATGAAAAGCGTCGTGCTCTCTCCCGGCCTTTTTTGCTTCTTTACAGCGAAGCTTTATATGACTCGTTGGTCCGGTTTCTTCGTGTCCCTCGACAGAACAGTAGTCGACAGAAAACCATAGTGCGCACCTTATCACCGTTCGCGTGCGCCTTATCTTTTTCATGTGCTTTTGACACTTGTTTCAATTAGAAAACTACAAAACAAGTGTCAAATCCAAGTGATAGATGATAAACACGTAGCGCTTCGCGCATGCGTTTCTCGGTAAAGGTTAAGGTTGCATAAGCTGCCGCGGCACCGGCAGCGTACGAAGTGTTTCATATATAAAAAAAGTTTTGGTACAGTGCATTTACTTTTTTTTTCGTCAATCATTTGGTATAGGCTCTTTTGCTGTTTACAAACATAAACTGCCGCTTGCGTCCCAATCGACTTCCGGTCGCACCGTCTTTACAAGCCTGTTGAGCTCGCTTATGTCGCCAGTGCTAGAAAGTATAAATGCTACACGGAAAACAAAGTTTGACATTTAACGATGGCTTTCGGCTGTACAATAGTACATCTTGGAGGAGGCAAGTTGGTTTACAAGAATACTCGAAACATTTTAGCAGATCTCGCACTCCTTCGTTCTTTTGGCGTACACCTAGAGGATTTGTGGTTAAACGTTTCATCTACATATCAAGCAGCGGTGTTAAGGTGGCCTCTGTTCATTCTTTTTATAAACCAAAAGTTATTTGGGACGTCAAATACTGGAGCACCGCCTGGTGGCATTTGCCATAAAAAAGGGTCTTTAGTGCAGTGGGCAATCGTTGCAGGTGATACCACAGCTTCGCTGTCCAACCACCTTCACAGCGCGGATTGGAGCCTTAATTTTTTTTTAATGCGTTAGCATTCTTTAATTACTTTACACGTCCTTCACGATACCCTGTCTGGATTCGAATGCGCAGCGCGCGTATGCGCGTGACGCACGACGTCCGCATACGCAGGCGCCGCGAGTATGCGGACGTCGCCCTCGAGGTCGTCCTTGAGGTCGTCCTAGATGTCGTTCTTGAGGTTGTCCGAGATGTCGTCCTTGAGGTTGTCCTAGGGGTCGTCCTATGCGTCGTCTTTGAAGTCGTCCTCTATAGGACGTCGTCCTAGCAAGCAGATAAACCCGCGCAGCGCATACGCGGAGTGGCAGTACGCAAACATTCACATTTGCGCCCAAGCTACGAAGCAATCACTCATGGCTGCGGCACAAGCAGATAAGCCCACGTCGAGCATAGATGGAGTGGAAGTACGCAAACATTCACATTAGCACCAAAGCTACGAAGCAATTATCGGCGCTAGTAGGTACGTGGTCAATGATGGTGGTGAAACAGCTTGAACACTAAACGATTACACAGAGACGGGATAAGAGATACACACGAAGCTTCAGTGATGGGGGGAAAACAGCTTGAACATTAAGCGATTTCATAGAGACAGAAGTTTTAACGATTACACAGAGACGAAGCAAGCACTCAATTTTGAAGTGGCGCACTGCAGTCGCGTTGACGTCAATGATTGCGTCGTAAACCATTCAGACAATAGAGTTCACTTCAAATTTGCATTGTCGTATTCACAGTGAGCTGCGTCATGAGTCTCATGACGAATGCTATCTCAATTCTATGACACCCAACTATAGTGGCTTCTGCAGTTTTTCATTCTTTTTTTTTTATAGGTAAGAAACGTGACGCGCCTCTCCAACTGCACCGTTTGCCGTCGCTTGTTACAAGGTAAGGGGACCTCCCTCCTCACCCTCTACGCTTTCAAAACGTCTGTGAGTTCACTTCCCAGCAGAACGCGAAAACAGCCAATACGGCACGCACTAGTAGGATTCAGTGAGTGTCAAAACTCAAAAAAAGATCAGAAAAAAAAAAATAATGTGCGACGGTACAATGAGCAATGAGCATTGCAAGGAGGGGAAGTACGTAGGCGAGCTGGTTAGGAAACATCATTGGAAGAAAACATGAGACTGTGTCGTGCTGTCTGTTTTTTGTTTTTGTCTTAGTCTGAGGTTTTCTTTCGATAATGAGCATGACGTTTACATTGCTCATATTTTTTTTTTCTTCATGTAATAGCATTCTAAGCTTCGCCATTCGCTGGAATTCGTTGTTCGCAGAGATTGGCTGTCTCCGGGTTCTGCGGGAAAGTGAACTCAAAGACTTCTTTTTTTTTAAGTGTAAGATGCAAGCGCTGGTGAACTATGCAGTCCGACAGACGCGCTGAGTTTTTTTTTTTTTTTTTTCCCCACTCTGAAGTAAAAAAAAGAAAAAGAAATAAAGGTGAAAACAAGAGCCGGCAGCAGACCTCAATAAAAAAGTGCATAATAAGAACACGTAATAGAAAATAGTGTACCATGACATGTTCTGTGTCACGCAGTTCGTGGGATCTATTATCCAGGATACGTGATTGAAGAAGAAAAGTACTTGAAGCATATTTTATTTGTCCTTCTAATATCTAAAAATGCATGAATAATAATAATAATAATAAATAATAACTTTATTCGAGATAAAAATACAAATGAGGTTCGGGTCAGCACAAGTCTCAGGGACGTTAATGCATACAGGCCTAAGCCAGTGGTTCTCAAACAGGGATCCGCGGACCCTTTGGAGTCTGCGAAGGCAATATAGGGGTCCGTGCAGCCCTGCCTAATCAGTCAAACCCGGCAATAAAAGTTGTATCTTTTTAGATTAAGAAGAAATGTTCAAATTATCTGGCGAGTTCTCTCATGTGTATGCCAAATAGAGAAGTCTCTTTCACACTAGCTCTTAGTTAAATTAATTTATTAAATCATTATAATAATTAACCTATACCTTTCCCTTCCCCTCATCACGAACGGGGTCCTCCATCATCTCCACCGACCCACAAGGGGTCCGCGAGACCTCAATGGTTGAGAACCACTGTCCTAAACAATAAACGGAGGATATAGTTGAATAAATTAACCAAATAACAGCTTGTTAATCACCCTTCTGGAGACACTAGTCAATAATGAGCTACTTCACGTACTCTTCTTTTTTTTGCGCAATATACTAACTAACGACAAGAATCTGTTGTGAAAATCTTCTACATTTTTAGGAGCGCTAGGCGCTCCTAAAAATTTACGCGCTAGGGTATGTCACATCTTTTAAGTATGCCTAAGCACAGGACCATCGCTTTCTCTATTCTGCGCGTCTGTCGAAGAGTAATGAATTCGTCGAGGTCATTGCTGCGTAGAATGACTTTCTTTTCTGTACAGAACCAAATGCACGGCCCTGGTGCACATTGCTGCGCTGGCAAGTTATCCTGAAAATAGTGAGGTATATAATGACTGATGTTCATTTATTCCGGAAGGCCGTTTCACAGGGAGCGACCGTGCGAAAAACATCAGTGCGATTTTCAGTCTCATGCGCAAAACAGCCCTTCGACAAAGTGGAAACTTCAACCTCTGTCCAGATGTTCTTTTGTTTGTTTGTTTGTTTGTTTTGTGGAAAAAGGGACGTTGACGGTGCGTCTGTTGTTTGAAGCGCAAAATGACGGGAATCGCACTATACGATCGGACAAATATCGCATCCTGTGAAGTGACCTTGAGACGCGATTGAGTGAACTCTCATAAACTCGCCGAGCACGTGTTCCGCAAGGAATATCTAAGAGGATAAGTACTATTTTATCACCGATTCAAGATATTTACGAATCTAGATGCTGCCACCGCTCTGGCTTAGCAAAAGGCGCCTTGATAGCCAAGGCAATTTGACATGCCTTTTTGCGCTTTCGCCGACACCTCCTCTGCATGAAATCACCCCAATTCAACTTCCGCTCGGTGTTACTTTTTAATGGTGTGTCGGCGCACTATGCTCGGCGACAATTTTGAGTGGGAATTCAGAAGAAGTGAAGACGTGTGTGCATGACTTTGATCGGTGCTCAAGGTGGACGTGCACTCGGCGGCAATAGACCTCTTGCCAAATTACCCAAGCATCAAGAAGAATGCCGGGAATGTGGGTACACGCGCTGCGCGTTCTGGCGTCTTCAGCTGTAACTGTTCAAAAGCAAAAATCTAAAACAATTGGCACTTCGCACGCGCGTTTCACGGACGCTTTACTCTGGTTATTTACTTCGAATCTTTTCTATGGGGAAGGTGAGCACTCGCAGCGCGTGTACCTACGTTCCCATCATTCTCTTTGATGCTTGGGTAATTCAGCAAGAGGTTATAACGCGGCAATAGCTTGCTTCGTTGTCACATAAAGCTGCCCCTGAGCTTAGCCCCGTTCAGTAAAGAGCTTCTGGTCGGTACCATTCTCAGTGTTCGGGCATATGGCGCGTTTTAACTTGCTTTCCAAAGCGATTAACACGGGCGCGCAGGGCTGTGGAGATTGCACGCTTGGCTATACATTTATAAGCATACATCGACTTGCGGTCGTGTTAGTAAAGGCTAGGAATTATACTTCACTGGCTATATTGGTCACTTAACACGTTTTATTTTTTTATGCGCTCATTTTATTATGCGTTCATGCACAGACACGGAAATTCAAACATTGCAGGGAGAGAGAAAGAGACTGACAGACGACCGAGACATACGTTAGCTTGATTTTACATCAGCTTGTATAATCGTTTTTGTCTTTCATAATCGTCCCACCTGCTTTATAAAACTACTGCCTTGCGAACTTTGAAATAATTTTGAAAAATTCTAGGCCACTTGAAACGGTGTTCAAGTTCAGAGGCCACAATTAATAATTGAAGACTTCCTTTTTCTATTTTTTTTATTTGCCTTTTTATTGCTACCAAGAGACTGCTCTCATTTTGTCCGGAGCACACTGCACAGGCAATGGAGACTGTTGCGCAATGTGCAGGAAACTGGCAGAAAACTATTTGGATGGGAGCATTCAAAAGAAAATATGAAAAAAATAGTTGGATGCCGTTTGGCTCATGTTAAGGTATGTTGATGTATTATAGCATATAAGGAGTTTTCAGCAGGTAAAAAAGTATAGATCTGTATTTGTTTCAACAAGGCGAAACGGGGTTTACATTAAGAATAGAACGTTCTGACACTCTACGGCATTTACAGTTCATTCAGTTTTCCACGCTGTTTTCAGTGATTCTGAGCATTTAACAATCCATCTTTCATGTTTAAAATTTGATTTTAACAAACAAATCTTATCTAAACAAATCTTATTTAAACAAAATTAAATACAAAATTATTGTGTGAACATCTTTAGTTAAATTGAATATTTGATTTTAGTTATCTTACGACTGGCACTCGTTACAGCACCGTGCGATAAATAAAATATCACACGTTTCCCAATTTACATATATATAAAACAGATGTTCTTTGTTCCAGAGAACTACTGTAGAGTGAAATCTTTGCTTTGTTTTGTAAAACGCGCACCAATAACCCTGTTTAGTCTCATGTTCACCGAGGGATCTTCCCACACGGCAAGTGTGAACGTTTTTTAGGTGAGTAAACTTATAAAAAGAAGCAGGCATTAACTGAGATCCCTCTAGTTGCATCCACTCACTGACACATGAAGGAATTAAGGTTTTACAACATGAGCAAGTATCTAGTTCAAAGTCATGCACTGGCTACACAGGCCCTGAATAAGGTGGCGATAAGGTACGTGGCGCCTTCGGTTATTCCGTCGCCCACTTATTCTCGATTATCTTGGCACCCGATGTCATAGGCAGCATTGTGGGCACCTAATTCAGCTTATTTCCCAATTCCTATAAAAAACCGGGAAACTACATTTCATACAAAAAAAAATTAACTAGGGCTGGGCGTTGAATAAAATGTTAACCCGATTAATCGATACCCTTTAATCAATTAATTAACCGATTAATCGGTTTCGCTGAATTTCATGCATGTTATTTTAAAAAGGGAAAAATTATACTTCTTGCCTTTGCTGTAGTAAAGTGGCAATTTGAGCTAGTTTCTTTTACTACGTGATAAAGGTTGGAACGTATACAGGGTTATGATTATAATGCAATTAAATGCAAAGGTGCAAGCGAGCTGGAAAAGAATGACGAAAGTAATACCTGGAGAAGCGGAACAAGAGGAACAAGGGACAAACACGAATCTCCAAACACACCTAGATGACTGGAGCACGACCGAAAAAATCCGCCTGGTCTGGGTATCGAACCCGGAACCTCTCCATTTTCAGTGGAGCGCTCTACCAAGTGAGCTAACCAAGGGTTTGACGTCAGTAGAGCAAACAGGTTTTATCAGCTGCCACCAGTCTAACACCAACAAGGGTGAAAGGCTTGCATTTTAAGGTTATGATTATAATGCAATTAAATGCAAAGGTGCAGCCGAGCTGGACAAAAATTACGAAAGTAATCCCTGGAGAAGGCGAACAAGAAGCTGTGTTTGGACATTTGTGTTTGTTCTTTGTCCCTCTTGTTCCCCTTCTCCAAGAATTATTTTCGTCATTCTCGTCTAGCTCGCTTGCACCTTTGCATTTAATTGCATTATAATTATAACCTTAAAATGCAAGCCTTTACCCTTGTTGGTGTTAGACTGGTGGCAGCTGAGAAAACCTGTTTGCTCTACTGACGTGAAACTCCTGGTTAGCTCACGCAATAAAGAAATACAAAAAAAAGAAACCTGGTTAGCTCAGTTGGTAGAGCGCTCCACTGGAAATGGAGAGGTTCCGGGTTCGATACCCAGACCCTTGTGACGTTTTGGTCCTAGGTCAGGGGCCTATTTTGGAAAATTAATAAAGTTCGGGATAAATTAGGTTGTTAGTTATTTTCGCGTAATTATTTTTTAATATTGAGTTTAAGGGAATGGTTTCATTTAGAAATTTATAACACCAAATAAAAAAAAAACTTGAAGTACGATAGAAGGCACGCGCTGCATTTTACAGCTTTCTGAAAAACAGTACAACTTCGACGGGTTTTTAAGTCTCGGTTTGCAATCGAAGCGCTTCTCTGCATCGACGGTACCGCACCCCGTCGAGAAATAGTGCAACCAACATCTGCTTCGCTGTCCTCACGCAACGCAGCAGAAGCAGGTTGCACTATTTCTCCACGGGGCGCGGTGCCGTCGGTGCCGAGAGGCGCTCCGATTGCAAACCGAAACGTATGTCGAATGGACTTCTTCCAAAACCGACGCGCCCCATCGCGGCGAAATACCACGCAGTGCACTCTGGGAACTAGCTGGCCACTCAGTTTCGGTTTCGACTGAGCAGTAGTGATGGGCCGAACTTTTACCGAATCGAAAGTTCGGCGCCGAATATCAGGGGGGTTCGGCAAAGCCGAACTTTTGCCGAACTTTTCTAAAGATTCGGCAAAGATTCGGCAAAAATACATTGTTACCAGACTTAACGTTGATATTTCGTTTTTTCTGGCGAAAAAGGGTTTTATGTTCCTTTTTTCTCAACTTATATGCAACATCTAATGCATATTGACATAGTTATTACTAAATAAGGTGACATTCTACAAGATAAATGTACCGGTGTCGTTTTTGTGTGTTTACTGGCAATTTTAGTGACTCCTTGCAGAAGTGGCGTGACAACGAGGTTGGGTAGAAGCGAGCGTGGCGAATCACGCTATGAGAGTTTTGGTTTTGAGGCATCATCAGCGCAAGCCTGCATGGCCGTGTTCCAAATCTTACCCAAATGGATCTGAGGTACTCCGGCGGGTCGTGTCACGTGACAACACAGATTGAAAAACGCTGGACGGGGGTAGGTTTTAGAACGCCAAGGTACAAAACCTTTAGGGTAAGATCGAGTAAATCTTGGAACACGGCCCATGTGTGTGTACATTGTTAAAATGAAGGCAATAACGCTCCGTTCTTGCTTTCTCTGGAAGTCACCGTTTTGTGCGCTAAAACGAATACAACGGTTGCTGAGCCTTCACCAGAAGAGATGATAATAATATTGTAAATGTGCATATTTTTCGAGTTGAGTCACTTGACGTCAGCTTTGCATGAAAGTGTGCGTCCCATATTCCCAACGTCTCGTTTTTAACCTTTAAAATGCCAATTTCTAGTGTTAGGACACACACGAACCCAGGGGCGGATCCAGAACTCCGTTTTGGGGGGGGGGGGCGGAAAATTTTTAAGGATGCTATTCTCCCATTCTTTCTTGTGCAAAGGGGGTCCACCCATGTCAAATTGCCCTCCGAGAAAGGGGGAGGGAGGGGGTCGACTTTGTTTGAGGGGGAGCGGCCGCCCCCGTCGCCCCCCCCCCCCCCCCTTGGATCCGCCACTGCACGACCGTTTCGGAAGATAGGGAGAGTTAGGAATGTCAAATGTGCAACGTCGAGCATTATAGTTCTGTGTTTAGTTTTATGCAGGTACATGAAAATCGCGAAATAACAATAATTGAAAAAGCAATATTATTTTGTTTTGGAACACACTACTCCTGAGCCGAAAACAGAATTGTTATAATTGCGAGGAGTGCTTTAAAGTAATTGTCGGCCAATGCTTCGATGTTTCAGAATGCACCGCATCATCTGTCACTTGCGCAGTGGACTGCGTAAATTACAGGTCCATCTTCTATTCTTGAGGCAGAAAATATTGAAGAGAACCACACTCGCTCACAAACGCACAGTTACCGTGTTGCCTACTCCACATTGCGCCGTAACAGCAGGTTGTACTACACTCCACGATGGTAACCGCACGACATACGGCGTCCATTAGCAATCCATGGCTCCGCCGCGTTCTCCCGCGTGCGCAGACATTTGCCGATTTTTTGCCGAATCTTTACCGAAATGTCCTTCTAAAGTTCGGCATTTGCCGAACTTTGCCGAATCTGAGGTTTGGCAGATTCGGTCCATCACTACTGAGCAGCTTCATCTCATGCTATCACGCCGCGACCGAACGCGCTGCTTGCGTTTTCGATTATCTGACTTTTTACGAATGTGCACTACACTCATTCTCGAGCGATACAAAACGAAGACCGGGGCACTTTCCTTGGTTCCCAAAACACCGGATATTGTGCGTGCGTATGCAAACGTAGTAGGACGTGGCTTAGTCACCTCACCCCACGAGTGCATCTTTGAGCTCAGTGTCAGTAATCCCGTCTAGTAGCAGTGAACTACAACTGAAATTTGGTCACCTTGAGACCTACACGTATTTTGTTTGCCAAACTTACGCTTCTTGTTGCTTCATTGGGCGAAAAGCAAGCCGCGTCCTCACAGGAGTATCAAAGTTGAGCCCAGCGTTGGCGCATGAACTTTTAATAAAACGCAACAAATTTGACCTCACTACTGCACAAAAGTTACTATGATGTCTTCCTCGTGTCATCGCGTATCTCACACTCAAATTTTATGCTGATAGAAGATAAAGTTTTCGCAAGCGCCGAGATCGGTTAGCTGCGACGGAGGCCCTAACAAGCGTCCCCTAATCCTCGCTAAGCATTTTTGGACGAGCTTTTACTGACGCCCAAGATCTGTGCCTGAACGGTGTGTCTGAAAGTATCTCGGCATACTCAGTCACGAAGAAAGCAAACACATAACAAATATTATGGCCAATAGCAACCGTCAAATACGCGTTGAATAATTTCGTTCGTTTCGCGCACCGCATAGGGGTTCATGCCCGTCCGGCGCACTTCCGGCGAACGGTCCGACATTCTTCCCACAAGTGCTTTACTTTTTCTTTCTTAAAACGGTTTGTACAGAGCGCGACACTGTTAGCGCGAACAAGCGATCGCCGGTTTTTCCAGTTTTTCTTTTTGAAACCAAGGGATGTCATCCACGTTAATATTGCTACGGAAAGAGCTCATTTAGTTCTATAATGTAAGCGATAACATTTCGTGCTCGCTAATACTATTTAGAAGTAAAATGCGAAAATGTGCCGATGTCGTGTTCGCACTAACAGTGTCGCGATGTGTACGTGCGAATGTGCCTATATGATTGCAGGATAACTTTATGCGCATACGCGATGTTGAATATTAGTGGAATGCCAGCGGGTGGGGACTTCACGTGCAGTGCTGCGGGGTAGTACAGATAAGAGATGAGAAGTGTGTTGAAATGGAGCTTATCAATGGCGCCTCCGAGTTTTACCTCGCATACTCAGGCGTATTAAAAAAAACAGTAATTGCAAAAAGTTATATTTCGTCTATGGGCGCACGAAACAAACGTCCTGCTCAATCATCAACAACACTAATGTAAAGGCGCGAGATCGATGTAGTCATACTTATTGATTGCTACAGATTGTTGATTCGTACACAAGCAAGATCCCCGAGCTTTGCAGCGTCAAGATTCCCAGCACTGGCTCGTCCACATGCCTCGAAACGCTAACAGAAAGGCTCCAGTACAAAAATAAAAAAGCATGTGTCAAGACAAGCTATACGTCTCGGGCTTGTGCTAAAGCTTCGATGTCTGGCCATTTAGGTTAGTTTAGAGACCACAAATGACGCTCTCGGGACCAGAAAACATGAGATAACGGCTATTTATAGTTCACGCTCTGTGTATAATCTCTTGTCGACGTGTCGATCGAAACCGAAACCATGCCACTCTCCTTCCTGGCCAACTAGTTCCCAGAGTGCAACGCGCGCCGTGTCGCATGCAGGGGTTTATGGAAGTAGTCAATTTTACTGGTCGTTTTGGAGCGCGCCGGGATCGACTTTCCTGGAGCGAGCCTATTTCACTGGGCGATCGGGATCCAGATGAACGTGTTCCACTGGTCGTTTTGGATTAGCTCCCGCTTCAGAACTCGATCTGGATCCGAGAAAAGTCGCTCCGACGATTTCGGCGGATTCAACCGAAAGCCAGCCGGGCCAGCCCTCGGCGCACACACGCGACTTCCTTTCTCGCGGGCATCTCGCCTGATCTCGCCCATCTCGCCTCAGAAGAATTCGTAATGGCCGATTGCTTACCCCTCGGCTCGACAGCCGGTTCGTTTTCCAGGAAGGAGAAGAGAAGGTTTTGCCGCGCTACGGGCATTCCGGCAATCTTTGCTAGAAGCTCCTGAGCCATTCCTGCCGCTCGTGCTTCGAACACGTGTTAGCGCCGCGATTGCGAAAACGTCTTCGAAACGACCACGGCGGCCGCGGAAAGGGGATTCCCGGGCAGGTGAAGGACGGGAAGGCATCCGCCAGCCCGGAGCAGTGGTCATATTCCATTGGGGATCCGTAGGCGGCGCGACCCCGTACGGATCGTGTGCTCCATTCCGGATCTGGTCAACTGATCCCGGCGCGCTCCAAAACGCCCAGTGCAATTCGCCATTAAAAACCCGTCGAAGTTGTGCGGCTTTTCAGAAAGCTGTAAAATGCAGCGCGTACCTTCTGGGGCACTCTATTTTTTTATTTTGTGTTTTTCGATGATACTTAGCAAGTTTCCAAATAAAACCATACCCTTAAACTTAATATTTAAAAAAAATAATTACGCGAAAATATTTGACAACGAAATTATCCCGAACTTTAATAATTTTCCTAAATAGGCCCCTAGCTTAGGACCAAAATGACACAAGCCTTTTTTTGGCGCGATGCGTAGTTTTCGCAAGATCGAATTTGCCCATCTTTCGTGAAACACCCTGTATATTGTCAGTTAGTAATTAACTTTGATGTGTATTTGAGAAGAGGTCAAAGAGACTTGTAGCATATTTCTCTAATTGTGGACGCAAAGACGTTCGTTGGTATCCTACGGCAGGAACGAGGGTCTTGTGCACAATAGTCACTGTTGCGCTAAACAGACACTCGCTTAGCGTTGAAGTGACCGGATCAAATTTAATCGTCTCGTCTTGCTCTGGATTGCACACTTTGCCCCTGCTGCTTACATTAAATCCAAAAAATTCACGTAAGGCTCTTCATACATGGTGTACACCTCTACGTCTGCGCAGTGTATGAAAAATACTGAAGCAAGTAAAAGTGGCGCAGGACACGCCGCTCCCCTCCTTTCGCAAAGGACTTATAAGTTTAAATTTAGCCTTGCTCATGTGTCCTTGACCCAACCAACTGGAGATGAGGACTTTAGTTAAAGGAAGGTAGAAGGCACGAATATTTGTTTTCCCGAATTCCCAAGTAGAATATACCGAGAAAAAGAAAATAACTTTATTTGGGGCTTTCAATACATTCGAACTAATCCTCCGCCGTTGCTACACGCAGTTTTTACTCTTTTGTGTATCAGCAGTTCTCGGAGGGCGCCCGGCGATTTTCTTCAAGGGCAGGTACGGAGTTTCGCGTGGGCCAGGGAAAGGCCACGCCGGGCCCTGCGGTTGCCCACGGCTCAACCCCACCGAAGATGTTGACGCGTCGTCATCCTCCTCCTCCTTCTTTTTCTTGTTACTTTGACGGGAAAATCAGTCGGCGGAATATCCAAAATTGACCCTGCGAATATCCAATCATTTATCCAGAGAAGCCACCTTAGGCTTTTCTGTCGGACCACCGCCACTGAGCGACGCGACGCGCGGCTCGCCCGTCAGATTTGAGAGGCGAGAACGCCACCGGTAACCAACTTGGTGACTTTGGATACATAAACTCTGATGACCAAAATTGCTTCACTCCCAAGACTTGGATATAATATGTGGTAATTTTTTTTTTTTGTGCAATTTAAGTTTGCCAAATGAGGAAAGCGTTGAATGTTTTTGTTTTTTTTTGTGCTTGTTTTGTCTTGGTTCTTCAGATTTCAACCGATTAACCGGGTAAAACGCTTTATCGCGATTAAAGCAATAATCAATTCATCCGAAGATTAATCGATGAATTGCCCAGTCCTAAAAACGTTGGAGGACGCTTAAGCTTCGCCTTTAAGAGTGGAACGCGATAGCGTTATCGAATCCTCGATCCGCTTGTGGCGCATTGCCACTGCACGCCTATACTCCGTCTCACCCTACGATGGACTAGGGCCCGAAGGCTGGCGGGCAGAGCACTGCCTCAGAAAAGCTTGCATCCGCATTGCGAAAGAGTGTGCGAGAGAAATTCCGATACGCAGACTAGGAAGAGCACTAATCTAACGCAGATAGATTCTATGTTATGATAGCGCGCTACTTTATATTGGTAAAATAAAGGTACAGGTATTTAGTTTTATAAAAAGTTCTTGCCATATTTCGTAAACATGTCAGCTGTTTGGAGAAGTTGGACGGCGCGCAGGCAGCACTGATGTAAAGTCGTTTCGCTTTAGCCGTAACAATCCAATCCAATCCAACTTTCGTTTACGTAAAACGTACCCGGACCCGCATCTCCCCTCAGCACGCAGTCCGTACATACGCCCCCGTATGGAACACTCTATCCGACTCATCTTTATTTTTTAATGGCCACTGGTTCTGATCCCGGGTTCTCTTCGCCCCATCGCTTCCAGATGGTATTTAATCCCTTCAGTAGTCTTCAGTAGTAGCAAGCAGACGGAGCCGCCGAGAGAGGTCGATAAGCAGACGAAAACTTCACCTCCGCCACTGATCTCTATTGTAGTAGGCTGGATCGCGGACCGCGGCCTCGGCAGCTGGGGCCGAGTGTCACCACCGGCGGCCATTGATTGACACCAGCCAATGCATGGGAGTCTATGGGGAAAACGAGAAAAAGTGAAGTTTTCTTCGTGTCTAAGCTGTTGTCGGCACTGAAACTCTTTGGATGCTTTTCGATAAGCCCGTCAAATAGCTTGAGTACAAACATTAGAACAGACAGCCCTCGCAGTTCTTATAAATAAATATTTTTGTGGTCGAGAGTGACTCCGCTTTAGTGCAGCTATATGAAGCGAGAGTTACCCAGAGTTACCGCGGAGTCCGTGGCGGTTTCGTTGGGTTGGTTTAGCAGACGACAAGCTCGAAGGCTTTGCTACGCGGAATTCGCTCACTCCCGGAAAGCCGCTGTCGAGATGGAACTTCTTTGTCATTCATCAACTTCTGGGCTTCCCTAAGGACGGTATTATTGACGGCAAGTTCCTTTATTTACTCCACTACGAGAGCAAGCTTGCCAGCTCAGCCGTAGGTGCTCCGGTACGTTTGATTTTTTTAATCGGCGTTCGAACGTTTGACAAATACCGATTCGATCTCCGAACACCACACATAAGGATTGTAGCACACCATAAAATACTCGCTTCCGAGCATAGCGTACATGCTTCAATGTTCTTACTTTTGCGCGTTTCTCCCATAGACTTGCGTGTATTTCCTTTGTGTCAAGCAATGGCCGCCGGTGGCGACACCGACGGGCTCCCGATCCGCGATCCAGCCTACTACAATAGAGATCAGTGACCTCCGCATTACGTGTCTTGGCGCACTGATACGTACGGCGGAGCAAATATACCACGTTCTAACAGGCTCGTGATTGAACCTGGCGGCCTGTAGCATTAGGTTTTAGTCCATCGTAGAATGAGACGGAGTATAGCCTTCGCCTCCGCCTTCTCGGCTTCAGCCTTAGGTGGCCGACCCCGTGGCCGAGCAGGGGCAAACGTAGGTGCGGCATCCGCACTCGTAAAAGACGACGACTCAGAAGAGCGGCCCGCACTGGTAGACGGCAGCGCACCCATCGCACACGTGTTCTCTTTCGGCGGCCAAGCGGCCGCCCCGCGGCGGATTACGCATTCTCCACAGACGAACAATGACGGCAGGATCGCAGCGCCACTGGGCGGACTCCGCGTCGGACGGAAACTTGCCGCTCCTCCGCGACAGATCGAAATTGTACGCTCCTCCAGAGTCCAGACAGACGAGCCTAAGTCACGTTGCTGTGACGTCATGACCCTATCGGCTAATCAGGATTTTCGCATCGCGTGGACTTTTCTGGCAAGGCACCGAAGCAACACCATCTAGAAATAATGAAGGCCTCCGAACGGGCTACTCTTCCTCCATGGAAAGCCGTCAGAGTCGGATGGAGCCAACTCGGCAATGGGATCCGAGCCGGATGCCGAGCGTCCTTCGACGCGTTCATTGGACACCAGTTCCAGCCGAGCACTGACGCACCACTCGTGTCCAATCTGAGTCTTCGCTCGATCTAACTGTGGTGACGTTAAAATTCTAGTGCACGGGCTTTGATTATTCTAGGTGGTGTTGACCGAGGCCAGCGCGCCACGAGCTCCTTAACGCTATCGCCTTAAAAAGCATGTAGTTAATAGTTTTACACTGTTAATACTCCAGTGCCCGTTGAGAGCCCCGGAAGCAACGAGCTTTGGATTTCTGAATCTGCTTGCAATGCGTACGTCCTTGCACTCAGTGTGAACATTTTGTTCGGGCATTGACCGCGCGCCAGTATTATTTGTTCTGCATTGCAGTCAAAATTGGCTGCAGAAACCACTATTTTTGGTTTTCTATGAGTTGCGATAGCATTCGTCACGAGACTCATGACGCAGCTCACGGTGAATACGACGACGCAAATTGTAAACCAACATTTTATTTGAACAATGGTTAACGACGTTATTATTGACGTCAGCACGACTGCAGAGCGCCACTTATTATTTAAGTGATTGCTTTGTCTCTGTGTAATGGTTTAATCTTCTGTCTGTGTGTAATCATTTAATGTTCACGCTGTTTCTCCGCCACCATTGCAGCTTTATATATGTTTCTTGTCCTGTCAATTTGTAATCGTTTAACGTTCAAGCTGTTTCACCACCATCATTGACCAGCTAGCTGAAATCAACCACCAACGAGCTCAACTCAAGCCGATAACTGTTTCGTAACTTGGGCGAAAATGTGACGTGTGTCACGGCGCGGGTATATCTGCTTGCTAGGGCGACGTCGAGGACGACGCCCTAGAGGACCACGTCAAAGACAATGTCTACGAAGACCTCTAGGACGATCTGAAGGACAACGTCTAGAACAACCTCAAGGACGCCGTCTAGGATGACGTCAAAGACAACGTCTACAGCTACCTCCAGGGCGATCTCATTAACGACCTCTAGGACGATCTCAAGGACGACGTCTGGGATGACGTACGTGTAAAACAACTTCTAGGACGATCTTTATAGTGAGCTCAAGGACGACCTCTAAGACAATCTCAAGGACGACATCAAGGACGACGTCGAAGACGACGTCCTAGAGGATGATGTGAAAGACGTCTAGAGCGAACTTTAGTACCACTTCTAGGGCGATCTCAAGGACGACTTCTAGGGCGACCTCTAGGACGACCTCTCGAACGACCTCAACGACGACCTCTAGGACGACAGGACGACGTCCGCATACGCGCTGCGCCCGCATATGCGGACGATTAAGGGCACACACCATAAATAATACTTTTTGGTGTGTGCCCTTAGCTTTTTATGAGCTCAATCAGAAAAATGGATATCTCTGTCGCCCCTGATAAGTAAATGATATGCTTGAATATAATGCTAATTATGGTGATCGAATGCGCAAGTATGGGGACATAACTTTACCCGAATGAAAAGTTAAGTGCAACATTTTTTCGGAGCAAACAGGTTACGAGAAAGAAAGGAAACAATATAGCCTTTGGGATTCGCAATTCACTGAAATAATGCCTCATCGCCAAAAATATCGTTACTTGGATCACAATAAACTTTCGCTTTTATCATTTATTTTTCATCCAGTTAACGTTATGTTTCCAAACTTACTGTACTTGAAGAATGGAAAATTTAAAAGCATCAGTAACTTTATTTTTTCTTTGTATAAGCTTTTTATCTGGGAATGTTCAATTTGAAGTCTGCACAACACAATCTCTGTTACAATTATTGATTCAAATATATTTATTTATAGATTATGTAAGGCTTCTGTATTTTGAAGTTGTATTTTATACCAACAGATAAATATTTTCCCAGCCACCGTTATTAAACTCTGCCAAAATAGTACCGCACAAAAAGTGGCAACATATCGTAGCATACAAGCCTAAGTGCTTTCGTCAATAGCTAATTCCCGACTTTCGGGAATTCGCTATAAATGGTCAAAAGGAGAAAAAAAATATTATCCCCAGCATAGTGCTTATTTTCACCTGTCAGTGGTCATTGCTATGAAAAAACAAACAAACAATATGTGCCAATAGGATTATAAAAAAAAACACAAGCGTGAAACAAACTTGGGAAAAACCTGATGCTAACTGTCTTCAGCGACTGATTTCCCTAGCCCCAAGAAGATAAACAAGAAAATACTGAATACACTAAATGGTTTTACAGATGTGGGCGTACTAAAATGTGAAGCCTGAAATCTGATCCACAATAATATACAAAATATGTGCGCAGAAAAACTAGCTAACCACCATTTCTGTTTTACCTCTAAATGAATTGTTCGAGAATGAAACTTTGTTTTGTTTCCTTTCAATTTCATGCTTTTCCAAAAACCACGCTTTGGCTGCCCATACATATCCGACGTCATTCATTTCTGGGTAGCGCTTTAAGTTTCCTAACACTGAATAGTTTTCTGAAAGAAGACCTTCAATATATCGATAGCACTATCGATTGCACATTCCTAGTACTATCGATAGTGAACTATCAACAGTTTTAGGCACTATTAATTGTTTTGGAAAAACTATCGATAATATCGATAGTCAATTTGAATGCCATTGCATTCTTTAGCTACTTTACCCGGTTTTCGCGATACGCTATCTGGCCTCGAATGCGCTGCGCGGCGGCGCGGCGCCTCCGCAAACGCAGGACGTACGCATAGGCACGACATCCGCATTCGCGGGCGCCGCGCGCATGCGGACGTCGTCCTCGACGTCGTCCTAGGCGTCGTTCTTGAGGTCGCCCTTGAAATCATCCCAGAGGTCGTCCTTGAAGTCGTCCTTGAGATCGCCCATCAGGTCGGTTTAGAGGTCGTCCTAGACGTCGTCCTAAACATCATCCTTGAGGCCATCCTAGAGGTCTTCCTAAACGCCATCTTTGACATCGTCCTGTGGGTGTCGCGTACTCTAGTGACGCCACTGCCCGTGCCACTGCCACTGTCACTGCCCTCGGCTATGCAGGGGCATAGTTAGCACAAAAGTGGGCTCCACGGTGGGACCGCGTGGGCATGCCCAACTTAGGCTGCCCGTACAATGCCTCCGTGGGCCCCACGTCGGCGCTTTTGGGGGCAAGTTTAGCACAGTTGATCTCTCCAAGAGAGCAAAGCGTGGGCATGCCCAACTTGGACTGCCTGTGCAATTTACAAAATGGCACTTTCCGCTGATATTAATTATATTTGGTTCAAGCTCTGGAAATATATCATAGGACATATGTTTAATTTGACAGCAAATCACTTATCATTCTAATTTAAGGCGCGACAGAGAAGTTTTGGGTTTTACAACCTTTATTACTAACTTACTACACAGTGTGTATGTAGTAAAGGCCGTTTTACATTAGGTGGAATGTTTTTACTAAGGGTATTGTAATTTAGGGTGAATAGACCCTTTCCGGAATTCAGTCTGGAAACTTTGATCACTATCATCTGTAAAATGGCACATGTGCTATACCAATGGCAGCCTTCTGTTTACTGATGAAGGAAGAAGTCGAGATGCTGCTAAGTAAATGATTCGAGGCCTATGCATTCTAGACGTTAGCGCGACGTGAAGCAGGAATTGGATGCAAGAGCTGCGTAAGCGTTCATTTTTAACTCGGGTCCATTCAATATGTTAGTAGCACAAACTCGGCTTCAAAGCCCCTTGATGTGTATAACTTTATTAAGGCGTTTGTGTGGGTTGGCCCTCCGTTCTGACTGGTTGAATTTTTTTCGCCGTCGACATTGAAAGAGATTGAAAAAGAACTGTACAGTGAAGCACACATTCTCGCTTACCGTTGACTTGCGAAAGTGACGGTGCCCCATAAAATACTGCAGACCTCAGGTTCATTGCCACCATTAGTACAGTAAAAGTTAAACTGTCATTTGAGTCGCCAGATGGCACTGAATTCCGGAAAGGGTCTATTCTAAACATTCTCATCGGAAGGTCGTTATCTGTTCTAAAACTCGGTATCTGCAGCCGGCTCAAGCTAAGTATGTATACCAATTACCTTTTTAATAGGAAGTATATGGAAACGTGCAAAGTTTTCTGGTACATTTCATTCACTTCAAATGCCCAAATTCTTTATGGTACAGCTGAAGATGTTTTTAATTTATCTATCAATGCATGTACATTTAAATGGATGTAAATTTTAATTTGAATTAATTATCCATCAAGGCATGTAAATTTTAATTTGAACAAATTCATTTAAAAAACAAAATATGAAAGGTACACTAATGTGGTTTGTGTAGGTGAGTTATACGGCCAGGGGGACACAATAAATAGCGCTAATCCTCATGATAAGTCGAATAATTAGCTAAAATATATTAATTAGCTTATTAATTAGGGAAAATAAACATATGGCTCAATGTAGGAATGTGCTGAACGTCATCAAAAACCACCAAACTTGAATCACGTGCGAAGAGTGGGGGTGCCCCAAATTCATTACTCGTGCCACAGGCGCAATGTTTGCGGTGGGAAAACGAGCATGATAATCTAATTATCCGCGTGTTTCAGCCGCTAGATTTGTGCCTGTTGCACGAATGGCAACTTTAGTGCATCCCCGCGCTTTCCCCATACTTGAAGTCGTTCCAAAATTGAATTGCGGCGCTCAGGGCGTCTCACGTGTGATGTCGCACAGGCTTCGAGCTGCGTCCGACAGGGGGCGCTCACATGATGTCGCACAGGGTTCGTGCTGCATCTAAGGAGGGCGCTGCGCTCCGGTCACATGACTGTCACGTGTTTTGAAAAAACAGTGAGTGCGCAGGCGAGCTGGTGGATGTTGATCATGATGTAGAAAACCCGAGACTGTG
Source organism: Ixodes persulcatus (assembly GCA_013358835.2). NCBI lineage: Eukaryota > Metazoa > Arthropoda > Arachnida > Ixodida > Ixodidae > Ixodes > Ixodes persulcatus. The sequence continues at coordinate 474,084 of JABSTQ010009436.1, read as the reverse complement.
GTAAAAGTAGGGAAACTTGGTCGAAGAAGAAAGACAGGGGAAACAAACGTCTCAAACTCAGCTACTGCGTTTATTTCCTCAATTTCTTATATACCCACAACCCAACCGCCACCACCGACGTCACAAGGTCAACCTTTGTTATCTATACAATCCTACCCACACTGGTCTTCACCTCAACCGTAAACGGTGACCTCAATCCCAAAAGGAAAGCTTACGACCTTGAACAAAAAAGCAAACACACCAAAACAAACACACAGACCTCCTCCCTTTCCAACCGGAGTCTGGAAAGGCAGTGCTTTATCTAAACGAGAACTAATAAGACCCAACTGAACCCCTGCCCGCAAAATGACTCATTGCACGTTTACTTACAGCTATTAAAAAAAAAAAAAAAGAAGAAAACTTTACATTTTAAGAAACTTTTTGGAACTACTTCCGAGTTGCATCGAAGCTTGTACGGCACATTGGTCGCAAACTGACATTATTCACAGAGAGCGCAACAACACTAAGAGGCTCATAAAAGAGACAGTTCGTATCAAATCCATCGGCAATTGTATCAGCCAAGCTTCGATGCAACTCGGAAGTAGTTCCAAAAAGTTTCTTAAAATGTAAAGATTTCTTTTTTTTTTTTTAATAGCTGTAAGTAAACGTGCAATGAGTCATTTTGCGGGCAGGGGTTCAGTTGGGTCTTATTAGTTCTCGTTTAGATAAAGCACTGCCTTTCCAGACTCCGGTTGGAAAGGGAGGAGGTCTGTGTGTTTGTTTTGGTGTGTTTGCTTTTTTGTTCAAGGTCGTAAGCTTTCCTTTTGGGATTGAGGTCACCGTTTACGGTTGAGGTGAAGACCAGTGTGGGTAGGATTGTATAGATAACAAAGGTTGACCTTGTGACGTCGGTGGTGGCGGTTGGTTTGTGCGTATATAAGAAATTGAGGAAATAAACGCAGTAGCTGAGTTTGAGACGTTTGTTTCACGTGTTTTGAATTTGAATCGCTGCGCGGTAAATGCCCCTTTTATTCGATAAAGGGGGCTCCGCCGCCAGCGGGGAATCGAACTCGGGACCACTTGATCAGCAGCCCGACGCGTTAAGCGCGAGACACATGCGCGTCAGTATCGTCCGATCCGACGTCCGATCCGACAGTCCGAACGCCGCTCCGGATTGCCGCACGCGACAGTTTGAGACACACGCTTCCGACCTTGCATGCGACACGACGATCCGTTCGGCTCCGCCCAGTTCCGGCATCACCATAATCACTGTGCGCTAACTTCGCCACCATGCATGAGCGCTTCAGTGCGTCACCATGACGTTCGCGCTAGCTGTGCTGTGATTGGCTGGACGCATCCGACAATCCGTCCGCCGTCCGAAAATATCTGGCGCGTTGGACGCACGTCGGATCGCCGATCCGACGTCGGATCCGACCAAATTTTCCGGATCAGGCAGTCGTACTGCCGGATCGGACGTCGGATCGGATGGATTTTTCGCGCATGTGTCTCGCGCTTTACCCCTTGAGCTACTAGCGCATTTTTTTTCTTTATTGCGCTACGAGCGCATCGCTTCCGAAGACCGCTTAAATCGGGTTAGTTGTTTGTGTGTGTGTGCATTTAGATCACGTGATGTCCCGCGCGCTACTTGGCTTTTGTAATGCGGCTAAAAACAGGATGCTTCATTGCCGCAAGGTATGTAACGATGGTCGTGTGACGTAATGCATCGCTGGGCGCTAACGTTGCTCGTCTTCCTATCACGTGATTTCGCGCGCGCGCGATTCAAGCGGTGTTCGCGCGAACTCGTCACCTCGGGAATGGCTTTCGTAATCTGGGTGGTGAAAACAAACAAACAACCCTCCACGAAATTTGAACACGTCATTGCTCCAGGTCATGTGACGAAGCCTATCTACAATTCCATCATGCAGGAAGTAGAGTTCAGGATTATTGAGTCGTCTGTCAGGCGGGAAAATGCACTGTCACGATGACAACACAGATATGTCGCCGTGGGATTAGTGACGAGAAATGCATTGTCGTGTGCTTTCCCGGTGGGTCATGTGACCAACGTCACCTGATATTTGAATCGCTGCGCAGTTGACACCTCGGTTCATAGATGGCGCGTGTCTTTTGTTGCTAAGCGTCTTTGTTGTTAGGGCATGAGTGACATCTTGCGTCGTGGGTCTGACCTTGCGCCATCTGTTGCTGAAGAGTTGAATTGTGCGTCTTCCTAAGGTGTGCCCATCCGTATTTTCGCGTGCGCGCAATGCGTGTGAGTTACCGAATCTGTTTGTAGATGGCGCGCACCTGAATCCTTTCGCTGGCGTGAACTTTTACCATTATCACGCGAAATCTCTCGCTAATTTTAGCGCCAGCTTGGTAGATGGCTTCAACTCTATCGCGCTCACGTCATCTCTCGCTAATTTTATCGTCATCTGCAGCTGCTGAACGGAGCGTGTGTGGGAAATGGATCGGAGCGTGGTCGCATCCATACGCGCTAAACTAAAGCTCTCCTGCTGCTCCGCTCTGTAACCTGATCTTCGAAATAAAGCCACAAAAAAAAGGACACAAAGCAAGGATGGATCTTTATCTTTTTTTTTATTCAATATGCATGCATCTAAGAGATTCGCGAAACATGAAGACACAGATGGCGCGCGCGCGACAGCTCTTTATACAAATATCAAACACTTGGTGAAAACAAAAAAAAACCTCGCGCTTCGTGAAAATGGCTCTGTGCACACACACACACACAAACACATCAGCTTGAAATGAAAAAAAAAAAAGCACCTCACGAGAGGCTTTAATGTCCGAAAGGAAGAGTTGAAACGCCGTCAGAGTCGATGAAGCGCTTGTTGTCGAACGGGTTGAGTCCTATCTTCTCCACGACAACAGTCTTGTTCTCGCACAACTTACAAGCGATGGTTCGCTGCGTGATCTTGTGCAGAGTTTGTTGCTCGAGAGTTTGAACGTAGAGCTCGTAGGTTAGCTTACAGGACTCGCACCTTTTCACTCCTTTCGCCCTCACGTAGTGCTCTCGGGAGGCTAGTTCCATCGAATAGAGTTTGGGTTTTAAACAAACAAATCCAAGAATGTGATCTTTTGGGAGCTCGTTTTTGAACACTCCTAGTTTCATTTTGTTTGCGGGAGAGAACAAGGGGTGATCGACTGGGTACCCAGAAGTATTCAGGTGAGTTTCGGCAAGGGTCGCGAGCTTCGAGTCTACATCCGGGTCGGTGATTTGTAGGATGAACGAGTCCGTGTCGCTGTACGCTGCGCGAGCGTCGGGAAAACGCGCCTGACCTGCTTGTAGAAAAATTCGTACATGACCAGTTTGGACATCTCTAGAATAGAGAAGCCCGCGTACACGGGTTTGTTCAAGTGTAGGGTTCTCTGGGAAAACTGAAAGATCACCACGGTCGGGCTAATTGCCGCAAACTGTCGGAGGTTAGGTTTCTGCAGGTTTTTCAGCACTTCCTCCTCGCTCACGCTAATGACAACGTTATTGTACTGACGTGGGGTTTCGATAGTCTTGCCATAAATTGAATTCATAATGAGCTTAGATAGGTTCTTCTGAAAGGCATTTGTCGCCTGTTTTCGGAGGTTGTGGTTAAAGTCGATGAAATCTTTCAGAAATGCCCTCTGCGAAAACTTCAAAACGCGATGAATGACTTTTAGTTTTAAGCCCAACTCAAGATACAGCTTGAGATTTCGGTAGTGAATGATGTAATTGCGTTTCGGGTAAAAGGTGAGAAGCAGCTTTCGCTCAGACTCTCGCTGGGGTAGGTGCAAGTTTTCGACGAGCGCTTTTCGATAGGGTGAGAGCCATTCGAGCGGGACTCCTCGTTTCTCGGGAGCCAGGGGAAAGTCCGCGTGCGAATCGTGTAGTTCCCGAGGATAGTCGAGGTCCACCTCTAAAATGTAACCCTCGGGCGCGTCGTCGGGAACCTGCTGGAAGTGGAGAGCGTCGATTTCCTCGCGGTCTAGCCAGCGAAAATCTGCGCATGGAAGGGATTGTCGCATGGTAGAAGCGTACAGGCCGTTCACGTCGAGGTCTAAAATGTGAGAAACCGCCATGTTCGGATCGAAACATGCGGTTCCTGGCACGTTAGCTCTCGTGTTACGAATGGCAAATTGAACGATTCCTCCTCGAAGACCCGCTTCGATGAAAAGATACGCATCCGCGTCGTCGAGCAGCTCCAGTTTTACCCCAGTCTGTTTAAGTGCGCAGGCGAGACTGAGCGCGGGGAGGGAAACGTAGTGAAGCGGATCGAGCTCGTACGTGTCTAAAGTCCATTTCCTGAAATTTGGGAACACGTCGGCGAGAAGTAGGCAGTCGAGATGCAGGTAGCAGTCACTGTATTCTCCTAGGCTTTTGAAATTAAATGTTTCAAAGACGGTTTGGGCGTGACGGTAGTCCTCCTCTGAAATTTGACTGTCGTTAAGCTTGTTGTAAAACGACTCGGGCGGCGGTAGCTCGGGCTCCCGGTAAGCCTCGAAACTGGTCACGTAGTCGTAGGGAAATACGCCTTTCCGCGCCAGAAGCTCAACGTGTTGCGGAAACGCCTGCTTTAGACAGCACAGGTTTTCTAGTCCCTTGGAACGGAGGTCCTGAACCAGCGCATCCAAGCTGGCGGGGAGAAAGGCCAGACTGACTCGCGCGGCTTCCGCTTCACGATAAATGTGCTCACACGCCCGAACGTATACCCAAACCACACAATGTTTACCCAACGAAGAACGAACTCTATTCGATGGAACTAGCCTCCCGAGAGCACTACGTGAGGGCGAAAGGAGTGAAAAGGTGCGAGTCCCGTAAGCTAACCTACGAGCTCTACGTTCAAACTCTCGAGCAACAAACTCTGCACAAGATCACGCAGCGAACCATCGCTCGTAAGTTGTGCGAGAACAAGACTGTTGTCGTGGAGAAGATAGGACTCAACCCGTTCGACAACAAGCGCTTCATCGACTCTGACGGCGTTTCAACTCTTCCTTTCGGACATTGGAGCCTCTCGTGAGGTGCTTTTTTTTTCATTTCAAGCTGATGTGTGTGTGTGTGTGTGTGTGCACAGAGCCATTTTCACGTAGCGCGAGGTTTTTTTTTTTGTTTTCACCAAGTGTTTGATATTTGTATAAAGAGCTGTCGCGCGCGCGCCATCTGTGTCTTCATGTTTCGCGAATCTCTTAGATGCATGCATATTGAATAAAAAAAAAGATAAAGATCCATCCTTGCTTTGTGTCCTTTTTTTGTGGCTTTATTTCGAAGATCAGGTTACAGAGCGGAGCAGCAGGAGAGCTTTAGTTTAGCGCGTATGGATGCGACCACGCTCCGATCCATTTCCCACACACGCTCCGTTCAGCAGCTGCAGATGACGATAAAATTAGCGAGAGATGACGTGAGCGCGATAGAGTTGAAGCCATCTACCAAGCTGGCGCTAAAATTAGCGAGAGATGTCGCGTGATAATGGTAAAAGTTCACGCCAGCGAAAGGATTCAGGTGCGCGCCATCTACAAACAGATTCGGTAACTCACACGCATTGCGCGCACGCGAAAATACGGATGGGCACACCTTAGGAAGACGCACAATTCAACTCTTCAGCAACAGATGGCGCAAGGTCAGACCCACGACGCAAGATGTCACTCATGGCCTAACAACAAAGACGCTTAGCAACAGAAGACACGCGCCATCTATGAACCGAGGTGTCAACTGCGCAGCGATTCAAATATCAGGTGACGTTGGTCACATGACCCACCGGGAAAGCACACGACAATGCATTTCTCGTCACTAATCCCACGGCGACATATCTGTGTTGTCATCGTGACAGTGCATTTTCCCGCCTGACAGACGACTCAATAATCCTGAACTCTACTTCCTGCATGATGGAATTGTAGATAGGCTTCGTCACATGACCTGGAGCAATGACACGTTCAAATTCCGTGGAGGGTTGTTTGTTTGTTTTCACCACCCAGATTACAAAACGAACACCGCTTGAATCGCGCGCGCGCGAAATCACGTGATAGGAAGACGAGCAACGTTAGCGCCCAGCGATGCATTACGTCACACGACCATCGTTACATACCTTGCGGCAATGAAGCATCCTGTTTTTAACCGCATTACAAAAGCCAAGTAGCGCGCGGGACATCACGTGATCTGAATGCACACACACACACAAACAACTAACCCGACTTAAGCGGTCTTCGGAAGCGATGCGCTCGTAGCTGGAGAAAGAAGAAGACGCCGTTTCGAACGGACGCGTTTTCATGCTCTCCGCTGCAAAACAACAATCGGCCTCAGGCCGAGGAAACCCTTCTCCTTCTGGTTCATATGCTAACAACGACTTTCAAAAGATGCAACCGGACAACGCTGCAGCCGCACCCGTGGCCCCAGGAAAAAGCCAAGCTCAGGCGACAAGCCAAGATGAGTATCGAATCTTACTTCCACGGTTTCCTCCCGGGAGCTTGTGCATCAATTCTGTTTTTCTTCATGCCGACATGTCGGGCAGGCCCTACCGTGCAATTGATTTTCGCGACGGACTCAAAGACGCCATCGATCTCCGTGAAGTGTTGTCCCTTGGACAGTTCCAAATGAGCCACGTTTGGATGGCTACGCTAGTGAGTTCTGAAGCCGCGGAGAAGCTGAAAGCAGCAAAAGAACTGACGGTGAAGGGCAAAAAGTGCATGGTCATCGATCCGAACTCAAAAGACGTTAAGCTCAAGCTGCTCTGGCTTCCGTCGTACCTAGAAGATAAAAAGATTGCCGAAGCATTGTCGCCATTTGGAACCGTGCGCAGCGTCTCGAGGGAAAAGTGGCGCGTGCCAGGAATGGAAAACATGGAAACGCTGAACAGAGAGGTTTGTCTGACTCTTCATGACATGGCGACATCGGAAGATATTCCCCATCTGCTCAGAGTGGCCGGTATACAGTCCCTTCTGGTCATGTCCGGGCGACCACCCTTGTGTCTGAGATGCAAGAAAGTTGGTCACATACGCAGGCAGTGTCGCACCCCAAAGTGTGCGCGTTGCAACAGATTCGGACACGAAAGTGACGAGTGCTACTCCAGCTATGCAGCCGTGCTACGGGGCTCTGGCACAGAACCAGATGCCAACCAAGAGTTCATGGATATCTCCGAGGTCGTTGACGCCACTGGAGAGGTTCTCCCAACTCAAGCCGGGTCTGCAGAGTCCGGACCTCCTATTTCCGATAAGAACGAGAGTCCAGCTGTTAAGGAAGTCTCGGAAACACCACAAACCAGCTCGGAGACAGAGAATGAAGAAAAAGACTCACAGGAAAGCAAGGACAAAGACACCCCGCGACCACCGAAGTTAACTCAGCAGCCTGCAGACCTTGCTGAGAAGCCGGCGACATCGGAAGGCAACGACGACCTACCGGACTCAATGGATGTGACCAAAAGCAGTTCCAAGGACACTAACGACACCAAACGAAAACAAGATGCGCCACCTGACACCACCGCCGCGAGTAAGCGGAAACCTACCTTGCACCTAAGCTGCTAGTGTTTAAACCCAAACCCATAGCCCCTCTTCTCTCCCTCCCCTCCTTCTCCATCTCCCCCTCCCCCTTTCTCTCCTCCTTCCCTTCTAGTTGATGGCCCTCGTTTTGCAACACTAAATGTCAGAGGCTTTAATTCTAGGAAAAAACAATATCAGCTGAAACGCCTACTTGAAGATAAGGAGGTTGACTTCCTGGCCGTACAGGAAACAAAGCTCTCAACAGATGATCAGGTAGAGCGTGCCCTGCAGCATTTTCTGCGTGACTATGAAGTATGTGTCAGCCACGCTGTTGGTCAATCTGGGGGCTGTTTACTGTTTATTAAGAAGTCTTTCCAACTGTCTAAATTAATGGTCACCACAGACCTCTGTGGCCGCTTCATTATGTGCGACTTTCAAGTTTCTGACATAAGGTGGAGAGTTATATGTATTTACGCTCCGAATGAGGTTAATAGCAGAATTGTTTTCTTTAATCACCTGCGCCCATATTTAATTTCTGATAGAATGTTAGTTCTTCTAGGAGATTTTAATTGTGTTTGCGACAAAGCAGATAGAACTCCATTTAAACCGCGAATTGACAAAAGCGCACGTCTACTGCTGGACATAGTTGACGAAGGAAATCTTTTTGATGTTGCCCCTTTCCAGCTGGAAGAAAACCATCTGCAATTTACACACTTTCAAAACTCCTCTCACGCGAGGCTAGACAGAATCTACTGTTCTGTAGACCTAATTAACACTTTAAATGGTTATGCGGTAGAACCAGTATTTTTTACAGACCACTGCATGGTATTAGTAACTGTTGGGAAGAAACGAAGAAAAAAGAGTATAAATTGGAAGCTATGGAAACTAAATGTTCTATTATTAAAAGATAAAGTCTTTGTAGCCAGTACGAAGGATCTAATCAAACAAATAGGAGAAACAACCGAACATATATTTGTTAAATGGGAGCTCCTTAAACAAGAACTAAAACAGCTAGCAATTGAGAGAAGTACTATTATTAAATTTCAGAAGGCTGAGACAGAAAAAGAATTGCTACGTAATTTGCGTGTTCTGGTAGAACTAGAATGCCAAAGTCCTGGGCAAGGTTTGGAAGATATAACTCGAACGAAAGCCGAGTTGGACAAATTTCATCACGAGCGTTATCAAGGCGCGGTTGTGCGCTCCCGTGCTGAAAAATTTTGCTTAGGAGAACAGCCAACAAAAAGGGCAATGGAGGAGGAGAAACGGTATGCGATATCTAAAGAAATCCATGAAATAGAACAGAACAACCTTATCGTTACAGATAAAGGAACTATAGCACATGTCTTTTTTGAACACTACCAAAATATATTCGGCAATTGTCCTGCCTCGACAGATAACGAATATTTAGATAAACTAGTATCTTTGTTGCCTCAATTAGAAAAAGAATTAAAAAACGAATTGGAGACACCCTTCACCCTAGATGAAGTGGAAAGAACAGTGAATGCCCTCCCAAGAAGAAAAACGCCAGGGCCAGACGGCATTCCTGCAGAATTTTATCAACTGCAAAAAGGCACCTTATGTCCCATACTGCTTGAGATTTTTCAAGAGGCCTACAAAACCAAGAGTCTCCCCCCCTCATTTTTGCGAACGCATACTATACGTATTCCAAAAACCGAGGACAAACACAAACTATTACAAGTGACCGGCTATCGGCCAATAACGTTATGTAACGTGGATTATAAGATTTTTGCTAAACTCCTGACAAATAGATTACAACGTGTCATTTGCGATCTCGTTGGAGATCACCAGACTTGCGGGATTCGCGGACGGGCTATTCAAACAAATGTACACATTGCGAGAAGTGTGTTAGAGTGTGTGGCCAACAGTAGTGACCAGATTGCAATGGTTCAAGTTGATCTGGCGAAAGCTTTCGACCGTGTCAGTCATCATGTTCTTTTCAAAATTTTGTCTCATATTGGTGTTGGGGAAATTCTGCTTCAAGGTGTACAAATGTCTTACAGTAACTGTTCCACACGCCTAGTCATAAATAACGAAGTCACAGCAAGTATCCCAGTCCGTTCCTCAGTTCGACAGGGCTGTCCGTTATCGCCTTTACTTTTCACTTTATATCTTGAACCCTTATGCCAAAGTATACTGATAAGTGAGAAACTTCAAGGCTTCATCCTGTGCAACACCGAAGTCAAAGTACTAGCTTATGCAGATGATGTCGCTTACTTCTGCAAAGACAAGAAAAGTGTGTCCCATGCTATGGAACTCACACACAGGTTTTGCGAGGCCACTGGAGCCTCAGTGAACCTAGAAAAGTGCCGAGGTTTCTGGCATGGAGCTTGGGCAACGATGCCAGAACAATACGAAGGCATCCAGTGGAGTTGCACTCCGTGTGACTACCTAGGTGTGCCCTTGAGGCACTTCCAGAATAGCAAGTCCTACTGGTCCGGAATTGCGACTAGCTTGGAGAAACGAGCCAAGAACTGGTCCCACAAAAATTTGTCCATTTTTGCACGTTCGACAGTCTGCAACATTTTTTTAGCGGCGAAGTTGTGGATATGTCCTGCAAGTACTGCACTGTGCAAGGATAAATATACAGAAGTTGCACAGGGTGTTTGGTGTTCTTGTCTGGAAGTCCTCCTGGGAACCCATGCGTCGTGACAACTTGTTTCGACGTGTATCAGACGGGGGACTAGGCCTACCTCACTTGTTTATTCGCCAATTGGTTTCGCGATTTCTTTTCTTACGAGACCAGGAACATCCTTTTCTTCGAGATGTTATTCAGAACAAGCTGGGATGCTTTCTTGCGGACTTTATTGTATCCTCCACGGGATACCAAACATGTGCTTTGGTAGGATACCTAAAGGAAGTAGTTGATGCTTATCACTTTCTGTCAGTAAGATTTTCAAGAGACTATCTGACGTCTGTAACACGTAAGAAGTTGACAAAAGATCTTGTATGTGTCCTCTTTCCAATGCCAGTTTATCGCACTATGTTCGGCGATGGTCCTGACCAAGATGTACTACGCCGGGTGAAAAAAATGTGCATCCCCCCAGCGGCAAAAAACTTTCTTTTTTAAACTGCACTGTTCGGTATTACCTACCAAGGTATGGCTGCAGGAAAAGGGCCTATATGTTCCGTGGTCAGTAAACTGCACATTATGTAAAATGCCCGAAACAGTCGAACACGTATTTATTCACTGCTGGGATGCGGTCTTTTTTTGGGATGTTTTGCAGCGCACACTAAAGAAAGATATTGACATTACAACTTACACGATTCGTTTTCTTCCTGTGTCATCTAAAGATACTTTTCCTTTTGATCTTGTGATGCTTGTAGCGTTATACAGCATGTGGAAATCACGTCTTGACATTAGAAATGAGAATTTGTACCCGAAGACTGTACGCTTACATTTTATTGACCTTGTAACCCGTATCAAAAGTGTGTATGACATTCAAGAAGTAGTTCCGGAATGGTTACCTTTGTTTAGTAGTCTCATAGATATCAAAGAATTTTGACTTAACAAATGACATTGAACTAAGCCTGTGAACTGTGAATAAGTGCGTTGTGTAAATTGTTTATCCTTCCATGCAATAAAGAAAAAAAAACAAAAAAAAAACAAAGATGCGCTCGTAGCTCAGGGGGTAACGCGTCGGGCTGCTGGTGAAGTGGTCGCGAGTTCGATTCCCCGCTGGCGGCGGAGCCTTTTTTATCGAATAAAAGGGGCATTTACCGCGCAGCGATTCAAATTCAAAACACGTGACAGTCATGTGACCGGAGCGCAGCGCCCTCCTTCAGATGCAGCACGAACCCTGTGCGACATCATGTGAGCGCCCCCTGTCGGACGCATCTCGAACCCTGTGTGACATCACGTGGTTGTTGTCAGATGATGACCGCAGCTGTCAACACCTGGTCAACCACACTTGTGGTCTGTGGTTTGCGGTCATGGTAAGTGACACGCTTCTGGCACGCGCCTGACACGTGACTTCACACGTGACGGGACCTCGCTGAGCTCCGATTGGTCACTGGCTAATGTCCTGTGGGCGGGGCCATCGCTGCCCACTGCCTGTCATTGGTCACTGGGATGGGAGAGAGGGAAAGGGCCCCGCCCTACTGCGCTGTGATTGGTTGGATTGGGTTTGGTCCCGCCCTCCTGCGCTGTGATTGGTCGGATCGGGTTTGGGGGCGGAGCCAAAGGGGCGGAGCCATTCTGTGCAAACTGGTACATGTTTGTTACTACTCCAGATATTTTGATTGTGTCGTCTTCGTCTTACATATTTATTCTTTCTTCAATCATGACCCGCACCAACACGCTCTTCGTTCATTCAACATGTTAGTTAATTATCCAACCTATTCTGAGGATTAGTCCCCTATACTATGCCCCCCTGGTCGTATAACTGACCTGAACAAACCGCATTCTTGTACCTTTGACGGATTTTGTATAATGTCCGAATTAAAATTAAACACCGTGTATAAGTATCAATCTGGTGATAGTCTTTCCAGTGGCACAATGGGAAACTAGGGGAATGATGAAATGGTGATAAATATCACATCGTTTCGGGAATGATGAAATGACCCCGAACGGGATGAGATTCCCCCGGTGACATCATACTAATATGGGCTGCCCACTGTGGGTCCAATAAGGGAAGCCCTTTGGACTGCCCCCTTAGGCCCCCTGCCCCCCCCCCCCCCCCCCCCTTGAAAGGGGCCAATGTGGGCTGCACAAGCAGACCCACTGCGAGTCCCACGAGGGCCCAAGGAGCTTATGTGGGCTGCCCAAGTAGGTTCACTGCTGGTCCCCCCAGAGCAGCCCAGGTGGGCTGCTCAAGTGGGCTAATCTTGTGGGCCCCACTTGGGCCCGACTTGCAAAACCGACGTGGGACCCACGCTGGCTCCCCTTTCAGAGCCCACGTTGTGTTACTTGGGTTACTATAATACAGGGTGTCACAAAAAAAAGACTACAAGTTTTTTTATTTTTTTTATTGCAAAAATAAATTAGGCATTGCCGAACCCTCATTTTCCATCCAAAGGTAGCGCTAGAGGTCACAACCAGATGCCAAAGTTTCAGCCCGATACGATATCTCATTCACAAGTTATAAGTGATTTTTTTTAAAAGTTCAATGGGTAAATGGCGGCCGACGGAGTTTTCGAATACATGGGGCTCTATGACACCAGAAACCGAAAACGGGCAAAAATGGGCTCCATTTTTCCATTGAAATTTTCAGAAGATCACTTATAACGTTTGAGTAAGATATCGGATCCGGCTGAAACTTTGGCATCTGGTTGTGACCTCTAGCTCTACCTTTGGGCGGAGAATGAGCGTTCGGCGATGCCTAGTTTATTTTTGCGGTGAGACAAATCCTGTACATTTTTTGTTGTGACATCCTGTACATAACACCACTTAAAGGGGTTGGGTCATGAAACGATTTTTCAACTTTTTTTTACTTCTTAGCTTTCCTCCTCAACTCACAAATCACGAATTTTACCAAACAGTTCAAGAAGACGGAAAAGGGGGGATTTGCCTCTTGCTCGGACCCTCGTTTGTGTACCCGGACACCGTCATTCTCCTCCTAGAAGAGTAGCCCGTCGCTCAAAATTAAGACAAAAGTACCTTTCTCCACTCCGTTCCCCCCGAAGGTGACAGTGCTATGGAAGCTACGTGCTCGTTGAGCCAGCCACACTTTTGCCACGTGATCACGCTACCTTGCGCATTCTGTGCGGGTGAACCGCACAGAATGAGGTCAGGTGATGAAATGGAGGTGGCTGATTGGTCCGGCAAACGCGTTGCTCGCACCGCACTGTCAGCTTAGGGGTGAAGGGAATAAGTGAGGTCAGCGGTGTCGTGTGACGTGCGTTGGGGCCGGGTGACGTGCTTTGGGTACCGCGGATGTATCACAGAGAGCTTTCGAAGGGAAGGTACGAAACAGTCCGCTGTGTTTTCAAATTTGCGAACCGAAAATCAGGCTTTTGACTTTCTACCTTCTTTCTTTTGACCCACTAAACGATATGCTATTAGGAAAATCGCAATCTAAGTTAATTTATCGCAACCCAAAATTTATTTCATGGGCCCTTAAACGTCGTTAATGTAATGATCTACATCTGCGACAGGTACCGATGAAAATGCTTCCCGATTATGAAACGCAGATAAGAGAGAAAAGGTAAGCATCCATTTTTCAAGCAAGTCATCTTTGGGCTCCACGCGTTCAGTCTTCTTGGACAGCAAAAAAACTGTTTTTCCGAAGAAAAAGAAAACAGAAAAGTCATTTTTTCCCTGAATATTTGAAACCTTTTAGGCCGCATAACAGCAGAGGGACCCCCCCCCCCCCCCCCCCACACACACACACACTTTTTTTTTCCAGAATGTTGTTCAATTTTTTTTAGCAGAACTATAATAATTAGAGTAAAAGTTGGCACATTCAGCCTAGATCAAATATTCTGGGAAGGCTATGTGTTTTAATAAAGCCATAGAATTTCTTGCCAGAGAACAAGTTTTCTGTCGTTTAAGAAGTCAAAACGTTGACTTCAGAATGGCTTGAACTGTTGAGCATTTTGGTTTATTTTCAATAAACTGCGCCGCTAGAATCTTAGTGAAAATAGCTTGAGGAGTTAAAAGGTTATTAAGTTCCACGTTGGTGTGCGTCTCGGGATGTGTGCTCCACACTCTAAAAGCAAATCTGGTCGTAAAAGGAGGGGAAGGAAATGTCTTTATCGTATTAAGCCGGGGTCACGCTGCTTATACCTCATGCTAAAGACAGTCCGCATACAGATTAATAATAATAGCTTTATTTCCAACAATGAGGTACAGTGTTGGGGGGGGGGGGGGGGGGGGGGGGGGGGGCTCGGGAAAAAAGCTGTTAAAACAGCCTGACTGGTCCCAAGCCCCCAGAAGTCAGCAGCGGAAAAAAAAAGTTAACAGAAAAATCATATGATACATCAACAAGATGTTCAAAACAGAAAAGTCACAGTAGCAATTGTATAGATATAACAAAAAATGAACATATAAATATGCCACTCACATTTGATCAGTTTGGCTAAGAATTATTATGTTCCTAAGGTTATCTGCAGATATATCGTCAAGCTCGATGTGTTGCGCACAAAAATAGTTGAGGATGGTTGGAAGAGTAAACGCCGCGGTTTGAAGGCCGTAATTAGTTCTAAAAAATGGGACTACCCAAGGTTCTGGGACTCTCGTTGGATATGCATATACTTTTCCTTTTAAGTCAGCTAAGCTCACAAGATGTCGTACATTCACACTCATTTCAGCTTTATATTTAACACATAGGTGATATCGATACAAGTTAAAACATTTTGCTACATCTAGCTGGCTAAATAACGCGAGTCCCGCAAGATCCGTGCTTCAAAGGCCGCATGGCAATAAGTTCGAATGCCGCATACCAATGAACGAATTGCGTAAGAACGGCCAAAACATCCCCACTCTGAGTCGATGCCATTCAGTATGCGTTGATTTTTGATGATTTGGGATGACGGACGCGGATGATAAAATTATTACGGAACCGCGTTTTCGCACCGCTAGCCTTACACCTGTAGCACGAGTGGTGACTTTAGCCAGTGTTGTACGGAACGGCGTTCCAAGGAACGGCGTTCCTGGAACGCATTCCTTTTAGGAGGAACGAAGGAACGCCGCCGTTCCATTTTGAATCTCTGGAACTGGAACGGGAACGCGTTACATTTTTACTGGAACGGAAAGAGTAACGGCGTTTCTTTTTTTCGTCCAGTGGGTAATTTTTATTTTATTTCGAACAGAGAAATTTGGAAGGTACAAAAACAATATCTTTACGAAGTGCAGGATCTCGTTACCTTTTTGGCTACTAATCTTATGGATTATTTTGTGTGGTCCTCGCTTGCTAACAGTTTCGAGTGCAGGATAGCTGGTGGACATTGATTCTTTTTTGAGTGCCCGAAACTGCGGTACCAAAAGCAAGGCTTTTAGTCGTAGGAAAAGACAAAGAAAGATGGTTGTTTCAAACTCAGCTACTTTTTTTTGGTTCCACGAATCCTCATACACCAGAAATCTAAGGCCGACTACAGCCACTTGTGAACTTCCATAACGAGACCGACAGTTACAAGATCACAGACTGCCAGACATCGAACGCACCCGTGTATCCCGAACATTGGTCCCTTAAAAGATACACAAAAAATAACCTTTATTTCTTCTCTTGTCCCCCACCTTCAAAATGAACTACAAAGCCAACCTTACAAAGAAGTATTTGTAGTTTTTAAGACTGACCTTCCAAAAGCCCTACCCTCTCCTCGACTTGCTCGTCTTGCAGACAGCAACATCGAGATCAACTGTTGTTAAGTTCGAACAAGGTTCTTTATTCAATTGAAACGTGTGAGGTTGTTGTAAAACGCTCGTACAATGTTGGGTAAAAGTACATTCGGCTCGTCTGAATCGTCCACTACAAACATGAATATGGTTAAAAGCTGAGATTTTTAACTTGAATATATCAACAAATGAAACCCTGCTTCAGCTTGTTTTCTTCTCCTGTTGCCCTTCCATAGCGACATACAAACTCGTATGTTGACTACTAATGGGATAGATAAAAAAAATCTGCTGGATTTAACTAAATATAGTAATTAGCAAAATACAAATGTAACGTATAGTAACGATACGTTCCATTTTTTAAACTGTAACGGGAACGAGTTCCTTTTTCACAGATGTAACTTGTAACGGGAACGCGTTCCAAAAATCAGAAGGAACGAGGAACGAGCTTCCCTTCCTTTTTTGAGGAACGTGTACAACACTGACTTTAGCACACCACCGCGTTTCTCATCTGCTGCAATTCTCACTAAATTTTACTGATTTAGTGGCTCTTGATGTCACTCAGCAAGATTCTAAGTTTAGCCAAATGTTTATTTTTACAAATTAAAAGCTATTCAACAAATTTCAGTTGATTATTCTACTTATCGCACGATTAGCTTCTTATATAATGTCCCCCTGGACGGTTTAGCTTGCGTGGTTATACTGTATTAGTGTAGCCTTAACGGACTTTTGAAAACGATGTGTAAAGCCTAAAATAAACATCCTGTATTCATGATATAAACGTATTGAATTTAATGTTGTAGTACATTCGGACGAGGTGTAAATGCCGCATAAGCGATAGTTTCTATACTTCATTTCAGCGTAAGTACAGACGCAGCCGACGCTACGAACTAATGGAATCAATGAAGCAGCGTCAAAAGCGCATCCCATCGGGCCTTTTCCGTTGATGATTTGTTCAACGCTAATAGAACACGTACAAAAACATCACGCACACCATTAATAAATCTTTCTGACTTGTTTTCCCCTCCAATGTGAACGAAGGGTCTTAAAGGGGCCCTGCAATCATATTTATAGGCGTCTCCCTTTTTTGCGGTTTCCACGTCTCTTGGGGTTCGGGCAAGCCAGCGGGCACGGCGAGAGTAACTAAATATCACTGCGCTATATTTTAACCGGACGACGCGGAAACCTCCTCCACCTACGGGGGCGATCCGCGGTGCCGAAATCGCGCGAAATGTGACGTCTTTGGTCCTGGGCTTACTACGGGTCAGAGCCGCTAAAAGCTTCTTTTTAGTTGAAATACAAAATATAAGTGGCGCCAGCCGTTTCAATTATTGATAAAAGTAGTTTTTGTTCAGTATTCTAGATTAGAAAAGAAACAAATGCAGTTTATAAAGTACGGAAACAAGAAATGACCCCTCGACATACCCGCCACCAAGCGGTGGAAAAGGCGGCGCATACTAGAAAAGTGTAGTGGGATCAGGCACCAACGGGCGGCGACCGTAGAAAAGTCCCGGATGTACGCGGCGGCACTGCAGTCGAAGATCCGACCCCTTCCGAGCGTTCCGAAGGCCTTCGGCGAGCAGCTTTGGCTTGCCGTTCGGCCCTTTGGCGGTATGGCAGTGCGAAGGGGCTCCCGTTCTGAACTGATCTTTACCCCGTGTTTGCTGTCGTTTATGGCCAATAAAGTGTCATGCCGAATTAGTGTTTAATCGCGCAGCAAATGCAATGCGAGCCGCCTGGCCGCCCGCTTCATACAGCCTATCCAGGACATGCTTTAGTGGCGCCCTCTCGAGCTGTCAACAGGGAGTGCGGCAGCCGTGAGCGCTCGCTGAGCTCACTACCCCTCCTCTATTCGCGACTCCAGCAAAACAAACGACACCTAGCGGGAAAACACTGAACTGGCCGGAACAGGTCCTTTCGCGATTTCTGCACGTCTCTTGTGGCTTCCGTGTTTACATGTTGTCGGTGGTTTGCGCGACAGAACTGTTCTACCGGTGACTGCGTCCTAACCGTAGTATCGCCTTGTGACCCAGATTACTCTGCACGCGACCTATGTGACCGCGTGAGCCAGACACTCGGCGTTTATCAACGTTCATCAGCACCATGGGAGGACAGTGGGCAGTCCTTTCCTTGTTTCCTCGAAGGAAAGTCAAGCCTCTGGAAGTTCGCTTACCCCAACACATCGCCGCAGGTTCGAAACGTGGCAGATCAAACGCGGGGAACCAATTGTGAGTTCAATGCTTACTTGCTGGTGCCCCAGCGTTGTGCTGTTGAGCTGGCACATTGCACGGCACGACCTGGATTCGAACGCCATATTTGCCCGATAGTGGCGTCCCCTATAGGTCGCTGGAGTCGCAAATAGGCAGCCGGCAATGGCCAGGCGGCGCCACAAGCGGAGGCGTCTCTTACTGGGGCGGCCAGACTGCCCGTCGCGATCGGCGGCGACCCCGATTTTAGCAATCCCCGTGTGAACCTGCGTCCCTGTGTGCCATGTCCCTGGTTCTTTTATGCGTTTTTGTAAGACCATCGGGAGCCTTGATAGGTCCAAGTGTTCAGAGAATATTCTAGAGTCGTCATTTGGACACCAGTTTGAGTTGTCTTCACGACTTGTGGCCGCCCGATCGGTCTGTGCTTCGCTCGTCTCCCAGGAAGTGACACAGCACAACGAGAAGGCAGCGGATGGGTTTATTGTACATCCCGGTTGCCCGTCTTCGAGAGCCGGCAGTCCGGACCCGCCGACCCTAGTTGTCGCCCGTCGTTCAGAGCTCACAGTCGGAGCCCGTGTCCAGGCCTGCGGATCGTCCTTCCCCCGCCAGTGCTGCTGTTCCGGGCTATCACAGCCAGAGTCTCGCTGCGGAACCACTCCGGGATCGTCATAGACTAGGCCGGTATGGTCAGGGTTCGCCGCTTCCGCCGGTCCTGATCTGAACCTCGCTGGTGGAATTTTTCGGGGTTCGCCATGGGCCAGACCAGCCAGAACGGTTCTATCGTTCCGGCCCCGGCCTCGTGCAACACGCACTTCCTCTTTCCTCGCCGGCTGGCCCCCGCTCGCGCCTCGCTCGGCCATCCTCTCCTCCCGACGCCCACACACACTAGAATAAAATTTGGGTGATTAGAACCAAACTCTGCATGCTACAGAACCGTACGCACATTGCAAAGCCTGCAGTGTAAAAAGGCGACAGGCAACGAAGTGTACGTGCAAGGATATTTACGCTTCGCACGAGCTTTTTCTAAAGAAAAACTTTAGCATTCTGCTTTCTGCACGCCGTCACATTTTTTACCAGACTCAGCATTAATTTTGGTTGCTGAAACAAACAAAACTTTGTGCTACGAAAATCCACTATTTGAAAACTCGCAGGTTTGGGAGGTTTTGGTTGCGACCACGCGTGCCGAACAGCATTAGGAGTGCCGGAACGGGCCGACGGGCCTTTCGCTTGGAGACGCTTGGAGGAGGAAGCAACAACCGGCCCGATTGTTCCTATCGTATTTTCCCTATGAGGCTGTCAAAACGACTCGTAATACAACTTGTATAAATGTTATTTTGCCGAGTAGTCTGCAAAATGAGTTCGTCCGACCACTTTCCAAGCCTGCACATATATTTTCGTTCACTTCCCCCCCAAATGTTTCTGTAAAATTCACTTACTTGATGCGTCGCACTGCAGTAATCCACTTCTGTCGCCGTGTCGCTTCCCAAGATCTAGAAGGGAAAGCGGTCCAGTTTGACGCTTGAGTCACCTTCGCGACTGTGGCCGTCTTTCACGCAGCAGTAGCAACGTTTATTTTTGGGGGGAACTCTAGGAGTAGGCGGGATGCTACAGGAACCCGGTGAGGTCATAGAGACGTGAAGTTGGGACTTACTTTTACGAAAAACGGTTCCAATCCGAAATGCAACGTTCACACGTGGTTTCTGGATGCGTCCGCCCGCAGCCCCCGCGACCCGCGCAGGCCTGCCTTACCCAGTTTCTTTACTTTGCAGCCGCTAGATGGCGCAACGTGTAGCGCCAAACTGCATTGCAGGTTGCCTATAGTTCACAGCCACTCAAGCGACCAAGGACGTCATGAACGGTGTTATTTTTTGCTTGTTTTTTCTAATTTTCATTTGCCTAGAACTTTTAAAATAAAGCGAAATTCGAGAATAGAAAAGTTTCATTTAGTTACTACGTTCAGTGCGCTCAGGTTCGATGCAAATTAAAAACCAGTAAAAAAGTCCTCGCAGGGCCCCTTTAATGCTTATTGTGTTTGAAAAGTCAGTCGCAGCATTTTGAACGAAGGATATGTTTGGGACAGAAGTTGGTGATGATTGTATCGAGAATGGCTGTGAACACTTCTAAGAGGTCATTCGGTGGCCGAGTCATGTGTATCTACGAATCAAATCAATGCATTGTGAACGAAGTGCATGTGCGGGAGAGGGGTTGTTGTTCTCTATCGGAGGTATATAAGCAGCGAGGGGGAGAAAATAAACGATTTAGCTGCGTTTGAGACGTCTTCTCCTGCGCCTTTTTCTTCGACTTGAACGTTTCCTATTTTTTTTCCTCACCAGAGTCTCGGCCAGCAGTGTGAAAATGCGCCGACACAGGCCGCACCCATCGAACTAAAGAGTTCACTACTTATACTTGACTGTGACCGATTGAGACAAGGCCGGTTTTAAGTCTTTTGTGACGACTTACGACCGGCTGCATTGCTGCGCATCTGGTCGTAAGCCGTCCTAGCTAGGAGGTTTAAATACCGGTCTTGTCTCAGTCGGTCGGAGTCTAACGCAAGTGTGTGAACGGGCCTTTAGGGTTAGCAGGGACGCCGGTGAGAGGAGCCTCAAACCCAGGGAGTGGGCTACAAGAAAGTTATCTGTTCTCTGGGGCCGAGTGTTTCTCAGAAAGACGTATACACTGGGCGCAATATTTGAGTGCGTTGTTCGACGCACATGCTCAGAACTATAGCTCCACCGTCTGCCAGGAACAACCGTCTTAACTGGGTGTAATGCACGCCAGTGGCGTAGTTTTGCAGAGGAGGAGGAGGGGGGGGGGCGGTATTTCCAACACGAAACTTGCCGCCCTGCCTGCGCCACTGATGCACGTTCGACGTGCATTTCTTCCTATCAAAGTGGTTGTTCTTGGAAGACGATAAATGAAAGCTAGTTTAGAGCCTGCGAATTGAACAGTGCTCCCAAAGAGGACGTTCAGTGGATACCACATATCCGTTAAGTAGCAAGTGTATGAGCGCGTTATACCCCGGTCGGACGGGCTAATTTAGTGCATTTCAACGGAGTGCCCTTCGCCTTTAGCGTCATTTGCGTAGTGTGCCACGGCTTTTTTCTGAAGAACACACTCGGCTTCAAGTGAGCTTTATCTTGGCTTGTGATTATCGATCAGAATAATTCAACTGGCGTATCTATTGTCAATTGACGTAACGTTGTCTTGTAACGTATCTTTATTAAAAAAGTATAAATATTGCCGAGACATTTATTTATGCCTTTAACATTTTAGTTGTCTAATTTATTTATTTATTTATTTATTTGGGACAATCATAGACAAAGGTAGTGCACTTAGTGACAAAAAGATCACGTTGGCGCATCATATAATAACAGAAAAACAAAAACAAATGCTTACAGAAAACTAGGTAAGCAAAAACTACATATATTGTTATACATTGGTTAGGGCGTCGGTAAACATCTGGGCTGAGGTGATCGACACAATATCGCTGGGTAGGCTGTTCCAATTGGAGACAGCAAGGAGGAGAGCGGAGTTCTTGAATAAGTGGGTGCGAGCAAAAACGGGGCGTACTTTGAAGGGGTGATCTACGCGGGATGAGACATGATGAGGAGGCTGGATGTATGAATCTCTGAAAGCAGATAACTATGGCATAGCTTGTGGACGAGGACATGCGAGAAATATATCTACGACAGTGAAGTTGCGAAAGGTTGAGGGAATGTTTTATGTTAGTCACACTTGAGTATCGGGAGTAATCCTTAGCTATGAACCTGGCGGCTTTATTTTGAAGTGCCTCAATATTATTGGTTAGATACATCTGATGAGGGTGATAAATAATGGACGCGTACTTCAACTGCGATCTTACGAGAAAGGTTTACGCAAGAAGTTTAGTTGCTTTATTAGCCTGGAACAATAAACGTTTAAGAAATCCTAGAGTTTTAGTTAGACGCTTTGCTGATGATAGGCTCAGTCAGTATGAAGGTTCCATGATAGGTTAGCTGAAAGGTGGACGCCGAGATATTTGATTAATGCGACATTTTCAATTTGGCACTCTCCAATTGCATACTGGCGATCAACATTTTATTTGGTGGTGAAAGTTAGAGACTTTGTTTTCGTAATGTTGATTTGCATCAACCAAGTGATACACCATTGGCTGATTATTTCAAGGTCGCGCTGGAGTATGCCCACATCTAAAGGAGTGGATATGGGGAAATAAATGACGCAATCATCCGCGAAAAGGCGTATGGTGGAGTGAATGTTAGCGGGAAGGTCATTTATATAGAGAAGGAACAATACCGGACCAAGAACCAAACCTTGTGGGACGTCAGACTTTACCGGTGTGGGAGAGGAGACATGTTTATTAATCACGCAGATTGAGACCGATTTGATAAAAACGCTCGCTATCCATTCAATAACTAACTCGTTTATATTAATAGTACCCAATTTATATATCAATCTGTTGTGGGGGACCCGGTCAAATGCTTTCGCAAAATCAATAAACACAGCATCAACGGGACGTGAGGAATGAACAGAAACATGAACGTTACGTATTAATTCAAACTGCTGGGTTTCACAAGAACGCTCGCGTTGGAAGCCATGCTGGTTCGGAAAGATAAGGTTGTTCCGTAATCTGGGATGAAAGTATATGTTCTATGAGTTTGCATGCCACGCAGGTTAACGAAATAGGCCTGTAGTTGTTGAAAGGATTCTTATCACCAGACTTGAAAATGGGGATGACGTGGGTAAGATTCCAGTCGTCAGGTATTTTGCCAGAGGAGATGTATTGTTTAAACAGCCTATCCAGTAGAACCCAATTTGGTTAATTTCAAGAGTGTGGTTGATATTCCATCAGGACCCGGGCTGGGGTTAGCGTTCAAACGATCAATGGCACACTCGACCCCGTGACTGGTGATAACAATGCCCTGCATAATACATTCAGCATGAGATGGCAAAGCAACTGGCTGAGGGACGTCATCCTCCTCAGTGAAAACACTGCTAAAAAAGGTGTTAAACTCAGCGGCCAATTGGCGTGGGCCCAAAAAAGACCCGTCATCGCAAGAAACGCTTGGCAATACTGGTGAAGGTTTAGGATTAATTACTTTCCGAAACTTTTTTGCATCAGTTCTAAGCACGTTCGAGACATCCTCGTCATAAAATATTTGTTTGGCAGTTTTTATTTCTTTTTTATATATAATTGAGTAAGCATGATAAACGGTCCAGGCATGTTCCGAGTCTGAGTGAAGGGCACGCCTCTACTGACGTTTCTTTCTTTTTTTTACTAGATCTTTTAATAGTATTTGTAAACCAGGGCTTGTGCAAGCTTGGAGCGATTTTTGAAGTCGGAACACGTATGAATTGAACCTCCAGTAGTGTTTCCCGAAAAAGGACCCAATTTTCATTCACAGACAGTTCATCAAATTCACAAAGAAATGTACTGGAAAAGTCGCGTAGCATAGACTCTAAAGTTTCCAAATCAATTCTCTTGTAGTCAAATATTTTTTTCCTTATTGAGTCCCGCTTATTAACAACCAGAGAGAAGTCACGATGTATAGCATGGTGATCGCTAATTTTGTCGATTACTTGTACACTAGCGTGTTCTGGGTGAGTTGTAAAGATTAAGTCTAATACAACATCTCCACGAGTAGGAGCGGTAATTATTTCCTTCATATTAAAGTAACTGGCCATACCAAGTAACTTACGGCACTCACTTTTCTTTGCACATTCATCAGGTACAACACAGGCCAGGATAGTTGAAATCAATGCCAGGATAATTGAAATTTTCGGCCAATATGAGAGGGCAGTTAGGGAATCTACATTGGATCTCGTCGATAACTTCTGTGAAGCCCTCAACAAAGTCGACCGGAGAGCTCGGAGGACGGTAGCATACGCCAACTACGCATGTCTGAAATTCCAACTTTAAGGTGACCCACAAAATTTCAAGCGTGCTGTGAAGGGAGGTAACAGAGGATAAGACGCTCTTTCTAATAGCTTCTATTACTCCGCCTCCCCTGGCACTGGGTCGATCCTTGCGATAAGCAGTGAACAAATAATAAAAAGACAACTCTGAGTCTGCAATATTCGAAGAAAGCCAGGTTTCGGTTCCTAACAGGACATCAACAGAGCATGCATCGATGCAAGTAAGCAGTACGTCCTGCTTTGGAAGCAGACTTCGAAAGTTGGCTATGCGGAGGGCCAGTTCGTCTGCTTCTTGCGCAGGTGGTAGCGTTGACGTCAGAACGCCGAGCCCTGATTGGCTGATCGCGACCCCCTATCTCAGCGTCGTCTGCTCCTTGGCAACGTCGTCTGCTCGCAACGTCGTCTGCGTCTGTCTTACTTTTCCTGCGACTTTCGGAAGTGCAGGTCTTTACGAGCGAGCTCAGCTTCGCCTTTCAGAGAGGGCAGACGAAATAACTCGAGCGGTACGTTGCATTTGTCTAAAAACTAGCAGACGCGCATCAAGGAGAGACGTCAAAGGACTCACTGGCGAGCTGTCCCGAGGCGCCGAGGTTTGTTTGCTAAGAACCGAGAGTGAGGGTGGTTAGTGTCCGCAAGTTCCCTCCTAAATACTTTTTTTCCTTCCTTTCGTGTGCGGCGAGACTCCTCACTCTTTAACGGCGTCGGCGGGTTGGCGCGGTTGGCGCAGTTAACGTCGTCTGCTTTACGCCTGCTAGTCAAAGCGATGGCTGCTTTACCTTTCCTGCGCCTGTCGGAGATTCACCGCTTTGCCACCGGCGAGAAACGCGGCCTTCAAAAAAGGCGAAAGGAAATACCTTAAAGGATACGTCCTTTCTTTTGAGGTGAAGGATTTAACTTTACTGAGTGATTGAAGGAGCGGCCAGGTTCTTTAGATCGACCGCAAAATTCGGTTTCTTAACCTATGGCGCTTAGAGTTTGTGCAGCGTTGCCCACAGAGGGTGCATTTTTTTTTTTGGTAAAATTTGCAAAGAGCGAACGTACCTGAGGAAAAAGTAAAGAAAGAAAAAGGCTTAGCTCCTATGGAAAGGCAGCGAAGTCACCGGTCTTCAAACAATGCGGCGCCGCTTCGCACGGAGAGAGATGGCGCAAGCAGTCGCGATGCCAACTGCCGCCAACGAACGAACATACGTCGCCGAGAGCCGGCGTCTTTAGCAAGACGATCATTTCGACTCAAAAGCGGCGCACGTTCCGCAGGCGGCGACAGTCGCAGAAACAAAAACAGGGGCGCTAACAACAAGGAACTGCAAAGCAGACGACATCAGTACCCCGAAACAAAACAGTCAAAATATCCCGACAAACCATTTTTTAATCAATTATCTGTCCATTCAATATGTTTTATTAGTAAGGATGATAAAACAATGCAATGGCAACTGATACCAGAAAAGATCACGCCGCTTTTGAGTCGAAACGATCGTCTGCTAAAGGCGCCGGCTCTCGGCGACGTATGCTCGTTCGTTGGCGGCAATTTGCATCGCGACCGCTTGCGCCATCTCTTGTATCCCGTGCGAAGCGGCGCCGCATTGTTTGAAGACCGGTGGCTTCGCTGCGTTTCCATAGGAGCTACGCCTTTTTCTTTCTTTGCTTTTTCCTCAGGTAAGTTCGCTCTTTGCAAATTTTACCAAAAAATAAAAAAAAACACCATCTGTGGGCAACGCTGCACAAAGTCGTAGCGCGACAGGTGAAGAAACCGAATTTTGCGGTCGATTTAACGAGCTTGGCCACTCCTTGAATCACCCAGTAGTTGCGAATGTCTAGGCGTCGTTTAAGAATTGTACCTACGCGGTAAAGATGACGCTCTCCGAAAAAGGTGACATTTTAGGGAGTCACTGTGAGTGCCCTCGCAGGGCCGCAAAGTGCAGCCACATGGTGGCTAGCACACTTTACGCGGCTCTAAATGGACTGTCCAAGACGGACCTTCCACAGCAGTGGCTGCAACGCCCCAAGAGCAGCATGCCGCGGCAGGTCGCTCGCTCAGGTAAGAAATAAACACCATGTTCATCGCTATGTTAAAACGTTTGTTGCACGAGTTTCGTGAATGGTACCTCGCGTTTAATGAGTTGTTAAAATATAATCAGCTAAAGACAGATGACAGCCGATGTAGTGACTGTAAATAAACAAATGCGGCTGTGCGATCGGTACTGTGAGCACATCACAGCCCAAAAGTGCTCGATCGCTGCTTGTTGTCACAACTTTCTCGCTCGACTAAAAGGCTGTTGTCAGTTAGCGTATTGGGGTATGTATGTGTGGCGTAAACCCAAGTGGCAGAAGTTTGAAAACCTGTGCTTATATCTGTGGAAGAGAATTCGAGCAAGATCGATCGAGCCACCCGAGCGGCGTCAAACGTATCGCGGAAGTTATGTCGTAGACTCGTTGACACCAAGAAGTAATTATTGTTATAATGCAATTAAATGCAAAGGTGCAAGCGAGCTGGACAAGAATGACGAAAATAATCCCTGGAAAAGGGGAACAAGAAGGACAAAGGACAAACACAAATCTTTTTCGAGGGCCGCGTTCTCGCCGGTGAAAAAGCGGTGAATCTCCGACAGACGCAGGAAAGGTAAAGCAGCCATCGCTTTGACTAGCAGACGTAAAGCAGACGACGTTAACTGCGCCGACCGCGCCAACCCGCCGGCGCCGTTAAAGAGTGAGGAGTCTCGCCGCACACGAAAGGAGTGAAAAAGTATTTGGGAGTGAACTTGCGGACACTAACCACCCTCACTCTCGGTTCTTAGGAAACAAACCTCGGCGCCTCGGGACAGCTCGCCAGTGAGTCCTTTGACTTCTCTCCTTGATGCGCGTCTGCTAGTTAGACAAAAACAACGTACCGCTCGAGTTATTTCGTCTGCCCTCTCTGAAAGGCGAAGTCGAGCTCGCTCGTAAAGACCTGCACTTCCGAAAGTCGCAGGAAAGATAAGACAGACGCAGACGACGTTGCGAGCAGACGACGTTGCAAAGGAGCAGACGACGCTGGGGGTCGCGATCAGCCAATCAGGGCTCGGCGTTCTGACGTCAACGCTACCCCCTGCGCAAGGAGCAGACGAACTTGCCCTCCGCATAAGAAAGGAGAGGGAACCAATCTTTGTAGCGCGGCATGAATTGGATTTATTTTTTGTCACGTGCTGAGGTCGCGCATATTATCTCTGAGAATACAAACAACTTGATCAGTATTTGCATCGTAGGCGTAAGTAACATCGTTTAGTATTAGCTTATCGTATGATAGCCGAAATGTGCTCGCACCTCTATTTAGTTTTGCAAAGTCACGGAGTTTCTTGCGGGCAAGTTGCAGTCGAGGCTGAAAAGTCGTCTTCAATCCAGACTTTCGGCGACTCCAAATTTTTTAGCATGCTGAGTATTTTGCTTAACCTCGGACTTGCTTTTAAAGTTAAGAAATTTTATAACAATCGGACGAGAAGTTCCAGCCCTATGCTGGCCGATGCGGTGTGCGCGCTCAATTTCGCCGGGGTTAACATTTAAGTGGGTTGAAAAGAATTCTCTGATCTCGTTTTCCGTGTCGTTCCAGGTTTCACGCTCAAGTTCAGGTAGTCCCTTCACTATAACATTGTTTCTTCGTAGACGATTGTTCAGGTCGTCGTCAACATCAACGATACTTTCCAACCCACGTTGCCTGCAGGTGAGGGCACCCATTTAAGTTTGAAGAGTGGAAACAGTCTGGTCAAGGGACTTGACATCTTCTCTGAGCTTGGTGACCTCGCGAAGAGATTCCTCCAGAATCGACACGCGCTTTGAGATGTCAGTTATTCCTGCATTGATGACAGCAAGTACAGCTGAAGTTTCCTTCTCATACGTTTCGTTCGATGTCATGACCTGATTAAGATTCGCAAGAATTTGGTCGATCTTATCATCAAGTCCTGGGTTGGTTTCAACGTCTCCCGCACAAAGCAAAAGTTGGGCGCAACACAAGGACAATAAAAGTATTTTCGCACTAGGACACAGGCATTTCACAAGGAGGAAGTTGCGACGCGGATGGCCGAAGACGCGACATCTTTTACGCGAAAAAAAGCAGCCAACGCGTATCTTGTACGTAGACAAATCTACGCCCATAGTAGTACAACACTTCCCTTAGCTAAAAGTCGTTCGAAATCACTATACTGAATGTATACTAATAGTGAACTTAGAATATGTACTGAAATCGTACAAGTTTCACACTTTTATGAAACAAAATAGTATACTTTTAGTACAGCACAAGTGCATATGTAGTATACCATAAGTGCACCTCGAGTGTACATCTAGCATAATATAAGTGTACATTTAGTACACTACATATATGTTTTTTGTGCACTAAATGTACACTACTATTACATATATACGGGGTGTCCCAGATAACTTGCACCAAACTTTAAAAAGGAACCGGGGCGTTCTGCGGGAGAGAAACCAACTGTACGCTGTTAGCAAGTCTCTTGCGAAAGTGCACGCAATTTTTTTAGTGCGCCTAGTTATTTAATTAAGACTAACAAGCTAACTTTTGAAATCTTCGTTTAAAAGCCGAGGTGTGCATTGGAAAGTTGTAGAGCGCATTAAGAAACACCCCATTAAACTATTTTCAACCAGGTGCACTTTGCATGCTCCTTTTTCCTAGCCTTCAAAAAAATGCCCGCGAAATACAAAAAATACCGCGTGACAACTCGCTTCCCCAATCAGGGCACGCGGGCGCGCCGCGAATGTGCGTTCTTTGAAGGCCGGAAAAAAGCAGGAAAGCGTATTATGTTGCAAACACTTCAATTGGGTGTTTCTCAATGCGCCCTAGCTGCAACTTTACAATTGACATCTTGGCCCTTAAAAGAATATTTGAAAGGTTAGCTGATGAATCTTAGTTATTTAGATAACCACGCGCATTAAAAAATCTGTGCACTTTCGCAAGACGCTTGATAATGACAGTTGATTTCACTCCTGCAGAGCGCTCCGGTGTTTTTTTTAAGTATCGGTGCAAGTTATCTGGGACGCCGTGTATGTCGGGCGTTCTGAATGGAAAGAACGGTCTAAAATTAGCCAGAAAAATCGGCGCCTGCATTTAAAAAGCTGACTTTTCAAAGGTGTTTCTTTGAACGGCTGGATTCCAACTTGTGAAATTTCATGACAGATAGCTCCATTCTCGTGAAATGTTAAGAAACACCGTTGACAACACTTAATCGATGATAATGCAGAGGTGCCATTATCAGGAGATGCACTCTTAAAAATTAGTCAGGAAATTTCCGAGGAAAGTCTTGGCAGCTCTATTTCCAAACATTTCTCGTCAAAATAACGTACAATCATGTTATGAAATTATGTATGAAAAGTTGTAAAAAAAAAAAAAAAAAAGAGGCGCCGCGTTTTTAAGTTGCGAGTATAGACGTGAACATGACAATTGAATCATTTTCAAATCTTCCCTCGTGAAAATAATGTACTGCCCTTTTCCAACATTGACTAGGAGAGTTGTCATTTTGATTTGCGGCTATGTACGTGAAAATTACGAAGAAATCTTTGGCAGCTCTATTTCCAAACATTCCTCATAAAAATGACGTACCAGCCGTCTTCTGAAACAGTGTGAGAAAAGCCATAAAGAAAAGATGCATTGCATTTTTCAACTGAAAGTATGTATGTGTAGCATACAAACATTATCATCAGTGTTCTTCACATAATTGATAAGACAGAAAATGAAATCCTACTTATCACTTTATTCAAGTTTCCGAGCTTGCCTCACTGTACACTCTCCTTTGTGATGATGGTGTGCCATTACATCCTGCGTAAAAAGAGAAGAGAAAATTACCCTATGCCACCCCATGATATAACACCACATAACTCGCTCAAAGGACCACTATGTGAGGAAGGCAAGATAGTAACCACTTCATCCTTACGGAAGGGTGAAGAAAATCGGACAATAGCATTTTTGAAAGCCTGATATGTCAGACATTGGTGGTGTGCCTTCTTTGCATGCCCAGGGCTATGCTACAGGTAATAGTGTTCATTGCAGGGCACAACATTATTACCTAAAATCTTAGGCACCATAAAGAAAATGTGTGACAAACAATAGCCTTTTCCAGATTCAAGTTGCAGCGGCTACATTTTAAGCACATATGGATTAATGAAGGCCACAACGAAAACATTCAAGAATGGCCATTTTGAGGGCTGTACTAATATTAACATTTTATTTTAGAAGTTTAGTATATTACGGTATTCGATATTGGTTTTAAGATTAATTGTACTACTGTAAACTACTGAATTTTTACGAAGGCTTAGTTTTTGCGAGTTCATCGAAATTGCTTAAAATTGGTCCTGCAAAAAAGTAACCTCATGGATACCAATGCATTGAATATTACTTCCGATTGTGAAATTTTGTACCTGCAAAGTATTTCCAACACTAACACTTCATAAAATGTATGAAATATCGAGCTCGCGAAAATAACGTTGTTTATGCCATTCAAACCTTTCAAAGCGCTCGCAAAGTCACCATTGCGATGGATTTGCTTTGTTCAGTGCGCTTCTCCGCATGTGCCATTGCGCTGCAGAGATTAGTTCTGGATGAAATCCCAAGAATGAAACATCTGAACGTGGGACATGCACTTTTTGATAAAATAGAATCTCAAAATTTTCACATCGAATGGTTTCCCAGGAGACTTCTCGGGTCTGCATGCACTGTTACTCCGCAACAAGCAGGCTCTCTTGGGATGACAAGAAAAAACCCAGCGCCTGAACGTTGTTCAAACCAGCACTCAGGAGAATCGAAAAGCCTGTCAAGCACTCGCTATCAGGACAGGCCGCTTACTTCCGGTGGCTTCATACCTGTCTGCTCGATGCACCATTCAGCCACCCATAATAAAGATCAGTGGGCGGACGTCACTTTTACTTTTGTACTGCAGTTCCCAGCAGGTTCCCATAGGTTGCAACCTGCTAGCCAAACTGAGTCAGGCCTGCAGCCCTGTGGGAAACGTCAATTCCACTCTTTTAGACGTAGGCACCCACATTTTGCGTGTACCTGAAAGAAGCTCTAACACAGAGGAAACAAAACGATCGTCCCTTTTTGAATGCATCCTTTTCTTTTGCTGAGAACATACATACAAGTCACAAGCTATTACACACTCAGTGGTGCGGCTTAATTTACGATTTGCACTTTTTTTTATATAACTTTCGAGCTTTTAGAAAAAAAATTCAATATAATGGGTCGTACATAATTGGTTGCTTAAACTATCCTATACATTTACACATTACCTTGATATCATAAAAGCACTAGAGCAGCGTAGGGCTGTACTGCATCAATTACAAATTTGTAACCAATTAAAAGTTGGCATTTATTTAAATTATTACTATTGGCTATTATTCTTTGACAAAGAATAACTGGGCGAGTTGGTACGTTGGTAGTCTTTCAACTCCATCGAATATATTCAGGTCCGTTTCGCATTTTTTTTTCACGTTTTTGCTTTCTCTAACTGCTCTGCTTTTTGGAGCGGCTTTCGCCGCCACTAAAAAAACGTGACATCCAAACTCACTTTATTTACATCACGCAATCGTAAACTTGGAAAGCGTGCCGCTTCGGCATACGCAAAGAGACCGCGCGTCTCTACGGCACAGGCATCAGCACAGGCAAGCAATCATTACTGCTCGCTCTTGTAACGTTTTTCTCGCTCCCGCTTTATGAAACAAATCGTTGGCGAGAGGCTGTTGGGATCACACGTCAGAACTAGCACGACCTGTGATTGCTTGATCTGCCGTCAGACTGCACTAGAACGCTCCGAAAAAGCGTCGTCGGGCGAGCGTCGTAGGACGGCGCCACCAACAGGCCCTCGGCTGGCCCTCGGTTCCGCCGCACGCGAATCTTTCTCACTCTGCGGAGAGAGCCATACATTTTGAAGATACGCTCTTTTCAAATGACGAAATAACACCGGGTAGAGCATATTTAGAATCAAGCATAGCTTAGGCAAGCACACGGTACAGGCACGACAAAGTTTGAAACAGCGGCGCACTACGCAGAAACAAACGAAACTTCCTCACCGGGGCTTGCACCAGTCGGCCATGACTGTCCGCCACTTACTTGCGATGGTACGACGCAGCGTCTCCCAGCTCTCAGTAATCGCTTGCTATTTTTGAACACGGTATTCGTAACTAAAATGTCTAAAATATCCGCTAAAACGGCTAAAACGTAAAAAGGGAGCGATGCTCGAAGCCTCCGGAACTCCAACGGGAAACGGCGGCCGAACGGAAGCTGATTGCAATAGCGATGGTCATGCGCAGTTTTCAAAAGTCTCTTTTTGTGCTCTTTTTTTTTTTAAGACAAAACTAAGCAAATCAGTATATATTAATGATAATAATGTCACTATATCAATTTTGTAAACGATTAACAAAAATGTAGTCAGTCTTAGGTTTTATCTAAACTTTAGGTTTTTTTCAGTGTAAAACCGAAACTATATCAAGCAATTTCTCCTTCGTCGCCAAGGCTATTCCGATTCATCTGCGCATGCTTGCACTCCTGGGATTTCGGCTTTTCTGGAAGGATCGGCTCTCGCGACAAATAAGTAATGTGGGCAACCTCGTATTTTGAAACAATGAGCGTGCCAGATTTTTTTGGCGAGGGAAAGACACGTAAAATTTACGTCGATTTTTTAGAGCGTGGAACTCACGATCCACTGTGTTGGCGTGTTCGTTGTTGCAATTGTCAATTTCTTTTCACGTGAATTGAGATGTCTTAGAGTTTTGCAAGAAAAATCTACACAATGAAACACTTTCGGTGAAAGCTTGAGGTTGTCACATGAAGGCGCCGATTTCTCCAGCCAATTTCAGAGAGAGCTTTCATTCATAACACCACTTCGCTCATGCGGTTCAGAAGTTGATTTGCGCTGCATGTGATTATGCAAGGTGGAGCATCTTATGTCCCCGTTATTAGCCGTGGTTTCTTTTGCCTCCTGTCCTTTTGCTTGCTGTGGATGCAGATATCTTAAACAGCGTTTTGTGAGCTGAGACCTGCATTACAAAAACACTGGATCATCCTGCAAACGGAATTTGTCTACTAGCCTATGAGGCAGCACGCAAGTGGCGGTGCACTTTGAAAACAAAGACATGTGAATGCTTTTGCATCAGCAGCATCAAACACTTGGTGCAATTGCCCTCGATCGTCTAGCTTCCGAATAGTGCTGACAGTTTTTTACAGTAAACTTTTATTCTTCAATAAAGGTAACAAATACAGTTCAGGGAAAATAAAAGCTATCTTTGCAATAAAAGTAGACTTTTCATTTGATAAATATAGTAGAAATGACTAGCTAAAATAATTATTGACAAGTTATTAAATAACGCTACTTTCCCTGGCGTACAATGTAGCTAACTTTTCTATTTGTGCTTTTTTTAGGGCTATAGTCCATGCTGCATTTGCGACGTAAGTAGGCTCTGACAGTGCCAGTGCCGGTCGTTTCCCCGGGGAACTTTTGGACCACGTGGTCTGCAGTGAAATGAGAAATGAAGCATCCCTTTGTCACATTATGTCAGCTGTATACCCTGTTATATTGTTTA
Source organism: Ixodes persulcatus (assembly GCA_013358835.2). Classification (NCBI taxonomy): domain Eukaryota; kingdom Metazoa; phylum Arthropoda; class Arachnida; order Ixodida; family Ixodidae; genus Ixodes; species Ixodes persulcatus. Next base: position 440,688 of record JABSTQ010009436.1, on the reverse strand, counting down.
ATCAACAGGTTTTTAGAAAAAAAGTTGCTTGCTGCCACGTTGATGCAGTCTTCAGTGTGTCGTGCGACTCAGCGGACATTACATGAGTGGATAACCGTGGCAACATTTTTATTAATTAACTGAAATCCGTAAATTACCTTTTCTTCTATTGCTGTTTCAGAGGCAGTCATTACTAGAGCGTAACCCAATCAAAACTATTCACGAAACAGCAAGGGGCTTTGAGATATTTATTTATCAAATGTTTCACTTTCTTCCCCCAATTCAAGAACCACGCGCGGCAGGGGCGGGGAAAATGGAGAGTGACTTAGCGGTTTTGACATGGCATGTCGCTAATGTCATGTGTGTTTGTGTTAGTGAGAGCTTCTCATATTGGAGTTTCATGCATTATTTATTTTCTAGTGAAGTTACAACCCTTATAAAGTGCTGTCGGATTCAGCATGAACAAACTTGCACACTTTTGACAGCGTGCTTTTGGTGGATGCTCCAGCATCATTCTTCAAACGGTGCGTCTGAAGCGACTACGTAAGCATAACATCCTGCGCGCTGTTTTTTGATCAGGCGACGGAAGGCAGACTTTGAGCTATGAATTACCCAAAACTCGTCGCCTTTTCGCAAATTGTTTCGGTTGGGCGAGAGTTTATTCATAGCCCCTTTAAAATTGAAAATTCATCATGGTCAATTACACAGTCAATTAAAAAGTTAATTAGACAACGTACTGTGACGTTTGTTTACTCATCTAATGTCCACCGAGGCTACAAATATCCTGTGAAAACGGCATCGGGCTATCTGTCGCGTTTTTAATGTGTTGATCTTAAAAAATCGCACTATATATATACATATATATATATATATATATATATATGTGTGTGTGTGTGTATACCCGTTACTATAATTTGAGTACGCCGACCGCAAGCATTCAAAGTAGCCCTTTAGTATACTTAAGTGCACTTCCTGTATACTGATTTTGAACTACTTTTTACCGCGGGCACTACGATTCGACGACATGTACTAGTTTTGTACGGACAAGTATACTTTCAGTCCACCACCATTTTTACTGGAAGTACACTTTAAGTATTCTTAAAGTATACATTCAGTACAAAGACCACACTGAAAGTATACTTTTAGTATACTTCAGTGCACTCTTAGTATACTGATTTCGAACGACTTTTCACTAAGGGTTGACAGGGATTTGCGGCCACAAATACTACTCGGAGAGTGATGGAAACGACAAACAAAGTTTGTTGACTCACTTACAAGAGAGCAACGAGCCAACTCAGCGAGGTGAACACTTGGCCGCAAATCCCGCGTCTCTGGTGGGCGACACTCCTTTTAAACACCGTAGAGGTGTCTCGCCGTAGGGTGGCAGCTTCGTAGGTCATCCGAGCCGTCCAATCAAAGCCAGGCAAAAGCGGCGCTTGAGGGGTGGCGATAATGGCCACGGCACGAGGCGATCGAAGAGGATGTGATGCAGCACTACAAGAGAGCAACAAGCCAACTTCAGTGAGGTGATCACTTGACCGCAAATCCTCCTTGAAGGGGGACTTGAAGTGACCAATTCGGTGAGCTGAGGTCACTAAATTAGCCCGTCTGACTTGGGTATTTGATTGGCTGCGTCTTTGTGTGCCCGAATTTTTGCTGTCGGGTCGTTTCTCCTTTTAGTGTGGTCTCCTTCCTCCTCTTGCCCTATCGTATCCCTTCGTTCTTTCTCTTCTCACTCCCCTTTCGCACGGGGCATCGTCGCCTTCCTGGGCGACAAACTCTGCTCTCTTCGCTCTATTCGTACCCCCCTCCTCCTACCTTGTGGATCGGTTTTCAGCGAGGAAGTTTTAAACGAGCGCAATTGCACCTCGCAAAACATCATCTCATCGGAGAACATCAAACTTATGGTATACAAAAAAGAAACATTCAAACGAACATACGCGTGGCAAGATTTATTATTGACTCGGCATCCGATGAACGAGACCAAGTGGTTTTTTTTTTCTATATAAATATATGATTATTACACAATTTTATTAAAATATAATTGACATGCCGACGGCAGACTGTGTAAAGCCGTTTTATACTTTTATTTATAAGTCTAGCTCTTTTTTCATTCAAAAATAAAACAAATTAAGCCTTCTTTCGAGACAGCTGTCGAATGTTTTCCGAACATCCGAAATATAAAACAAAACTTGAGGGAAAAAAAAAAAAAACTGTACCGGCATTTGACCTGAAATATCATCATCTGTGTCTGGCTAAATATCTAGCATAAAAAATTCCTGAATGGTCTTCCCCTTCGAGTTTTTGTTAATGTAGTTTAGTCATATTTCGTGTCTTCAAACACGGGGAGTACTTCCATTAAAAACGGGAAAAAAAGGGGGGGGGGGGGCATGTGCAACAGGCAAGAAAGAGCAACATCATTCAATTCAGTTATTGTTATCCAAAGTAAATATGTGCTACGCTTCTGCTACATTCAGTAACCAAACGAGACGAGACTAGAATAAGTATACAATTGGTGTACTCGTTCTCTGGTCTTTGATCTTGGCGGTTTAGAGGCTATCCAGCCAAGATTGCGAGATATCGGTGCATGAGATAGAAAAAATAAAACAAATTGCGCTTTGTCTCCTTTTTTTTTTTTTCGGGAAAAGGGGGGGATGGGAGGAACAGGATGGTTGGAACCCTCCCAGAGCGGCCAGGTATTCACTGATCCCGCAGAGCAGAGACACGCTTGAATCGACGAGCGTCGTAAATTTTTTATATGGAGGCTGGATTGAAGCTTCTCGATCCCGAGCGCCGCCCCAGAGAGAAGGGATTTGCCGTTTTCGAGCAGCTTCACTCTCTTCTCATCCCACGGAAAGATTCCGCCTTGACGTGGTTTGGCTCTTCTTCTCATCTTCTTCAATCACGATACCGATCGCCTCGATTTTTTCTTCTACATCGTTTCTCGCTTTTTTGTTTGTTTATGTAAAAACCAATGCAGAAAAGGTATACTTATTGTGTACTTAGTACATTTACTAAAGACAAACTTTTTTTCGCACTTTTATGACACAAAAGAGTATACTGTACTCCGTTCACCCTTAAGCTGAAACTATAGAAGCTCCGGACTAGAAGCTCCGCCTTCAGGGCGAGCTCGCTGGCTTCCGCAGGGCTCTGGTTGCGCGTGCCTGTGGCTCCCCGGCCTTTACCCTTTCCGGTATGCTATTTAGTATCGCGAAATTCTTAATAGTCATTGTAAAATCGGCAAGTGAAAATGATGCAAAAACAAACATTCAAATATACTCGCACTTTTCAGTGCCGTGACGTCAGTGGCGGGCAGGCTTGCCAGTCGAGCAAGCCGTCTAAAAAAATAGAATATGCCAATCATTTGTTCTTTGCTGGAGCGCGGGTACTGGAGCGAACTTCCAAAGCATTCATTTGACACCATGAAACTGCTTCCAATCAGTTGGGAACAAATTCTATGTCCACAGAGTGAACCCCTGCCCTCCACTGACGTCACATTTTTGTTGTTGCCAGTAGAGACTTTCAGTTTAAAACACACGGTGAGGACCAAAATTGTAAATTCAATAACTTTAAGAAAAAATATTTTGACCTAATATTTGGGATACTATTTTAGCGGTGTTTGTTGGCGACGTTAGCAAAATTTCAAGCAAATCGGGGACCATGACGAAATTACTGGGGTACCCCTTTAAGGGTGAAGGAGTATATCAGCTTACTGATGATTCACCAGAAGCATTCTATAAGTGCACGTTTTAAAACACCAAAAGTGCACATCTTTTAGTAATCTTGAAATTACACTATAAAGTATACTTTAATTGTACTTACCATACTCTAAAATTGTACTTTATGTCCTGCCGCCGGGAGGCGGACATGAAAGGCATGAAGAGTGCTTCTTTCTGCCTGCTGACCGCCGGCGAGTAGCGACCCGCCGGCGATCAGCGGACAGAAAGGAACACTCTTCATGCCTTCTGTGTCTCGCGTTCCGGCGTGCCATTGCGCGGTCCGTCGAAGATCGACCCCCTTGAGCGCGAGACATGAAAGACAGGCAGAACCCGTTCATTTCACCTCTGGGTTGGGTTGCATCCTGTCTGTCCATTCGATATGCAGTGTTCACAAACCAAAAGCCTAGTGTATTTTCTCTGCAGCTTATTACGGATGTATTCTTCGTTTCAGAAAGTGAGAAAAGGTCGCATCATACGCAAGACCGCTATAAAAAAGCACATGTGCAAAAAACCCTTTACTTTCTGTAGCATTTGTAAAGGAGTAAGTGAGCGTAGATAGCTTGGACCGCTCGACGAAACATTTATCATCCCGCTCTGCGGCAACCAGCAAACAGACGAACACCCACACAAACACAAAAAAAGTGTTACTACGCCATGTAGTTTTTTTTTTCTTTCCAACTTTATTTTGAAATAGCCTCCATCAAAGTAAGGTGCGTTCAGGCACTATCGCAACCCTTTCCGTTTGATGTTTTCTAAAAACTAGGAACAGATGTTTTCTAAAAACTAGCAGCAAGAAATGGTTTCGAAGAGATCTATTTGTTTGCTCGGAGGTAAACCATCATGTGAGCCTGTACGTTGGCCACGTGTGGAAAGAAGCAAAGAAAGAAAAGCTCGCCTGCTCGCGACCGCCACGCTCACCTAGCGGTTCTCGGCGCCGGGGTGCGCTTTGACTTTTGCTTTGTTTGTTCTTCCTGGCTTACTCGCATGTACCCTTTCCTCTCAAGTGAGGCCTCATGTTTCTGAGCTGTGCTTGAGCAGGAGCAGAGAGCTCAGTCCGCCATGTCGCAAAAAGAGGAGTAGCACATTCCTTACAAAAAACAGCGAATCAAGCGAGGCATCTTGAATGAGACATCCGAGTCGAGTTGTGCGTGTATGGGCAAAGAAAATTAGACATTTTTGAGCAGTGTTGGAGGTAACGCGTTACTAGTAACGACGTTACTGGTAACGCGTTACATTTTTCGCTAACGCAGTAACGTACTCGTTAGTATTCTGAATGACTAACGAGTCAAGTATTTTCGTTATTTTTTTACGGTATCGGCAATTAAATTACGCTACTCGTTACTCGTTACTTTTGACTAAAACTGGTGAAATACATTAGGTATTTGGGAAAAGGTCACGACGCCTGATCTAACGTTTAGAATAGCAATTTTGTGCATAAAACTGGAGACGTTAGGGGAACTAAGTTTAGGTCACTAGGCTCAATGGAGGAGCTAACTTCCCTGCTCGAGGGGCAACTACTTGCACTCGAGCACGCAATGCTCAGGCAATGGCGTATCTTGCTGCTAAGACTTCTGAACCTTCGATTTCCTAAAACGGTGGGTTTTCCACTCATTAGTTCATCTATTCACCCATCCATCTCAAAATCCTGCACAAGCTTATCGCTGTACGGAACCAGCACCCGTGACAGTGAACTTAAAAAAAAAAAAAAAAAAAAAAAAACATTTCTGACGAAAAAAGACATCTGATAAAAGGCGACACTATCTCGCTTCTCAAAGGCGAAAAAAAAAAAAACCTTCGGCTACTAACTAATTCCGTTCGTCCTCCTTTTTTTTTTTTTTTTTTCATAGTGTCACCACCCACAAGGTTTGAACGACCGACTGCGTTACAGCCCCCTCCCCTCCCCTCCCTCCTCTTCCCCCTCTGCTTTGTGCGCTAGAGGTGGACGCCGCGGGGGGGGGGGGGGGGGGGGTAGAGAGAGAGACATTCGTTAAAACAGTGGACAACTAGTGGCGAAGCGATTTGCTCGTTTCTCTAGTTACAAAAAAAAAATAAACACCCTTTGTGGAATTTTTTACTCTCGCTCTTCCTCTCGCTGCCTGAAAGTTCCTGACCCACTTTTGTACACAGAAGATTCTTTCGCTTGATTAGTCTTTACTTCCCTAAGCGCATAATAAAAAAATAAAAAGTTTTAAACCCGGAAACAGAGCTTAGAAACACTAAACCTTTTTTTTTTTTTTTTTGCAGAAAATCTAAGAGTCATTGCTGGTAAGAGGCAGCAAGTGATTATAACCAGTGTGCTGGTAACCGGTGTCCTGTTCCACATAGTGAAGAAAATCAGTCTCTGGTAATAGTATGAACCGGACTGTTACTAAAACCGGCGTAAAGATGAGGGGTGCTGGTTGGCTGGTTGTGTTCCAGCAGTCCCCGTTCGCATGCTGCCAAACATGTACTCGAACACAAAAGTAACGTAAAGGTAACGTAAAAGTAACGTTCGTTATTTTTGAAAAGTAACGGTAACGGTATATCGTTACGTTTGTAAAAAAAGTAACGTAGCTCAATAACGCGTTAATTTTTACCAAATTAACGAGTAACGCTATTTCGTTACTTTTTTTCGGTAACGGGCACAACACTGTTTTTGAGCCAACACGGAATCCTCGCTCGACGGCCTAGGCTGAGGATTGTTGCAACTCAAGTCCAAAAGAGGATATAAAAAAAGACCCAACGTCATTAGCCTTCTAAAAACGTTCGTGCCTGTCTCCTTCAGTATTATGAGTGATAAATATCTTGACACTCGTAGTGTTAGATACATTACCCATAATGTGTACTACACTAATGTACTCAGATATTGTAAATTTATAGGCTCTTTCTTTATATATTTTCCCCCTCACATTTTTATTTTTTTTTTATTTGGGGCCTTGCATTGAATAAAGCCGGCCCTGAACATCGCCACTGCGAGAAAACAAGTCGCATATATATAGAGGATTATAAGCCCTGGGTCACTGAGATACCATCTGAATATTCTCTGATTAGCTTGTTTTCAAAGAACTGCCCGATGGGGCACCAATTAAAATATGTTTAATTTCTGTTAGGGATATGAACGTTATGGTCGCTGTTAAATTCCCCAAGTGTTTTCACCAAACGCACAAAAAGGACTAGCTCCATTGCGATGCACTTTTGACGCTGCTCGAGGCTCCCGAGGATCGTAGCGTTGGCTGTGGCCGCGGACTTGACGTGAAACGGAGTATAGCCATATGTTGCCTGCAAGACGATACCTCTATCATCAACTCGGAACCTGCGGCCGTTTCACATTTGGTACAGGACCTGCTTTAGGTCAAAGATTCGTCAGCCGCTGACTGCATTCTTCTCTCGATTCCTTTTACAGCGAAGCTGTATATGACTCGCAGGAGGGATCTTTTCGTGTCCGTCGACAGAAAACGCACGCGCGCTCCTTCTAACCGTTTGCGCACGCTTTATCATTTATCATGTGGTTTTGACGCTTGTTTTAATAAGAAAATAAAAAGAGTGTCAAAACCACGTGATAAGTGATAAGCACGTAGCGCTTCCCGCATGCGTTTCTCGGTAAAGATTGCGGTTGCATAACCTGCTGCGGCAACGGCAGCGTACGAAGTCTTTCATATATACAAAAAACGTTTTGGTACAGTGCATTTAATACTTTTCTTTCGTCAGTCATTTGATATAGAACCTTTCGCTGTATACAAACGCGAACTGCCGCTTGCGTTCCAAGCGACTTCCGGTCGCACCGTCTTTGCAAGCCTGTTGAACTGGCTTCTGTAATCATGTGGTAGAAAGCATAAATGCTACACCGGACAACAAAGTTGGAGATTTAACGAGGGCCTTCGGCTGTACAATATTACATCTTAGGAGAGGCAAGTTGGTTTACAAGAATACTCAAAACATCTTAACAGATCTCGCACTCCTTCGTTCTTTTGGCGTTTACCTGGTGAATTGGTGGTTAAACGTTTCATCTACATTTCCAGCAGCGGTGTTACGGTGGCCTTTGTTCATTCTTTTTATAAACTTGAAGTTCTCTGGCATGTTACAGAGCCGTATAATGGGAGAGTTTGGCCAATGAATGGAGCAAAGGCCGCCGCCAGCGCTGAATACTCTCCCCGTGGTTAGAGCGTAAACTAAATGTGCGACACAGCATCGACCAATCAGCAGACGCCGACGTCACATTATTGAAAACGACATTTAAATCATGAAATAAAATTGTTCAATCTCGGCGTCTCGGTGACAGTTTTCTCTGTGCCGGCTTGCTAAAACAACGTCTCCGCTGAAACTAAAAAAAAAAAGTGCAAAGGGTGGGACGCGCGAGCGTCTTCATTAAGTCCCGCTCGGCTCGTGGGCTGGCTTTGGCAGTGCTTTCTTTTCCCCAGTCTCATCTGAAACGCTGTTTCTAGCGAATCGGGCCTGGTTTGGAGCGTACGTTCGTTTATTGTAAGGTTGAATATGGACGTGACGAAAACGTCACATGTGCCAAATTTTCAGTCACCAAGAGTTATAGATTTTTACTCAAGCGACGCTAAAACGACTTAAATTAGTCGAGTCGCATTTTTAGGGCTCATGATCACCGCTAGGTGGCTGTTTCGCGGCCTGTGGTTGGCCCCGAGATGCTCGCCTATGCAAACAAATGTATGGCCAAACTCTCCCAATACACGGCTCTGGCACGTGAAAGACTGAAACGTGGATTGGAGCCTTCATTTTCTTCGTTGCTTTTTGTTGCTGTTGTTTCTTTCTCGGCGAGAATCCTTTACCTTTCAGTGACAATGGATCGTATAGCAGTAGAGATATTACGTTAGGACGAGTAGGAACAACACGTATCAACGGAGAATATGAGTACATAGAAAAGCTATATAATGGAGCGTGTGCATTCGACACAGAGCAATGACACCCGAGTTCAGGGAAAAACCCAGATATGATAACAGGAGGCAGAAGGGGGATATATCAAAAGGATAATGTAATGCGACTTTTTGTGTTGCCAGCACCACGACGAAATTCTTCGATCCAAGAAGAAAAAAGAACACGAAAAAGATTTACTTAACCGAAATAACTCGACCAAAAAAACGCAAAGCGTAAACTGAAAGCATGCGACTTTAGAAAAACGGAAGTGTGATCTATAGTATCCGGACGACGGTGATGCGACATTTGGGAGCGCATGTGTTCGGGTGAATGGATGAATAAGGGGAGGACAGTGAAATAACGGCCAGGGGGAAGGGGGGATTCGCTTCCAGGTGTGGAGAGGCGAACGCGTCATCTGTCTTGATTTATTGTGAAATAAGAGTACCGTTGGGTGCACGCGGCTTACATCTGTGGGTAAACTACAATTTGTCGGGGAAAGTGAACATGTTATTAATCGACCTAGTATTGAATATGACAATGTAGTATTTTGAAACTGCGTGATGGTACGAATACTACTGAAAGGTATACAGAATAGAGTGCGATTACTTTCAATTATTTGTCGCACCTGAACCCGGTGTTGGCCGGGACCTGTCTCACCTTAACGCGGACCACAGCGAAGGCTGTGAATGTGACATCGTTGATTTACGGCGAGTTCGGGCAGTGAATTCAACGGCAAAATATTTTGCCTGGTGTTCGACAACCGGGGCTGGACAGAGATACTAAAAAAAAGTATTCCTGAATACAAATACTGGGATACATGCATTTTAAGACCAAAATACAGATACTAAGACACATTTGTCTTGTAACGGGATAACCCTGAGATACTTTACTTATTTTATTGCTTTATTTGATACTGCAGACCACAAGTGGTTCAAGCAGGATGAGCAAAGTGCAATCATAAAATACCCGCATAACATGAAACACAAAAGCAAGAAACAAGACAAGCAAATCAACAGATAACCCAAGGAAGGTGATACAATACAACACTGGAAGCAGTAGAACCAATTCTCCAGTCAAGGAGCGCAATACCGAAGTATATAAACACAAAATTTATCAACACCGAAACACTTCGAAATACAAAAATAAATCTAAAACGACACGCCACACAATTCTAGAATAAAGAATCTAATTATAAAGCAAAATCCGAAGTCGAAACAACCGAACATGGAAGAGAATTCCAATCCTAAATCGTGCGAGGGAAAAACGAAAATTTGAACAGGTTTGTTTGTACGAAGTATAGTGTTAAGGAATGCTGATGATGGTGCCTAGTTTGTTTTGTGCAAAGCGGCTTTAAATAATATTCTAAATCCAAGGACAGCTTTTTTTTCTTTTTTTTTTTTTTTTATAAAGAGAGTGCAAAAATTTCAAAAGGGTTATCGTCTACGGTGCTCTAGAGTTCGTATTTTGTTGGTTTCCATCAACAGTGAAGGCGAATCAGTTCACCTTCACTGTTGAAGACAAACTTTTAACATCTAAATTTTACATAAATAAACCTCACAGCACGTCTTTAAACTCGTTCCAATTTCAAAATTCAATTTAGTATGAGGGTCCCAAGTTATAGTGCAATACTCTAGTTTAAGTCTACGGAGTGAATTGTAAGCCAATAATTTCCCGCTTCTATGCAAAAGTGGGAAAAACGTATCGCGGAATACGGATACAGGTATACATACTGAAATACCTTTTTTTTTCCCTGAATGAGGCTATGCTCTGCAAACATTAGTTTTAATGATGCAGTGCATCTCCAACAGCGTCATTTGTATCGCAAGTATCAAATATGGCACGAAATAGGAGCATTCGAATTATCAAACAATACACACGTTCATTTGATCAGTAAACGAACTTGCAAACTTAGAAAATGAACTTAGCTACACTTCAGCGTGAATAGCTTTTCAAATACCTTATCATCTAGGCACAGACGTTTTGGTCGCAGCACCAGACAAGCGAAACAGAAAAGCTTCTCTACCGCCGCCGAAATAAAATTATACCGCATTAATTAGCTTTCCTCCTCAACTCAAAAGCGAAATGAGAAATCACCTGGTCGTGACGTAGTATTTTCCCAAATGCGACGACTCCAAGCGTCCACCGTGCCTTTTAAAGAAGCTGTGGAACAATTTCAGTGCTTTGCTTAGATAATTTGGGGTTGGTGTGTCGTCCTCTCTGAAGTAAAGAACAAAAAAACGCTTTTGCCTGCATGTCCTAGTTATTAATTTAAAAATTGACAAAGATTGAGGTTTTCAGCACCTCTCAAATCCTTCACGATCTTCCGAGTCACGTGCGCTGTGACGTAAATGGGGGACGCTCGGGGTTCCGGTGGAGTTCTCTCTCTCTAGAGCCATGAGTGAGCAGCGAGAGCTCACCCGCTGGCGACCACGTGACCACGTGCTTGCGCAGCGCGATCAACATGGCGAAAGGAGGAAAGTCTCACCCGGGTCCGGCCATCGCCGTCCGGCTCTGCCCCGTCCCCCTCCGGCTTCTGGCGGCTGTCCGCGGTAGCGCAGTAGCTGACGGTTTTGTTGACCTCGGATAGATGGCGACACTAAAACTCCGTATAATAAAAGTTTTGTCGATGATACCCGGTTTTCGACGCATTTATATTTATGTTAGAACGACAAGATTCATAGAAAAAATGATCTTTTATTGAGCAAGTATTTGCACAACTTCCTATATTTTTACAAGTCTCCCATTGACGTCATGCCGCGTGGTTCTCATGGCCGCTGCTCGCGGCTGCAGGTCGGGAAATATTCTAATTTTTACCTCGCGATTACGCGGCGGAATCGCAACATTTCGAAGGAAGGAGATGTGTTTTCTGTCTTTTGTGACAAGATAAACATTGCCAAAAGTAGAAGATGCTAATTCTTTTAACGTTACAATCGTTCCCCAGCTCCTTTAATCACACCGTGAAACTTGCCATTCGCAAGTGATGATAAGTGTTGTCATGGCACTCATTGGCCACGAACGCGAATCCACATATTCGTCGACGGATGTTGACGAGCGCATACGTCCGAGTGACGCAGTGCTCGTGTCCATTGCGTGGGCTCCTAGGGTGGGAAGAGTGGATGGATAATTGAGACGTCTTTCCTGGGGGAAGTCATGGTAGCGAAAGACGTTTTCAACCAAGCCCGTAGACAGGAATAATTTTCGGGGGGTAGGGGGGGGGGGGTGCACACTTGCTAATGCCACGACTTTCAAGCAGTGGAAGAAAGATGGCCGGGGGGGGGGGGGGTGGATTTAGGGATAAAAGGGAATTAGTCGAGCCACCGGGGCCCCGAGGTCTTTCTGAGCAAAAGAGGCGTTGAGCCTATAAATTGCGTGCTCTTCGCCATCCGAAAGCCTTCTATAATCTTCCTCCCGACTCGGTTACGAAGATTTACCAGCGTCGTCGTGGCGGCAAAGTCGGAAGCGCAGCCGCCACATTGCCGTCTTTGCGTGTCTATTGGGTGCCGACTGTTGGGTACGGCGTCGTCTACTTCTTTGTGATGCTCCCGGAGCCGGTCGTTTACGCAGCGAGCCGTTTGGCCGATGTATTCAGCGCCGCAGGACATGGGCATGGAAAGATCTGCTCAGTCTTGCACGTAGTGAGCCTGTTAGCATGTTTTTGGTGCAGCGATGCGGATGGAGCTCTCTCTGTTTATCGACTTGCACAGGTCTCCGCCTCGATTTGCATGTGAAAACTGCATGTGTGTCAAATCTCCAGGGTATGGACTGAAACCGGTGGGCCATCATGTGCATGTACATTACTCAAACCGACGTGTTTGTAAAAAGCAAGAAAGAAAAAAGAGAACCTTTCTCTTGATATCCGTGAAGCCGTCCTGGTGCTCGCCCCCCCCCCCCCCCGCACGCCAACATTTCGGGGGGGGGGGGGGAGGGCAGGCCTCTAGGCCCCCCCCCCCCCCCCCCGGCCACGGTCCTGTTTTGAATCATGGTTAAAAATTAAAGACGTTTACAATCCCCTGTAACGCCGAAATAGAGCGCAGCTCTTGAGGAGGAGGAGGGGAAGGTGCAGAGAGGAGGCTATGCCCCTCCTCCTCTCCTGTTCGCCTCCCATTTAGGGGAAAATTTTTCGCAAAATTTAGCGGGGAAATTTACCCATAATGCACCGCGCGGTTACGCCGATGGCGACGGTGACGGTGACGCCGCTCAAACTGGAAACGGGCGCCTAAGAGCTGCGCTCTAAAACGCAAAAAATTACACGAGGAAGCTTGAGCTTGCCTTAAAAGGCACGATCACAAGCGTCTCACGTAGGTTTGCCGCGCGCGGCTGGCTACCGCGGGCTGCCGGCCAAATCTAGTTTTCGCCTTCAGCGGCTCGCCGCTCGACGGCGTCCTGTGGCTCTAATCTGGACACTTGGCGAAAAAGTCGGCGAGGAATTCGACCGCCGTGATCGGTCGGTGCCAAGGTCAGGCGCGGTGCCGGCCAATCATGGCCGCCGAATTCCTCACCGGCTTTTTCGCCAAGTGTCCAGATTAGAGCCTTAGGCTACCGCCCCGCGCGCGGTTGAGGGCTCACCGTTCGCCGTTTCTTGCCGCAGAAGAAAGAAGCCAAAGGGAGGGGGCGTAGATAGTGACGTTGCGATGCCATGGCAACCTGCAAGCTGCTTCTCAGCGCGTCTTTCACGTTGGAAAGTAGGGTAGCGTATTTTCGTTTTGTCTGCTATCCCTATTTCACCTAATGCTTTTCCCAACAGAGCGGTTGCTCAATATTGTGCGACTTTTCTCCTTTCTGTATGACAAGACGCAGCCAGGCTACCTATAGATAAGGACGCTAAGAACAACCGCTGGGAAATTATCGGAGATGAATTCGGAGATGAATTCAGAATAACAGGTGAGTGTCTCCGTGGCATTTGTAGTATGTCGCCTGCGTTGTGACGGATGTCGTGTTGATTTGGTGACCCTCTCGAAAGTAACCTTTATCTCTGGCGCGCAGCCGGGGCAGCAGAGCACTGATCTGTCCCTCGGTGTTTCGGTAGCACCAACTGGGCCGGACCCAAAACCTGCGCCCCCTTCCCTCCAGAGCGCGGCGACGTCGCAAGATCAACGAGCAGGCTAGGATGATCGCATTCACGCGAATCAAGGTCGTCATCGGCACCTGCTATGTAGGCAGCGAGTGCGATTTCGACGCATATATATGCGAAAGATAAGAGCCGAAACAGAAGAACCTGACAAAGAGCAGACGATGAAAGCGCGAAAAATCCGGCGGAGGCGCGCGCGCGATCTTGAGAACGCGAGAGCTAGTGCTGTCACGTGACGCCCGCAAAACGGAGGTCAATGTGGCCTCCTCGCATTGGGACGCCGGACGGCGGTCCCACCCAGCGACGCCGACCGGCGCCACCGTTGCCGCTAGTGTGGTTAGGACTTAATGGGATTGTTCGGTCAAATTGTGTGTTTGAGATGACAATTGAATATCACTGTTATTGCCTCGAAGCGCATCGTCCGTGCAATATCTGAATTTTATATGCCCCTCTTCATGAGTAATTGAATTTTAAACTGCTCCAATCGCATCCTAGCGTAAACGGTGCTTTCACTGGCAACATTGAAGCTCTGACGTCACCTAACGCAAAGCGAGCATTTCCGTCTCATCGTTTGCCTGCGAGTGCATGCCGCAGCGTGCTTCATTTTTGTTGTTGTGCTCGACTTGTTTTGTGGATAGGTAAGATTTTTCTTGCGCGGTTGGGTGTCACAACTAGGGGTGTCGCAAACCGGTCGAGGTAGGAGTTCGACCAAGTTCGACGTTTCGAAACTTCTTCTGAAAAGTTCGAAAAAGGTTCGACTCAGGTTCGACTGCTATGCGCATGCGCGACAGGCTGGCCAGTTGGCTTCGGATTGGATGGTGATGGCTAAGGAATAAATTATGGGCAGCACTGATTGGTTATTTCAGTTAATAAAGTACAAAAAAATCAGTTCTTAACTTCTTCAGTGATTAGAATAAGTTTCTTTTAATTGCAACTGTTCATTAAATTAAAATAACCCTTTGCACAAAAAAAAAATCTCCAAACCTAGACATACTCGTATCAAGGTCTGGCCACACTGTCCACAAAGTCGAACCGGTCGAATCTGGTTAAAAGTTCGAAGGTTCGTCGAACCGGTTCGAACCAGTCGAACCCCGAAAGTTCGACCTAAAAATCCGGTTCGACAATAGTTCGCGACACCTCTAGTCACAACCCCTGGGCAGCACCTGCGATCCGCGAGACGTGCAGCGACGAGCAAAATGGTTCGTCACCGTGCGTAGGGAGCAATGGGTTCCGTCAAGGTTGAGATCCCGCTTATGCAGCAATCATTTCACAGAAGACAGCTACGAGCTGAGCTCTAAGCAGACAGAAGGCTCGTAAGCTGAGGTGTGATGCTGTGCCAACGATATTCAACTACGTCCACCCACTCCTTGCCAAAATCGGATGAATCGATTTGATTATGCAGCGAAACAGAAACCAACAGCTCGGCCATCTTGAAACGATGCAAACATTTATATTTAGCACACGTGCAGCCCGATTTTGTTTGACCCGCGCGTGAAAATGGAGGGTGGCATACAAAGCACGGATGTCGCGGTGTCTAGTTTTGGAACATGTCTGCAGAATGTATTTTGTATGACGTACTATCGCGGACAATATGAGCTGAAACAGCGCTCCGGCCTGTTTACGGTGCTACCTGCGCCGCCTGTCGCATCGCTCCGTAAACACGGCGCACCCTGAGGCCGAGATAAATTCTCATTTGCGCTCGCTGCGCCGCTGCGCTTTTCCGGCCGTCTGCTAGCGAAAATATTGGCCGACCGAACCACCATCACGGTGTGTGTGCCGTGTAGCCAAATGCTCACGTTTTCAGCTAACATGCATTTCAGTGCATCTCAAGAAAGCGCCGAAGTGGAAAATGCGTGGTCACGCTCGTATCTCCTCGAGGAGCGCTGCCTGACGAAGCTACCTTGGCCCCCAAAAGGAGCCGATCTGAATATCATCGAACACGTTTGAAGGCGCATCAAAGTAGCCATGTCACGGCGTCCCCTCCACCGCGCCACTGCACACACATTGTGGAAAGCAATGAGAGGTGAATGGGAGTGGCTTCGGGCCGAGCCAGCCTTCGTGGCCGCGCTCTATAATTTCTTACCACACAGGATGAGAGCCGTGGTCGCGGGTCAAAGGAGAAAGACGTGGTATTCTTTTCCAAGTTTTACTGCGCCTTAACTGGACTTCTGCCGATTGGAACAAAGCTTGATGCTATGGTTGCGACACACTGTTGGACGCCGTTTACCTGCTCATAGTTTTGTGTGGTGCCTCCTTGATCCCGATCTTCTTGCATAGTGCAGTTGAACTTCCACGCCGACTATTAATGTTTTGTGTATGACATTGTCCTCTGCGGATGTTCTTTCGATGAAGTTTCAAGCTCCTTCTCCTGGCAAATATATGACTGTTTGTCCCACTTGATTAAGACTGTAAATTTGTAAATAAAACACGGGTGTCTTGTTAGCAACTTGTTTTGTTTGAAACAAACACGTGTGCCCAGTAATAAAGAAATGTTATTTTGTAACCTTTTCATACCAGTCAAGGTTACAAAACATTCTCAGTAACATGTATGGTTACCGTTTTTTTCAAACAGCTGTGATCAAGGAAAAAGAAAAAAAAAGTAAATACCTCGGAGCTGGACTAACTCCGGTATACAGATTTTGGCCTATATTTTACGATGTCCTACGTTTTGCATGAACTTAATCAACCAGAAACAACCTGCAACGCATTTTAATGTGATTTTCAAAAACAATTATGCAGCGGCAATTTAAGATACTGAAATATTTTTTCTTCACCAGTCAGCGTTTTGTTTACGTGATTCTACGCGATAAAGTAAAGTAAATCGATTCCAATAGAGGGGCGGCAAGTGTAATCTTTTGTCCCCCCCCCCCCCCCCCCTCCCTCCCTTGCCGCTCTACCACACATTCGCCCGGTGTCGCACCCGCCGTCTCGCTTGCAGAGGGCCGGAAGAGCGCATTGGCGCGGCGAGCGCAAGTGATAATTTATCTCGGCCTCAGGTTGCGCCGCGTGTGCGGAGCAAGGCGACAGGCGGCGCAGGTAGTACTCTCCGCCGGCCGGAGCGCTGTTTCAGCTCATATTGTCCGCGATAGTACAAGCAGTGTGACCCCGGCTTTAGGTTATCTCTCTTATTGTATCGTAGGATTTCTGCTCCTTCGTGTTTCGACTGTCAGTTCACGCTGCACTGCAGTGATGTAGTTCTCGCACTTTCGCTGTTATTGTTTAACCAAAGTTATTTTGTGTCGCGTAACGGAATTGAAAACTGATCTGTATACTATGATTGATAAACGGAATCAATATGTCAAGTAAAACAGTAACAATCTTTAAAAGTAAACATGTGTTTTATTTGCCATGACACAAGAAACTACATTGTAATGTTTGTATCAAAATAGTAATTTTATAACGATGTTCTGTTGGCTTATACGGATAAGGAAGAGATTAGGACGACGCCAGAAATCGGCGTTTCTTGGAAACTATCACACAACAAATTTCGTGCTGCAAAGTGACTGCTTTTGCCTTTCATAAGCAATAACAATGCAACCGTGCTGCAATTCTTTTTTCAGCGGATAACACAAAGAAGATACGAGTACATTCTAAAAAAAAAAAACCCGTGCGCCTACTTTCCCGCACAACACTTGGAAAGACAATCACCATAACTCACAGAGGCAGCTCAGCGAATGTAGATGCCGAAACATATGATTATACCAAAAAAAAAAAATGCTGTCCGAGTTGTGACACTAAGCAATACAAGCGTGACGTTTTGCATTGCTTAATGTCACAATTCAGACTTTTTTTTTTTCTAATCATATGTTTCGGCATTGTGATTCGCTGAGCTGCCTCCGTGAGTTACGGTGATTGGCTATCCAAGTGCTGTTTGAGAAAGTAGATTCCTG
The DNA here is from genome assembly GCA_013358835.2 of Ixodes persulcatus. Lineage (NCBI taxonomy): Eukaryota > Metazoa > Arthropoda > Arachnida > Ixodida > Ixodidae > Ixodes > Ixodes persulcatus. The sequence goes on along the minus strand of JABSTQ010009436.1, from coordinate 423,172 downwards.
GCTTTTTTTAGAGTGCAGTTACCTGCTTCATAGCATTAAAAACAAATTACTCGGCGTTTCTTGACATCAGCAGAAGCTCAGAAGTTCTGTTGTTTTTGAACGGCCATAAGCAATTTTCTGAGCTTCTCCGATATGAACTGAATCGAAACTCGTCATTTTCAACGAGCAGACAGTGGAGGAGTCCAAGGGTTTGTCCATATGCCGCAGGGTAGGAGAGTCCCGTTATGTAATACACCCATAAGCACATGACTAGTGCTTTCTCCAGAGTCGTGCTAGCGGAGAGTTTCACTGACCGGTTCCTAGAAACGATCTGTTTTTCCGAACCGAAGAAAGTCTTGGGTCCTGGAACTCTTTCGTCGGGGGTACGGTCATCCTGCAAGCAGCAATTGTTCAAAAATTGCGTCAGCGTCAAAATTACATTTCTAGTTTTGCATCCGCTTTTTCACGTACCATAGGTGATGAGAGAACGTCTGGCCAATCGAGACTGGAGGATGGTCTTCAGTGTCCAAGAATGTTGTTGGGTTGTCTCCGCAGAAGGCCACTTTTACCTCCTCCAGTTTTCCCAGAATGGTGACCACTGTGTTTTGGAACCAAAGCTGTGCATCCACCTTTAGCTGAATGAAAGACCATATTGTTTTCCTTTAGATACAGAGAGTGGCAATTATAATGAAGGTAATGAAGCGCTTTCACCTGTTTTCAAGCAAGCGGTAGGAAACAAATGCGAAAATAAATTGCAAACAGTTAAAATATTCGAAACCCAATCCGTATACGAAGAAATAGCGAGTGACATTAGCTTATGACGTAACTTCTGCGACTGTTAAGAACAGGCTGAATTTGAGCTAGTCGCTACATGATGCAAAAGTAAACGGTCAGCTAGAACGACAGTTCTAGCTGACCGTTTACTTTTGACTGTTAATATTTGACACGAGAATCGACTGCCGTTTTAACTAATTTACGAGAATCGATTTTGTATTACCAAGACAAAACGAGAACGCATTTAGTAGTAGCGGAACATTAGAAGCCCCATGTGCTTTGGAAAACATGGATTTCATTTGCGGCTTGAAGCTGCAGAAGAGATCTGGTGCATGTTTTAGAAAGCAACAAAATCAACTAAAAATATATATTTATGTAGACGTTTCGGCGCATGCCATTCATTTCTTCTTTTTTCCAGAAGCAACGCATATGCCAACAGTACGTAAATAGAGCCTACCATATATACCAGAATACAAAAAAGTTCATAATTACCGAATTCGTTGTGGGCGGTGTGCGGGTGGCCGCAGTAAGCACACAACTCGGGGTGGTGCGTTCCACCGCGCAGAAGGTCCCGGTAGAGCTCTTTACACGAGCAATTCGTGCAGAACCCCCGTCTGATACCCTTCACGTCAACGTTCGTAACGATTGCCTCACTCTGAAAACAATATTTTTAACGGTCATTTCAGGCACATAGTCAACCTAGCCCTAAAACGCCTAAAAATACAAAAGAAAAAAAAAAAGCAAACTTCTGTTCATACATTTTTTTGCAAGTGAGCGACACAAGAAATTCAACCAGCCACAGAAAACAAAGAGGATAATAAACAACATAAAACCTCCAAAAACAAAAGCATGGTCGGCGCCGAAAAAAAAAAAAAAAAGGCCGGTAGGTTTGCCGGCGCGACAGTCCAAATATAACGAACAAAATAGTACGCGAAGGAAATATATATAAACAAATGCACTCCCGGGCCACCGGTGCACCCTTCCCCTCTTTCCGCAGACGGCGACGCCGACGCAACGCGAACGCGCGGAGGAAAAAGCCTTTTTTCTTCTTTTTTTTTTGTGTGGTTTGAATTAGAAGCTCTCCCCCCCCCCCCCCCCCCCCCGCCCCCCCCTCTTCGCACGCATACACACACATTCTGGATTTTTGCTCACTTCCCACTTGAAGCAAAAGTTCATAATCACTGCTACGCTAACGATGTGTACAATATAACGTTGAGGTCTAAATATCTGTAGTAATGAATTCAAGGACGAACAAACGCAAAATCGCCAACATAGTTTCCGTCAATCAACGCTCTCGGGCGGTCAACCGCAAGCATTTAGAGTACACACCGAGAAAGAAATCGGCGTTCCCAGCTTACGAACACTGACTGCCCGAGCTAGGGTGTGTTTATGTTCACTTTGCCTTAGGGAGGGTGATGCCATCTTTAGTAGTACCCGATGCCGACAGTGCACGCTCACGGATAAAATACGAGGAATTCGCCCGTAATAAAATGCCGACGTAGCAGTGCCAAAGCTAGCAGCTCGAGCTGGGGGAAGAACAAACCCGCGTTCGAAATTAAAGAGTAGACAAAAGCGTCGGACAGAAAATGGTCTGATATCACCAGCCTAAGACAGACGCGTACACATTGGGACGCCCTAGCCCACTAAAAGTGTTTTGTGCGAAAGATAGCCTGCGGCTTACGGGAGGGCAAACGATTAGCGACGCTTTGTCCTAGTTGAACGAGCAGATCAAGGAAGCGACCGCGGACTAATGCAGTCAGGTGAAAATCCTCTATATGCAAAGCTCGTGCATTTCACAGCCAGCGTGAAAATATTGATGGCTCGTTATTCCCACCCGCAATGTACTCAAAACAAAAGCGTCAATATAACAGGACTACTCACCCGAAGGAAGTCAAACGAGCAGCATGACGCTTGCGACTCTCCGGCCACGACCGTTTCCAGCTCTCCGTGAATTGGCGCGAAGCCTTAGCACCGTCTGAACTCTTTGCCGTGGATTACTGCGCCTGCACCTCTTCTCTTGACCGAACTACATTGGTCTAGTTAAGAGGTACCAGTCCCCTCTTAATACGAAGGGACACGCGTGATTTTTTTTTGTCGGTCTTTCCTACTCAGAGGGACCAAGAAAACGGTTTCCTTTGTCTCTCTTAATATGTTGTTGTCCCTCTAAATGTTGCTATTTTATTTTTCCTTTTCCCTCTTAAAAAGAACTGTCCCCCTGAAAGCATCGTTGTCCCCTCTAAAATCAGAGGGACAGCGTTTTTTTATGAGAGACCGGTTTTAGAGTGTTGTTTTGTGGATAGGTGAGATTTTTGTTGCGCGGTTGGGTGTCACAACTAGGGGTGTCGCAAACCGGTCGAGGTAGGAGTTCGACCAAGTTCGACGTTTCGAAACTTCTTCTGAAAAGTTCGAAAAAGGTTCGACTCAGGTTCGACTGCTATGCGCATGCGCGACAGGCTGGCCAGTTGGCTTCGGATTGGATGGTGATGGCTAAGGAATAAATTAAGGGCAGCACTGATTGGTTATTTCAGTTAATAAATGTACAAAAAATGCAGTTATTAACTTCTTCAGTGATTAGAATAAGTTTCTTTTAATTGCAACTGTTCATTAAATTAAAATAACCCTTTGCACAAAAAAAAAATCTCCAAACCTAGACATGCTCGTATCAAGGTCTGGCCACACTGTCCACAAAGTCGAACCGGTCGAATCTGGTTAAAAGTTCGAAGGTTCGTCGAACCGGTTCGAACCAGTCGAACCCCGAAAGTTCGACCTAAAAATCCGGTTCGACAATAGTTCGCGACACCTCTAGTCACAACCCCTGGGCAGCACCTGCGATCCGCGAGACGTGCAGCGACGAGCAAAATGGTTCGTCACCGTGCGTAGGGAGCAATGGGTTCCGTCAAGGTCGAGATCCCGCTTATGCAGCAATCATTTCACAGAAGACAGCTACGAGCTGAGCTCTAAGCAGACAGAAGGCTCGTAAGCTGAGGTGTGATGCTGTGCCAACGATATTCAACTACGTCCACCCACTCCTTGCCAAAATCGGATGAATCAATTTGATTATGTAGCGAAACAGAAACCAACAGCTCGGCCATCTTGAAACGATGCAAACATTTATATTTAGCACACGTGCAGCCCGATTTTGTTTGACCCGCGTGTGAAAATGGAGGGTGGCATCGATTCACCAAGCTCGTCCGAGTCAAGTGGCGATCTAGAAATGTTACATGCATTTTGAACGATTCGCCGTTTGCCTTCGAGCCGCGGGTATCGCCTCCCAGGGAACGACCCGCAGCCGCATCGCCGATCCAGTGGATCCTCCGATATGTGGACCCAGATGGCGCTTCGTGGACCCAGATAGCCGCTTCAGAGGCAAAATCTGGATCCTTCTCTTGCAAGCGCTCCTTGTCCAATCAGTGGCCGTCGCATTTGTGTATGCGCGAAACGGCATGCGTTTTCTCGAAGCTAACACCTGTTTTCGAGTAATATCCTCCTAAAAGGCGCGACTTTTTTGCACGTGTTTGGGACTGCATTACAAGGAACGAAATTCAGTAGGGCACAGCCTAGGAGACTATTTAATTCGAAACAAAATACAAAGCATCCATCGACCAACGCTTGTTATCCCGACCATCCGACGATCTTTCGCGTTACGTGACGTCACGCAGCAGGTACGGATGTCAGCCATTGACACTGGCGAAATTCAGGGTACAGTTTCGAACACACGCTCATGAAATATTCATTATTATTGAGGCATCATATATCAAAATAAAAATGGCATTTTGTCTATATGAAGGCTCCCTCTACGTAACGAGCGCAAAAACTTTAAAACTTCGAAAAGAATTAAAAAAAAAAAAAAAAAAAACAGTTTGGTTGGAACACACATGTCAAAAAAATTAAATTAAAAAAAAAAAATATTTTTTTGCATACAATATTGACGGCGCGAGCGATTTCGTCGGTAGTCACCTCCTTTCCACTTGTTTTCTCTTTCGGCATTTCGGGCGCGTGAAGGATAGGTGGATGGGCTTCGTCTTCACGTTGAGGCTGAAAGAGCGAATTGCCATTTCGTTGAGCGAATGACTATTCTGTGACGTCATGGACTTTGCGCGCAAAATTTCAAATAAATCTCTCGCCGGCAATATTGCTCTAAAATATTTTGTTGCGCGTAAAATTTATTTCTTGACACGCGTGTCCCAACCAGACTGTTTAAAAAAACAGTTTTGTTTTCTTTTCAGGGGCCCTTTAAAGGACACATGCAAAGAAAAAAAACATTTTTTTAAACAGCTTAGATGGAAAAAGGATATCATAAAACGATTTTACAACGAAGAAAAAAAATTTTTAGAGCTATATTTACGGCGCTATCGAATTTGTAGTTGGCGCCCGCGGGCGCCGCGGAAAAGTGGCCCTTATTTATCACGTGACGGGCCCATATTTGTCACGTGGTGCTCGCGCTCTTTCGGAAGCTTCCTATCGCCTCTAAAAGTAACTTATTCATCTTTGTTTGAAGTATAACTAAAAACTAAGATGAATAAGTAACTTTTAGAGCCCAAAGGAAACTCCTGAAAAAGCGCAAGCAGACGTGATCGACCTGTGCGCCGGTCAGATGACGGCGGCGGCGCCCCGAACCAGACAAACTTCTGCGGCGGCGGCGACGGCGGCGTGGAGAAACGCGTTGAAGCGGCGTTCGCACAACGCTCAGCGTGCGGCGGCGGCGTCGCTTTACGGCTCGGCGACGCAGGGCGGCGGCGCGCGGGCCTACCACGTGACCAGCGGCGGCTCCAGCGGGCGCCAACTACAAATTCGTATAGCGCCGTAAATATAGCTCTAAAAATTTGTTTTCTTCGTTGTAAAATCGTTTTATAATATCCTTTTTCCATCTAAGCTGTTTAAAAAAAATGTTTTTTTTCTTTGCATGTGTCCTTTAAGTACTTCCGCTTTCGACCGGACAATTTCTTTATGACTGGAACGCAGCAGCTAAACCAATTCCTGGGAGCGGAGACTTCTTTTATTTATTCTTTCAATTTAGCGTTCTCGAAAGTTCAAGAACCTAGTCGTCTGATCGAGGTACGAATGTTCTACACGCCGAACGTTCTACGCCGCGTGTTCCAAAAACCCACTCGGATACATAAGGGACTCCGTGTGGCGAGCCGGAGTCAGTCTCGCCCCAGCGCTCAATCCTGCTGTTACGCCGCCATCGACTCCTGCGACGCTATCCTTCGTTGATTTCTTTTTGGGTGCAAGTTAGCCCCATTAAACGTTTAGTTTCCTTTAGTTATTCGTCACCTCATCAACTGACATTTTGTGACATTTTGGTGGAGGTGCTGGGTACCGCATCTATGCCTGTGAAACGTACCCCTCAGAAGATCTGTCGGGCTCGATCATTTTCAAGTCCCGGAAAGCTGATTGCCGTCGACGAGCCCGAAACCCGAGCCAGCCAAAGCGCCCAAGGAGAGCCCCCTGAGTTTGGACTTTTACCTGAGAAATCGAAGGCCAAGAAGACAACGATGTCCGAGCAGAACCCGGCCGCCCCTTCCATCGTCTACCTGCTCGTCGCTCCTCGTATGCCAACTCCCTTCCACGGCGAGATCCACGAGGACGTCAAGGACTGGATCCAACACTACAAGCGTGTGGCGCGTCACAACGGATGCATGGACTGCGGAGCAGTGCTTGCAGAACCTCTACTTTTCGCTGTAGGGTACTGAAAGGCCCTGGTTCGAGAATCACGATGCTTCGTTTACGTCGTGAAATATTCGTGTGCCAAGTTGCAGCGGGCGTTCGCCACCCAACACCAACGAAAGAGGTCAGGTCAGAGGATCTTATCTGGATTCGAACCTGAGACCTCAACAAAAGCGTCAGAGGCTTCGGGGAAGATGTCCTGCGCCTGAGCGCCCGTGCCGACCCACAAGCCACAAACGACAAAAAGCTGCGGGCCCTTATGCGCGGGGTGAGAGGCAACATCTTTAGAGGCCTCGTGCGCAACCCGCCAGAAACCGTCGAATCCTTCGTCACTGAGGCAACAAATATCGAGCGCGTCCTCCAAGCGCGCGCTACCGACTACCAGGGACATACAGACGTCACTGCATCCACGCTGTTTAGCGGCGAAAACGCTCCTGGTACGCCGGACATCTGCGAAATTATCCGGGAGATCGCCCGGGAGGAACTCCCAAGGCATGCTGCCAACCGCTAGTCATCCAGTGACCCTCTCCATCGCCGAGGCTGTCCGCGAAGAAGTGCATTGGGCTCTCCAACCAGAGGCTCCCGCATGGTGGCGCCAGAGGGCCGACGCTGAGCTACGCCACCGTGGCCTGACGACCGCTGATGGCACCACCCCGACGAGACACCTCCAATGCATGCAGAATCCTCGACGCCAGGAAGAACAAGCCAGCACGTCCGCCCGGGACGACCCCTCAGGCCGAGAAAGACCGATTAGGGCGAACACCGCCGACAGAAGGCTCGTAAGCTGAGGTGTGATGCTGTGCCAACGATATTCAACTACGTCCACCCACTCCTTGCCAAAATCGGATGAATCGATTTGATTATGCAGCGAAACAGAAACCAACAGCTCGGCCATCTTGAAACGATGCAAACATTTATATTTAGCACACGTGCAGCCCGATTTTGTTTGACCCGCGCGTGAAAATGGAGGGTGGCATCGATTCACCAAGCTCGTCCGAGTCAAGTGGCGATCTAGAAATGTTACATGCATTTTGAAAGATTCGCCGTTTGCTTTCGAGCCGCGGGTATCGCCTCCCAGGGAACGACCCGCAGCCGCATCGCCGATCCAGTGGATCCTCCGATATGTGGACCCAGATGGCGCTTCGTGGACCCAGATAGCCGCTTCAGAGGCAAAATCTGCATCCTTCTCTTGCAAGCGCTCCTTGTCCGATCAGTGGCCGTCGCATTTGTGTATGCGCGAAACGGCATGCGTTTGCTCGAAGCTAACACCTGTTTTCGAGTAATATCCTCCTAAAAGGCGCGACTTTTTTGCACGCGTTTGGGACTGCATTACAAGGAACGAAATTCAGTAGGGTACAGCCTAGGAGACTATTTAATTCGAAACAAAATACAAAGCATCCATCGACCAACGCTTGTTATCCCGACCATCCGACGATCTTTCGCGTTACGTGACGTCACGCAGCAGTTACGGATGTCAGCCATTGACACTGGCGAAATTCAGGGTACAGTTTCGAACACTACGCTCATGAAATATTCATTATATTGAGGCATCATATATCAAAATAAAAATGGCATTTTGTCTATATGAAGGCTCCCTCTACGTAACGAGCGCAAAAACTTTAAAACTCCGAAAAGAATTAAAAAAAAAAAAAAACAGTTTGGTTGGAACACACATGTCAAAAAAATTAAATTAAACAAAAAATATTTTTTTTGCATACAATATTGACGGCGCGAGCGATGTAGTCGGTAGTCACCTCCTTTCCACTTGTTTTCTCTTTCGGCATTTCGGGCGCGTGAAAGATAGGTGGATGGGCTTCGTCTTCACGTTGAGGCTGAAAGAGCGAATTGCCATTTCGTTGAGCGAATGACTATTCTGTAACGTCATGGACTTTGCGCGCAAAATTTCAAATAAATCTCTCGCCGGCAATATTGCTCTAAAATATTTTGTTGCGCGTAAAATTTATTTCTTGACACGCGTGTCCCAACCAGACTGTTTAAAAAAACAGTTTTGTTTCCTTTTCAGGGGCCCTTTAAGTACTTCCGCTTTCGACCGGACAATTTCTTTATGACTGGAACGCGGCAGCTAAACCAATTCCTGGAAGCGGAGGCTTCTTTTATTTATTCTTTCAATTTAGAGTTCTCGAAAGTTCGAGAACCTTGTCGTCTGATCGAGGTACGAATGTTCTACACGCCGAACGTTCTACGCCGCGTGTTCCAAAAACCCGCTCGGGTACATAAGGGACTCCGTGTGGCGAGCCGGAGTCAGTCTCGCCCCAGCGCTCAATCCTGCTGTTACGCCGCCATCGACTCCTGCGACGCTATCCTTCGTGGATTTCTTTTTGGGCGCAAGTTAGCCCCATTAAACGTTTAGTTTCCTTTAGTTATTCGTCACCTCATCAACTGACATTTTGTGACATTTTGGTGGAGGTGCTGGGTACCGCATCTATGCCTGTGAAACGTACCCCTCAGAAGATCTGTCGGGCTCGATCCTTTTCAAGTCCCGGAAAGCTGATTGCCGTCGACGAGCCCGAAACCCGAGCCAGCCAAAGCGCCCAAGGAGAGCCCCCTGAGTTTGGACTTTTACCTGAGAAATCGAAGACCAAGAAGACAACGATGTCCGAGCAGAACCCGGCCGCCCCTTCCATCGTCTACCTGCTCGTCGCTCCTCGTATGCCAACTCCCTTCCACGGCGAGATCCACGAGGACGTCAAGGACTGGATCCAACACTACGAGCGTGTGGCGCGTCACAACGGATGCATGGACTGCGGAGCAGTGCTTGCAGAACCTCTACTTTTCGCTGTAGGGTACTGAAAGGCCCTGGTTCGAGAATCACGATGCTTCGTTTACGTCGTGAAATATTCGTGTGCCAAGTTGCAGCGGGCGTTCGCCACCCAACACCAACGAAAGAGGTCAGGTCAGAGGATCTTCTCTGGATTCGAACCTAAGACCTCAACAAAAGCGTCAGAGGCTTCGGGGAAGATGTCCTGCGCCTGAGCGCCCGTGCCGACCCACAAGCCACAAACGACAAAAAGCTGCGGGCCCTTATGCGCGGGGTGAGAGGCAACATCTTTAGAGGCCTCGTACGCAACCCGCCAGAAACCGTCGAATCCTTCGTCACTGAGGCAAGAAATATCGAGCGCGTCCTCCAAGCGCGCGCTACCCACTACCAGGGACATACAGACGTCACTGCATCCACGCTGTTTAGCGGCGAAAACGCTCCTGGTACGCCGGACATCTGCGAAATTATCCGGGAGATCGCCCGGGAGGAACTCCCAAGGCATGCTGCCAACCGCTAGTCATCCAGTGACCCTCTCCATCGCCGAGGCTGTCCGCGAAGAAGTGCATTGGGCTCTCCAACCAGAGGCTCCCGCATGGTGGCGCCAGAGGGGCCGACGCTGAGCTACGCCACCGTGGCCTGACGACCGCTGATGGCACCACCCCGACGAGACATCCCAATGCTGCAGAATCCTCGACGCCAGGAAGAACAAGCCCAGCACGTCCGCCCGGGACGACCCTCGCCGAGAAAGACCGATGTATGGCGAACCGCCGACTCACGCCCACCCTGCTACCACTGCGGGAAAGCCGACCACATCTACCGTGGATGCCCCTACCGTCGACTTAGGCTGCGTGGGTTCCCCGAACGACCCACGCCCGAGGTATACGGTGAATGCCCTCGTGACATCAAGGAGTACTTCCGACGCTCGCCCTCTTCAGCGCTGTCTCCCCGCCGCCAATTCCGCTCACCATCGTCACGACGTGTAATGTCTCCAGCGCCTCGATCCCGACGAGAGAGCCTGTCTCCCCTGCGCCGCCGGGAAACCTAAATGCGGCAGCGCTTTGAGGTGACATTGCCAAAGACGACCGAAGTAAAGAGCCTCCAAGAACGCCGGAACGCTACCACTTTCCCGACGCCATGGGAGAGTGGACACCTACTCAGTCTTGAGTGGAAGGATCTCTCGCCGCTTCCGAAAAGTCACGACGCCCTAGGGGGGACCACAAATTCAAACCACTGGAGGACACCTTATTACCCCCGTCGGAAGATGCCCTGCCCGATTCGAGATTCATGGCGAGACGTGACCTGTGAAATTCGTCGTTCTACAAGACTGTGCCAGAGACGTCGTTCTTGACATGAACTTTTGTGTGAATACTGCGCCGTCATCGACCTTAGAGAAAACAGATTTACTCTATGGACACTTGTTTCGCCTCGAAAGGAATCTCAAATAGCGTCTGTCGCTGTACGAGTCGCTGCCGACCACGTGAATCTATGACCGCTGTGATCAAGTGTTCTTCTACCCGTCATGATCGATGCAGTTACCTGCGGCGAAGTTGTTCGGGAAGGCAACATTCAATTGTTCCTGGGAAGAGGAATAGGCGTCTCAAGGGGGTCACTGAACTTCATGGTGGACGCACTGTGGTCCTCGTGACAAACTTCCGCGAGAAACGCAACACCTCACCAAAGGTGCCGCTGTGGGCCAAGTCGAGGAATTCCGGAAATCCGCCGAAATCGCTGCGAGTACTAAAGAATCCTCGCCACCTCATCAAAAGAAGTACGTCGCCTGCGCAGCTCGACATTGACCCAAAGCTTACAGTCCCGACACGACGGCAGCTGATTAACCCCCTCGCCGAATACAGCTACTACTTTGAGCGTCGTCAAAGGTGCGCCAAACCGCCGTTGCGAAGCACCGCATCGTTACCGGTGACGACGCGCTCCCTGCGCATCGATCGCCGTACAGTCTTCGTAAAAGAAAGGGAGGTCATCCAGGAGCAAGTGCGAGAAATGCTGAAGGACGACATAATCTAGCCTTCAAGCAGTCCATGGGCCTCGGTCGTACTGGATAAGAAGAAGGACGGAACGCTTAGGTTCTGCGTGGGCTACCGGCAGCTGAACGTGGTGATGAAGAAAGACGTCTATCCACTCACTCGCATATACGACACTCTATACCGGCTACGCCACTCTCGATACTTTTCATCGATGGACCTGAAGAGCGGGTACTGGCAGATCAAAGTCGTCGAACGGGACCGAGAGACGATAGCCTTCGTCATGCCAGACGGACTGTACGAGTTTAAGGTGATGCCTTTCGGACTATGCACGGCACCAGCAACTATCCAGCGTGTCATGACACCGTACTGGCAAGACTGATGTGGCAGAGCTATCTCGTCAACCTTGATGACGTCGTAGTGTTTTCAAGCGACTTCGACGAGCACTTGCGACGACTCCGAGATGTTCTCTAAGCCACACAGACCGCCGGACTCACCCCCAGGCCATCGAAGTGTCGGTTCGCCTATGACGAACTGAAGTTACTAGACCACGTGGTTAGCAACGATGGCGTTCGCCCAGACCCAAAGACGACTCGCGCCGTCGCGACTTTTTCACCGCCGACAGACAAAAAGGCCGTGCGAACATTCCTTGGACTATGTGCGTACTATCGGCGCTTCGTTCGCGATTTCGGAAGGATTTCCGCACCGCTCACAAACCTCACGAAGGACGCCAAGAAGTTCGAAGGGACCGAGGAGTAACAGCAGGCATTCGACGAGCTGAAAGGAAGACTCCAGACTCCTCCTGTTCTTGGACACCTCGATCAGGATTCAGAAACCGAGATTCACACGGACGCAAGTAACGCACGACTTGGTGTGGTGCTTGCTCAAGTGCAAGAAGGCACCGAATGAGTCACCGCCGTCGCAAGTCGGAAACTATCCAAGGCGGAGAGAAATTACTCCACGGCTGAAAAATAATCTTTTGCGGTCGTCTGGATCATCTGGATCATCACGAAGCTTCGCCCGTACTTGCACGGGAGCCCGTTCCGCGTAGTCACGGACCAGCACTCGCTCTGCTGGCTTGCGAACCTCAAGGGTCCTTCAGGACGCTTCGCTCGATGGAGTCTCCGACTAGACGAGTTAAACATGACTGTGGTCTACAAGTCACGCCTCAAGCACAGCGACGCCGACTGCCTGTCCAGAACCCCTATCGAGACATCTTCCGCGGCAGCAGCGACGACGATGACAACGAGTGCTTCCTGTGCGCAGTGAACACCGACGACATGGCAGGACGTCAACGAGACGACCCTGAGCTGCGCGCGCTAATCGAGCACCTCGAAGGACGAGGGCGTTCTATGCCCCGTGTCTTCCCGAGAGCCCTGCCGATCTTTGCCATTCGACAAGGTGTATTTTACAAGGAGAACTTCGGAGACAACCACTCGCCATGGCTGCAGGTATTTTCTACCGACCTTAAAGAGGAGATCTACCAAGCCTGCCACGACGACCCGACGTCCGGACACCTTGGTTACAGCCGTACGCTGGCCCGAATTTGTGAAAGGTATTACTGGCCCAAGCTCCCGAAGACTATTCACATCTACACACCATCGTGCAACGAGTGCCAGCGACGCAAGAAACCGCCAATGAAGCCGGCAGGTCTCCTACAGCCGATTGCTCCCCCAACCGCACCCTTCCAGCAGATCGGAATGGATCTACTTGGTCCTTCTCCACTGTCGACGTTTGAAAACCACTGGAGAATCATAGCCACCGATTATCTAACCCTATACGCTTACACAAAAGCCGTTCCGTTAAGAGCAGCCGTGGAAGTCGCCAAGTTCTTCGTCGAATCGTTTGTCCTTCGACATGGCGCTCCCCAAGTACTCATTACAGATCGGGGGTCATCGTTCATGGCGCAGCTGAGCCAGGAATACTTCGTCTGAGCCACACCGAACACCTTTAAACCACGGCACACCGTTCACAGACCAACGGACTGACGGAGCGGCTCAAAAAGACCATCGCCGGCATGATTGCTATGTACGTCGACGTTGAACACAAGACAAGGGACGAAGTGTTGCCGTACTCTACGTCACCTTTGCCTATAAAACTGCAGTTCAAGAAATCACCCGAAGGACACCATTCCAGCTGGTGCATGGCAGCAAGGTGACAACGATGCTTGACGCAATGCTACCCCACGACCCAGGAGACGACAGGAACCGGCGACGCCCAGTTAATAACCCAACGAGCATGCAGTGGAGGTTCGGCAGCTCTCTAGACTCTGACTTCGAGACCAACAACGTGTTGACGCTCGTCGGTACAACCTTCGTTGCGACGTTCACTACCAACCCGGAGGCAGGGTATGGGAGTGGATACCGACTAGCTGCCGCGGTCTCAGCGACAAGCAGTTAAAACCCCTGCTCGTTCCTGAGCCTACAAGCGTGTCTGTGCCAAGTGAGATTTTACTTCCGGCAGCCGAAGCAAACGGACGTGTGTATCATGAGCTCCGTAGGAGCGGTGACAGCAGCCGCGTCTGGCCGTGGTACTTCTGCTACTTCTGCTTCTGGAAACCCTGACGAGTACAAAATTATTTTGCCTGCCCTGCCGAACGGGTACATCGCCATGAACTGTGTGTTTCTGCACTGTGACGTGAAGGGCCAGCCATACCGGATTCAAGACTTCCGCGACGAACTGCTGTGGCTGCAAGTGCTGAAAGATCTGGTGTCTGCGGGACCGCACCAGATGAACCCTGTCTGGATGCTACGGCTGACTTCGCTTGCAGCAAAGCACAGGTTAGTGGATGCTAAAGAACTAACCGTGAGAGGGGGTCGGTGCCTCATTATGAGCCCCGCCAACGTAGCAGTCAGGCTCAAGCCGCACTGGGTGCCCTATGACGTGCCGAACTGTCACGTGAAGGAGATGGAACGGTACGGCAAAGTCACTGACATTACGCGGAATCTTTTTCGGGAGAAGGGTTTCGAGGCTGTCGAGTCAAACACCCGGACGGTACGCCGGACTCTCAAGGACAGCTGTACCGTTAACAGCCTCCCCCACGAAATTCGCCTGGAAGGCTGCAAGGTCCTCGAGTTGTGCCAGGACGGGTCCCACTGTGACTTAGGTGCAGGCGTACGGGCCACATCCGGCGAGATTCCTGCGTCCCTCGCTGTACGGACTGCCACCGGTACGGCCACGCAGCAGAAGACTGCGTCAAAACTCCACTCAGACGGTTAACCGACCGAGGGACCCTGCGCCAGCACCAGCTGCAACCGTCGGAATGGCCGCCAGCGGGTTGCCTGTGCCAGGAACAAAGAAGTTTCGAGTCGTGGCGAAGCCGCGTGTCCCGCCGGACGATCGTCGCAGGAAGGACTCCCTGTGAGTCGTTTCGGGCCCAACCGGCAGTGCAAGTGTCCACCGCTTTTTTGTTTCCAATAATTTTTTCTTGCGCAAGCGTTTTTTTTTTTTTTTTGCGAGCCTATTTTGTTTTCCGCCTAGCCTCCCTTTCAACCGTTCATGAACCTTGAACGATCTTTACGTGTGGGCTCGCTAAACGTGCGCGGCTTATGTGCCAGCTAGGCGACGCAAATACCAGGTAAACCGCTTGTTTATCGAGGAAGACCTGGACATCGTCGCGGTTCAGGAGACTAAAATAGAAGGCGAGGCCCAGACGGAGAACACCGTACGGCTTTATGAAGCGAGGTGCGACGTGTGCGTCAGCCACGCTAGGGGGACCTCGGGGGGGGGGGGGGGGGGGGGGGGGGTTGTCTTTTATTTCTAAAGAATCTATCGGGACCGTCGCACAAGTCGTCACTTGTGAATCGGGGCGCTTTTTCTTGTGCGATTTTTATTATTTCCAAGTACAAGTTTCGTGTGGTGTGCATCTATGCCCCTATTAAGACAGAGGAACGTTTTTATTTTTTTTTTTAGTTTATTGAAAAGTACGTTCAAACTGATCGATTAGGTTAGATTATTGGGCGATTTTAACTGTGTTTGCGCGCCGCAGGGTAGGTCGAATAGCGTGCGGTTTCGAAACGCGAGCGCTGTGTTTTTGTGCGACATATTTAAGCGGTGCGATTTAGAAGACGTTGCCGACTGCGCGTCCCGCGGTAGGGGTTTACAGTACACGGATTTCCAGGGTGCAAGTCACGCACGCTTGGCTAGAGAGTACGTCTCCCTCGACCTTGTAAGACCGTGCAAGCAATAGACTCCTTTCGAAATACTGCCCTCTGTTGGCAGCTGTGAAATTCCTGCACAATGGCGTCACGGCACACTTTATGCGTTTTGTTGAAGCAGAAGGAAAACAGACACACAGAAAAAGGCGATGAGCGCAGTGACGTTGCACTTTAGACGCTGTTTGATTGGCTCGTGGGCTCCTAGCATTGACTGCGCTCTGACGTTCGCTATCTTATGGAATGACTTGCACGTGTCACGATGTGTGTTGTTCCGCCATTGTGCAGGGGTTCCGACCTTCTAATAATCGGCACGGGAATTTCGAAAGGGGTCTATACTGTCGCGATGAGACTGAGGCTTTGCTCGCGAAGGGCGAACAAGTGGGGAGGCAATGGTTTATCAATTTTCGCGCGTGCATCTGTGTGTAAGACGTTTCTTGCTGCGAAGATTTGGTGCGTGTTCCAAGTATTGCATTGCTCACGTATTAACATTCACCGCATTCATCGTGTATTTGCCGTTTTCATTTGGAGCTCGGTATGAGAAAGGACCAGCCGAACGAATCTTTTCTGAATGGTCAGTGTTGGTGGTCTGGGACTTGCCCATTTGTTTGTAAGACAGATAGGTTATTAAATATATATTTCCTCGAGATCAGAAAGATCCTTTTTAGGGGCGAAGCTCCTTAGGGTCTAGCCTTGTCCGTCCGTCCGTCCGTCCATCCGGCCGGCGTCAGTGCTCACATAAAAAGAAAAAAAAAAATGTTTGCGCAGTCGACAGGATTCGAACCTGTGCGGGGAAACCCCAATGGATTTCTAGTCCATCGCCTTAACCACTCGGCGACGACTGCGGGACGAGTAGGGGCTTTGAGATGTGGTAGTAACTCAAGAGCTGGGGTTTTGTCATGGATGAAACGTTGCATGTAGCCGCTCAACGTCTATACAGGAGAGGGCGCTGCGGTCAAATGCGTATATAATCGCGTTAAACTTTGCTTGCATTGGCTCAACGTTTATAGACGAGAGGGCACTGCGGTCAAATGCTCAAATGCGTATATAACCACTTTCCATACCACACATTCTATTTCTGACATGAACCGTTGACTTCAGCGGTAGAGATGCGTTCCCACGGATTCTAGCGGATCCAAGCTGATCCGCTAGAAGAACCACTGGCTCTGCATTTCACCGACCATAAAGCAGTAATAATGAAGTCGAAACGCAACCCGGAACTCAGCACTACCTATGAGCAATAAAAAAAAACAGCACCATCAGCACTAACTACGAACAATAAAATCAGTATCATCAGCACCACCAGAGCTTCGCCCCAATCAACATCATTCACCACGTGAAGATGTGGTCATTTTTTACGCACATTCATTCAAGCGAGACTGCGCAGCGCTCTTCCCGAGTTCATTGTGTCGTCTGGCGTAGACGTCAGTGGTTCTGTACGCGGTTATCTAAAAGAAGTCGTTGGTGCTTATCAGTTTTTAACGACGAGCTTTTCATTGAATACTTGTGTGGTGTCTCGCGGAAACGGTTGACAAACGACGTTATTGATTTAATTTTTTCCACTCCTTTGTACCGTATGTTTTTCAGTGAAGGCCCAGGGAAGGACGTGTTAAAACGTGTCAAAAAAATGGTCAATCCCGCCTCTACCAAAACGTTTTTTTGTTTTTTTTTTCAAGTTGCATAATTAAATATTTTCTGTCAAAGCATGGCTAGCCGAGAAGGAAGTGCGTATTGCGTGGACCGACAACTGCATATTATGCAAAAAGCAGAAAACCATGGAACATGTTTTTCTGGACTGCTGGGATGCGGTGTTTTACTGGGACGTCCTGCAAAGGACGCTCAAAAAGGACCTGCCTCTTACGTCACACGGAATTCGTTTTTTACCTGTTAAAGGGGACGACGGTGTACCTCTAGACATGGTCATGCTGCTGGGCCTTCACAGTCTGTGGCGGTGTCGCATGGCCGTTCGCCATGCGGACTCCGATCTGCGCTCTGTGCACAAGTATTTTGCAGAGCAAATGTGCTTTATGAGGGAATTGTATAAGGCCCACCAACCTTGGCCTGAATGGTTGCCACTTCTTGAGGGGCTTGCTAACCTCAAAGAATTTTAACATTTTTGCGTCAGCCAGGTGGGCTGATAGTTTTTAACCTCTTATTTTGAGTGTATGTTGTGGCCTTGTCGCTGCCAAAATCAAGCAATAAAGAAAAAAAAAGTGTCTGTGCCAAGTCGGTAGCGTGTCTGGCTCACAACCGAAGGGCTGTGGGTTCGAATCCCACTCCACCTAAAATTCTTCAAATTTTTCGTTGAGGCAAAATAATTACTTTATAAAGCGAAATCTATTGAGAGATGCGGCAACCTTTAATTCGGGATTTCATGACATTTTTTAATCTCTGTCATTCCACGATTGACGTCACGTTTCACGTGCGCGTTTTGGGTCGTTTGAAATTCCCGCGCGAGGCCATGTGGCTGTACACAAACTGCCGAAGCGCCCAAAACAAGCTCGTCGAGCTCGGCTCTATGGTCGCTTCTCTCTCGCCTGGCACTTTCGTGCTGCTCGCTGAAACGTGGCTGGACCCGGGAGCGCACGACACGGAGCTTATGAACCTCTCTTCGCACTCAGTTTATCGGAAGGACCGCAGCAGCAGAGGTGAAATTAATAATGACATTACTGTAATGAAATTACAGTAATTATATTGGTTTCTGAGGTAATTAGTAAGCTAACGAATTACTTTTCTAGGCTGCTAATTTAGTAATGTAATTAATTACTTTCAGGCAGTAAGGTCGAGAAAATTACTCAATACTTTTGAAATTACTTTTCTCCTAAATGCAAAAGTTCGTTTGCAAGCTTTAAAAAAAAAAAAAAATTTTTTTTGCATGACTAATTGTCGTGAAAAAGATGTCAGAGAATCGAACGACGGCCATATGAGCGCAAAGCCTCGTGCGAACAAGTCGACAGACGCGCAAAGGCGGGCTGGAAAGGCGAAGGAGGGAAGCTTACGTGTAAAGACACCGCTGGAAAGTCACGGCTCACAGGTGTAACGTCATCACGACTATACTGTACTTCTTTCATCCCTAAGCTGACAATGCGGTGGGAGCTAGCTACGAGCTCACCAGAACCAATCAACCATCTTTTTTTTTATCACCTGACCCGTTCCTTTCTTTGCGCGTGGGTGTCAACGAGAGCGTGGTTACGTGGCGCAAGATGGACGTGTGACCGTTCCAACAGACACGTAGCTTCCACCGCACTGTCAGCTTAGGGATGAACGTCTTCCAGGCTACAAGGCGAAGGGCACATCACCAGTGAGGTCAGCACATTTTAAAACCCGAGAGGAGAAGACAAGCAGATCCCAAGCCTTCTTGCTCTTTCGTCAACTTAGGTCAAACCGTAAACTTCGACCATTGTGAATAACAATGGTCGAAGTCCATCGATGAGTAATCTGAGAAACATGATGCGGTAATTGTGAAGCTTACCAGTCAAGAAAAAACTGTGGAAGGCAGAGAGCACTCCTAAGAAGTGATGGGAAAAGAGTACCACGAACTTCTGGAGATGTTGAATGTCCAAGAAAAAGAGCTAAAGGAACTAGAAAGTAAGTCCACTGAGCTGGAAAGGACGATGGATAAGAAAAACTTGGAGATCCAGCAGCTGAAGACCGCAATATAGATGCGGCGGAGCAGTACTCAAGGAAGAAAAACGTTGAAATTCACGGGATCCCCCAAAATATAACGGGAACCTGATGGAAACTATCCGACAACTTTCTGCTTAACTGCAGCTACCTGCTCCGTCACATGACAGTGTAGAAGCGATACACAGATTAAGTCCAAGGGAAGGGAAAAATCCCGCCCATCATTGTCCGCTTCATAAAGAGAGAGCGGTAAGAGACCTCTGGATCGCCAAGAGAAGGGCTCTGGCAAAGGAAGGGGTATTTATTAACGAAAATTTAACAAAGTTACTTCGACAACTACTATGGAAAACGAAGTCGTGCGCAAAATAGAAGGGCTACAAATTTGTGTGGATTACTAACGGAAAAATTCTCGTCCGGGAAAAAGAAAATGCGGCTGCGATCCACGTGGAAAAGGAACAAGACTTATCTAAACTACGTTAATTATGGCGAAGTCGTTCCCATCATTTCAAGACTGGGACATCAACGCCCAGATTGTGATAGCAGATGTGGAATCTGGTAGGACGGATATTAATTTATTACGCAAAAATGTAAGAAGTCGACATAAACATTGGGACCAATTAAATGTCTACTTAAGCAACAGATTGGCGTGCCTTGATATACTCATTTTGACAAAAATCAATATAGATACAACGATGGTTAATTGTTTTAATCTGGTCGAATATCACTCGTTTTTCTGTTTGCAGAGAAGGAAGACGGGGGTGGTGGTGTGCTAATATTTATTAAAAACAACTGAATGTCTGAGCAACTAAAGTTTTCTTGGATACACCCGAAAGGTTTGGTGGTGTGTGTGTCGAATCAGCAGGTGTCCTTTGTTATCTGTGCGATATATAGGCCACCCGGTGCGAATATACATACTTTTCTCGATGAATTCGACGAGCTACTCAATAAATTCCATAACAACAAATATTTATTTATTGCTGGTGACTTGAACATAGATATTACGAATGCAGCCAGGTCCGATGTGTCAGACTACCTGAATCTACTTGCAGGCTACGGGTTAGAACAAGCAATTAATGGTACACTAGGAAAGAATGTTTAGGAACGCGCCTAACGCGTTCCTGTATTGATCATATCATTGTTAGAGGCAGCGATCTCAAGTTAATTTCAAGGGTGATTAATCAAAAAGATGCCGCCCACTATTTTGTAGCTCTGACTATTGGGATTAAATTCTAGGGAAACCGAACATACGGTCTATAAACGCATTCTACACAATAGCAGAATTGACAAAATGATAAGAGCATATAATTGGGGGTCACTATTGGAATACGATCATATTACGGCAAACCAAAGGTTAAATAAATAACTAAATAAAATAAATAAAAGTTCAGTGACAAGATGAGGTTCATTTACGACCAGTGTTGGAATGACAGTGAAATTGAAACAAAGAAAACCAGAAAATGTATGGATAAATGATGAAATCATGACGCTATGCCATGAAAATATAGGTTATGGAATATATGTAAGGCAAACCCCGACAATACTCAAATAAGAGCAGAATTTCGAAAGTTACGTAATAAGGTAACCGCGAAAATAAGACTAGCGCAAAAAAGTATTATTACACAAATAGATTTCAGAAGTGCCAGGGAAACCTAAAGAAGACGTGGGACCTGATCAACCAAATCACCGGCTCGAAAAGGAAGAGAAACAATTGATGATACAATTGCAAAGGCTTTTGGAAACAACGACATTATCTCAATGTGTTATTTATTTCACGATTCTTTTGCTCAAAGGGTCACTGATCTCAGAAAAAGGATAAGATATCAAGGGGGAGGACCAGAGGATTACGACGGTAGTTTGCATTCCGCATACTTACCACAGATTACAGAAATATACCTTGAAGGTGTAATAAAAAATGTCACTGGCAAAACCTGCGGGGATTGATAAAATACGCTTAAGGAATATTCAACATAATTCTTTAAGCTAAAAGAAGTTTTATTAAAAATAATATACGACTGTTTTATAAAGGGGCAAGTCGCGGTAGAGTTAAAAACCGCTATAGTTAGACCGTTATACAAAAATGGTGATAAAAAAGACGTTTCAAATTACAGACCTATTTCTATATTGTCAGTTATAGCACAGATTATGGAATATTGTGTATTCAATGTAATGACTTCATATTGTGAAAAGTATGATTTAATACACTCATCCCAGTACAGATTTCGTAAAAATAAGAGCACTGAACTTTTGCTGCAAGATTTTACAGATTATGTCAGCTGCAGTCTAAACAAGAATCATTTTGCGTTAGCCTTTTTTCTCGATTTGACAAAAGCTCTTGAAACAATTGATCATGAACACTTTTATTAAAGCCAATAAATATAGGCTTTAGGGGGCCTTTCCATACACTTCTGCAGGATTACATTACAGACAGATATCAACTGGTTAAAATAAGAGACTCTAGAAATAATGTAATACGGATTAAATCGGGGGTACCACAGGGATCAACAATAAAACCTTTACTGTTTAATATTTACGTGAATCATATTGGAGCACTGCCTCTTGCATCTCGAGCATATCAATATGCAGATGATACAGCCCTGGTACTAGAACATAGCGGTGAAACAGGCGCACTTTCAACTTTCTAGAAAGATATCAAATTATTAATGACATGGTTTTCTGACAATCATATTTTTGTTAATTCTAGTAAAACTAAGTTGATGTGCTTCCATAATCCGTACAAACATATTAACTTGTCAACTCCACTGTTCTTTCATTCGGATACTTGCAAAACCTGTAGCTGCGTACCTTTAGATTACGTTCAAACAACCAAATATTTAGGGATTCACCTGGATGTAAATCTTTTATGGAACGATCATGTAGAATATATCATAAAAACAAATGAGAGCCGTCTCAGCCCATTTGTACAGGTTGCGTTGTGTGGCGAACGTTTCTCTGAGAGGGAGGGTATATAACGCACTGGGTGAGTCTATTCTTCGTTATGGAATCTCGTTATACGGAATGTGTTTCAACTATAAAAAATCAAAAATCGATTATATACTCTATAAAATAACATGTAATATTACATATGGGACAAAGTACGAAGAAATAGAAAAAGATGAGAAAATGAATGCCCCTAGAGTGTTAACTACTGAGAGGTTGCACTGTTATGTAATTTTGGTAAAACATTACTTCAATAGTGATTTTAAAAGTCCTTTAACAAAAGAACGAATTCTGAGGCGAACAGAAAAGTTCATTTTTCCTAGAATTTATACTAAATGTGGAAAGAATGCAAGGTCATACTATGTTCCTTTTTATTTTAATAAGTTACCAGAAGAGCTTCATAACCTGGATTCTCTAAAAAGACTAAAACAAGACCTAAGAGAATGGTGCTGTCAGTCGATAGGTGACTAAAAAGGACCAAGTTTTTCGCTTGTTCTCTTGTCAGGTATAATTCTCTTTGTTTGGTTTTGTTTAGTTGCATGCAAATAAGGCATGCGTTGTTATAACTATGTAAGTAACCTGTTGGACGCCAGTCTAGTCGTCCCGGTCTAGGTACAGTCTAGGGCGTCCCGGCGGGCCGGTCTAGGTACTGTGTTGAAAAAGAGACAATAAAATATTTATTTATTATATATTAAATATTTATTTGTTAAAAAAAAAAAAACGACCAGAATAAATAGTTAATCCCAAAAGTCTTCTCAAGGCCCCAGACCGTTCCGTGCGTATCCATGGCATTGTTAAGTAAATATGCTCCTTGTAGTCGGAAATGACCGGGAATATGTCAAGTGCTCTTGGGCAAATAGGATTAGATTGCGTTTGAGGCGGAAGGGAAACATTTCACGTGACGACTCCTTGTAAGAACGAGCTGCCATGGCCCGACTTAACATACTGATACGAACTATAACTTCTTCTAAATCAGGAAGACGGAAGCATATCACCCTTTAACTAAGGGCCTTCATTGTTAAATGAAGAGCGAAACCGGTGAGTTGACTGTCTTTTGAGTATTATCTTAAGAAGCATGCACCATGTTTCACACTCATCTGGTGTGCGCCAGCAAAACGACTGTTCAGTATGGTTCACTTTAAGGCACATAAGGCTGTTGCAGTGTGAACAGGAAGGTCTGAGTTTTGGTACGTATACTGTAAATAAAACGAGCACGAATAACTGCATCAAGATATATAGAAAAGTAATGTCAAATTAATTTCATTACTTTTGAAAACTAATTGTAATGTAAATAAATTACATTACAATTTACTGCAGACTAAAAGTAATGACATTAAATTCTTGCATTTTTGAGAAAAGTAATTCCTAATGTAATTTAATTACTTTTAAAAAGTAATTTTGCCTTCTCTTCGTGGCAGTTGTGGGGGGGGGGGGGTTCTTAAAGGGGTATTCGTGGAAATGGAGCGTGCTGGGGAACTCCGCCGATTTGTTTATAGCCTTCGATTTGGCTGGAAATTCGCAGACCGGATCAATAACTCTTTCTCAACTGATAGCCAAAATATTTTACAAAAACAAATTTTTATTGTTAAGTTATTGAATTTTCAAGCTCCGCCGGCCGCGAGGGTTATAGGAGGCGACTCTACTGGCAACAATGAAAAATCCCAACTTTTCCCTAAGAGTGTACATCACCGGCGGGCAGGCGAACGAGCGACCCGGCCAACCGCGAAGCGGCTTTCAGGGCGCCAGCGATCGAGGTTATTTTTTCACAGCTTCAAGGTTGAATGCTCCTTTGCAATCAATCTGTGCTCCGCGGTAGGTGTAGGAATAGTGCCGGGAAAAGCTTCTTTTTAGAGCGCAGCTCTTAGGCGCCCGTTTCCGGCTTGAGCGGCGTCGCCGTCGGCGTCGCTGTAACTGCGCGTTGCATTATGGGACATTTCCCATAATGACGTCACATGTGACGTCACGTCTGACGTCATGAGAGTCACGAGTGACGGCGCAAGGGTGGAGAAGGGAATTTTTCCGCTAAATTTAGCAGAAAAAGTTCCGCTAGATTTAGCGGAAAAAGTTCCCCGCTAAATTCAGCGGGGAAATTCCCCCTCTAAATTTAGCGGAAAAATTTCTTCCGCTAGATTAGCGGAAAACATTTTCCGCTAAATTTATCGAAAGAAATATTCCGCTAAATTTAGCGATGAAAATCTCCGCTAAATTTTGGGGGAAAATGTCTCCTCTAAATTTAGCGGAAAAATTTCCCCGCTAAATCAGCAGAAAAATTTCCCCACTAAATGTATGGGAAAAAGTTCCCCGCTACATTTAGCGGAAAAATTCAACGCTAAATTTCGCAGAAAAATTCCCCGCTAAATTTAGCGGAAAACTTTCCAGCTAAATTTAGCGAAAAAAATTCTCCGCTAAATTTAGCGGAAAATGTTCCCCCGCAAAGTCTAGCGGGAAAATTTTTCCGCTAAATTTACCGACAAATTTTTCCGCTAAATTGGGCGGGAAATTTTTCCCGCTAAATTTAGCTGGAAATGTAGCGAAAGAACCCCGCTAAATCGGAGGGGAGCACGAAAGGAGAAGGGGCATACCCTCCCCTCCTCCTCCTCCTCAACAGCTGCGCTCTAATTCGGCGTTACAGGGAGTTGTAAACGTCTTTAATTTTTTTACCTGGTTTTCGTAGGGGAAAGAAAAAAAGAGCTCCCTGGCTGCAATGGAGGCCAAGCACGTCAAGGTGCTTCCGCGCGAGCTGTGTGCCGAAAGAACTAGTGTCACATGAAACATTCTCACTTATGCTCGATAAACTTTATCGCCGCGTGCTGCCAGTTGAGTATTTTTCTGCAGCTGGAACAGCTTCAAGAGCGGCAAGCGCAGACTCAAGCCGTCTATGACTACTACGAGATTCGCAATTGTTTCAGTGATTTATTTTACTTGTTTTATAAACACTATATTCGTTTGGGACATTGAATCTTGCTCGGGCTACTCTCGGAGTAGCCCGAGCTCACGCTTTCACGCGGCCGATCTGTTGAAGACGAGAAGTGAAACGTCTAAACAAACTTTACGTCTGAGTTTAGATAACTTTTGAGATTGCTATTATGTTGCGTATTACAGAGGCTTAGGGAGCAGGTGTTGAGCTCCATTATTATACGATAGAGCCGTTGCCTGGTTTGTCAAATGGTTGGCGTGCAATATTCTCTCGCGAAAGAGGTGGTGAAAACGTCTTCAATTATTCTATTATTTTCTAAATAAAATCTAAAAAAAATGGCACGTTCCTTCAGGCAAGAGGAGCGTGTGGGGAACCTATACCCACATTCCGAGGATTTTCCGGGGTACTTGGGTAATTTGCAAAAAAATCTATTGCGTGAATGTTCGACCTTTCCTCGCCAGCGCAACTGCCAGCTTGTGATAGAAGAACGGGTTTGCTGGCGGTTTCACTAAACTAACGAGGCGCGGCTTGAGCGTACATAGTTGCAAAACCGTTTTTTCTCCAAATCCCAATCGCTTCCGGTTTTCTACTTCCTCATAGTTCAGCACGTAGGCCAAGGTCATACTTTGTGCAACTACAGATGATTATCAACTTCAGATAGCACGAACGCCCCTTTCTTCTCGCTGTTAGACGCGAGAAAGGCGTACGCTATCGCGCCCGATTGCCGGTCGCGCGCCTTGCTGCCCGTCAGTGACATCGCGTTTGGGTGGCGGGGAAAACTGGGGAGAACGATGCTTCGGATTCGGGGCAGCAAACAAAATATCACTTTTTTAATTAACTAGAGTGAATCTGGGGGAACGGGATAGCATTTCGGAATCAAGAAGCCATCCGTATTCAGATGATGCATTTGGATTAGGTAGCTAAAAGATCGACTGAGTTCCCCTCTAAAGGCGCCCTGCAATACTGTTTAAGCGTCTACCTTTTTTGCGGTTTCCACATCTCTTGTGGTTCGGGCAGCCCAGTGTGAATGGAGAGAGAACTAAATATCAGTGCGTCATTTTTTAACCGGACGACGCGGAAGCCTTCTTCACTTACGAGGGCGCCCCGTGGTACCAAACGTGCGCGGCATGTGACGACATCGTGACGTTGTCGGTCTTGGTCAGCTCTTGCCTTACGACTGGTCAGAGCCGCTAAAAGCTTTTTTTTTAGTCGAAATACAAAATATAAGTGGCGCGAACCGTTTCAATTATGTATGAAAGTAGTTTTTGTTCCGTATTTTAGATCAGAGAAGAA
The DNA here is from genome assembly GCA_013358835.2 of Ixodes persulcatus. Taxonomy (NCBI): domain Eukaryota; kingdom Metazoa; phylum Arthropoda; class Arachnida; order Ixodida; family Ixodidae; genus Ixodes; species Ixodes persulcatus. The sequence continues at coordinate 397,069 of JABSTQ010009436.1, read as the reverse complement.
ACGAATGCAGTTTAGAAAGTACGGAAACAAGAAATGATCCGTCGACATACCTGTCACCAAGCGGTGGAAAAGCCCGGCAAAACTACCGGGCTTTTTTCTTCATTTTTTTTTTTTTTTGGCGACGACCATGCTTTTGTTTTTTGGAGATTTTATGCATGTTGTTTATTGTCCATTGTCCTCTATGTTTTCTGTGGCTGGCTAAATTTCTTTTTTTTTTCTTCTTTTGTGCCGCACACGCGCGAAAAATATATAAAACCAAAGTTTGGCTACTTTTTTTTTGTATTCCAAGGCGCTTTAGGGCTAGGTTGACTATGGGCGTTAAATGACTGTTCAAAATCTTGTTTTCAGAGTGAGGCAATGGCTACGAACGTTGACAAGAAAGGAATCAGTCGGGCGTTCTGCACGGATCGCTCGTGTAAAGAGTTCTACGGCACCCTCTGCACGGTGGAACGCAACACCCGGAGTAGTGTGCTTATATACTGCGGCCACCCGCTCCCCGCCCACAACGAACTTGGTGAGTATGAACTTTTTGTATTCTGGTATGTAGGTTTACGTTCTTTTGGCATATGCTTTACTTCTAAAAAAAAATCATAAATGAATGGCTTGCGTCGAAATGTCTACAATTTTTTTTTTTCAGTTGATTATGTTGCTTTAAAAAAAAAAAAAATCATCAGATCTCTTCTGCAGCATCAAGCCGCAACTGGAGTCCATGTTTTCCAAAGCACATGGGTCTTCTATTGTCCCGCTACTACTAAAGTCCGTTCTTGTTTTGTCTTGTTAAGGAAAACGATTATCGTAAAATCAAATACAGTCAATTCTCGTGTCAAATATCAACAGCGCAGAAGTTACGTCATAAGCTAATATCACTAGCTATTTCAACGTATACACTAGAGCGTAATGTATTCCGGATAGTGCAAGAATTTTGATTGAAAATGTATTGCTTCTTTCGCGAAGGAATACAGCGGTTTTTTTTTGTTTGTTTTTTTAAATGCGAAAAATAAATTATGCACATTACCGAACGCTATCTCTGCATAACGTAGCGCAAGCAGCACTAACCAGAGGCCAATATTTCACAACTGTTCCCATATTGGCATATTCAAAAGTATGTGATTGTCTGAAACCTTCAATGGGAAAACTGGGGCCTTTTCGTGGTACTTGTCACCGAAAAAGCATGACCGACTTTTCACAATCTTATTGTCCGCGGTAGTAAACTTTAATTTTGGTAGACTACAATTTTTAGCAAACCTCGTTCCCCGCACACTTCGAACTTTATAGCACCAAAAACGTATGTTCGTTTTTATATAGTAACATTTTCCAAATTAAAGTTCTAAAAAATCACACTAAACCCAGGTCAATATCAAACCTCGTAAAATTGTTTTTCATACGAGTATTGGTTCAGTGAAATCAGTGTTTTGGACAAAATACTCGATAAAGTATTTAAGTTACTAAATACCTGCTTCGAAAAGTATTTAGAATACTACTCAAGTTACTTTCAATGTAAAGTATCTTGAGTAGAGTAGAAATACTTAGAAATGTAATTCAATTACTTTTGAAGATACTTCCGCATTGCGTAATTTGTATAGACGTCAGTGACAACAATTACACAGCTGCGCAAATCTGGGTTACCAGAATGGTTTATTAGCGCGTAACGACAAAAAACGAAAAAAAAAAACAACATCCTACAGCTATTTTATGCAGTCCAACTATAAGAGGCAGGATATTGTCACGAATGACAAATGATGAGGCGGCGAATAACTGAAGAAACTAAACGTTTAATGGGCGAACGTGTGCCCAAAACAAAATAGAGAAAGTCTAGCGTCGCAGGCGTCGACGTCGCCGAAACAGCAGGATCGAGCGCTGGGGCGAGACTGACTCCGGACCGCCACGCGGAGCACCTGTAGGCACACGCGTGGGTTTCTGGAACATTGAGCGTACAACTCTAAGAAATGCCTGCGCGTCTACTTACCCGCAAAACACTCGAAGAGCCGATCTCTCCGGTCTACGAAATCAACTCAGCGAATGATGAGGCGGAACATCTGTTTAGACCTAAAAATGAAGTCTGCGCTGTGGCATTACGCAATGCAAAGCGTCGTGCTTGCATTGCGTAATGCCACAGCGCAGACTTCATTTTGAGGTCTAAACGGATATTTCGCCTCATCATTCGCTGAGCTGATTTCGTAGATCGCAGAGATTGGCTCTTCGAGTGTTTTGCGGGTAAGTAGACGCGCAGGCATTTCTTAGAGGGTAGAACGTTCGGCACGTAGAACATTCGTAACTCGATCACACGACTATACTTTGTCTCATCCTACGATGGACTAAGGGCCAAAGCCACAGGCCGCCAGGTCCAATCACGTTCCACGCTACACTATGAGATGCATAGCATTGATTAGGAGTGGACGAATAATGCTCCGAACCCAAAAATGCTGCATCATTTCTATAGCTTCGTCACTGCAAACAGCCTCTTTTTTGCAGGGTAAAATTGTTGAGTCACTCAGTGCTATTTCGATTCCAACCACTGTCCGCCCATCCCCATCAGTGATTTGAGACGCGGGCACTGATACGCGCATCAAAGCGCAAGACGCGATTTCTAAGTGGCTCATGATTGGATCTGGCGGTCCGTAGCTTTTGCCTTTAGTCCATCGTAGGGTGAGACGAAGTATAGGTTCTCGAACTTACGGGACTGTCAAGCTGAAATAATAAACAAATGAGGAGTCCGCTCTCTGGAATCGAACCCGAAGGCTCCGCGCGAGAGCCAAGCGCGGTAACCATTCGGCCACGCGCTCGCTCGGCAACGCGCGTGGCAATATCACTGATACATGTTACAAAACTTTTTTGGGACATAAAAAAGAGGTCGCTTTAGCTAGAGTGACATCGCTGAATATCACGTCCTGCGGCGCACCTTAGACGCATCGTTCCACTACAATCCATATTCCCTATAAGGGGAGTTCACTATAAACGAACTTGGGATACGTATGTGAGCGAATGGATAACAAAAAGAACCCACAGAATAGCCACGACAGCGGTCGCACCTTCTTCAAGTAGGTTGCGTTCAGAAAGGCACTCAGCGTTGGGGGGACGCTTTGTTTGGAGTTTGAGAGGTCATCCAGCATTTTAGTTCGTTTCCTGTCCTGTTCTCTGCTTATCAATGTCCGATTACAGACGGTGCTCGCGAGATAAATAAGTGACGGACTGACGACAAAAGCAAAATAAATAAAAAAAAAAAACCTCGACGTTTTGCCGTAGCGGGGTTAAATATACAACAAGCAAAACAAAAATGCATTTTTTGTGTGTGCGTGTGTGTGTGTCCACTTCTCTTTTTTTTTTATTTGTTATTTTCTTGACACTCCCAGTGTGGCAATCTTTACTTCCGTAAAACCACCCCTTTTGTTTGAGGATTTTTCGGGGGAAACTGTAGGAAACAAAAGGCGCCTTTGGGAAGGCGAGGGGGAACCTTAATTGTACGAACTTTGGGATGAAATATGAGCCACAATGGGCAAAAAAGCGATGTTTTCACGAGCTCAATCAAAGTCACCGTAGCTAAGCGGAGCTAGCAATAGGATTTGGTTGCTCGAACGAATGTTTACGTTTGCTTGTGCCACGCCCACGCAGCTTCATACAGAAAAACTCGGAAAATGGAGGAGTGTAAAAAATGTATTTGAGATAATGAGTACAAGATACTCAGAAATGTAATTAAAATAGAGTATCAAATACTCTCGATCAAAAGTATTTGCAAGATACCAAGATACTTCAAAAAGTATTTTAAATACAGTATCTTGAGTAGAGTATTTGAGATAGGCACAAGTCTGAGTGAAACCGTGCATCCTTGCTTTGTTATCACAAATATCCAATAATTATACTTTTTTTATGGTATATATTCAGGAACTGCAGGTTGTGTTTCGAATCTTTTAACTGTTTGCATTTTATTTTCCCATTTATTTCCTACCGCCTGCTTGAAAACGGGTGAAAGCGCTTCAATACCTTTATTGTAATTCCCACTCTCTGTATCTAAAGGAAAGAACTATGGTCTCTCATTCAGTTAAAGGCGGAAGCAGAGCTTCGGTTCCAAAACACAATGGTCACCGTGCTGGGAAAACTGGAGGCGGTAAAAGGCGCCTTCTGCGGAAATTACGAACAACATTCTTGAACACTGAAGACCACCTCTGTCTCGATTGGCTAGAAGTTCTCTCATCACCATGGTAAGTGAAAACGCGGATGCAAAAATAGAAATGTCATTTTGACGCTGCCGCAATTTTTGAACAATTGCTGCTTGCAGAACGACCGTACCCCTGACGAAAGAGTTCCAGGACCCAAGATTTCCTTCGGTTCGGAAAAACGCTACCACGATTCTGGAGGAGGCACAAGTCGTTTGCTTATGCTTGTATTACATAAGGGATCTCTCCTACCTTGCGGCATATAAAAACCCCTTGGATTCCTCAAGTGTCTGCTTGTTGAAAATAACGAGTTTCCGATTCAGTTCATGTCGAAGAAGCTTAGAAAATTGCTTATAGCAGTTCAAAAGCAACAGAAATTTTGAGCTTCTGCTGATGGCGAGAAACGCCGAGTAATTTGTCTTTAATGCTATGAAGCAGGTAACTGTACAATACAAAAAAGCCCATAAACCTACTTTCTAGAATAACACTTGGATAGCCAATCACCGTAACTCACGGAGGCAGCTCAGCGAATCAAAATGCCCAAACATATGATTAGACCAAAAAGCGCAGTCTGAGTTGTGACATTAAGCAATGCAAAACGTCACGCTTGTATCGCTTAGTGCCACAACTCAGACTGCATTTTCTTATATAATTATATGTCTCGTTATCGACATTCCCTGAGCTGCCTTCATGAGTTATGGTGATTGGCTTTCCAAGTGTTGTGAGGGAAAGTAGACACACGAGCTTTTTTTAGAGTGTACTGTTTTTTTGTTTTTTTTTTTGTGATATCCGCTGAGAAAAGACAATTTTCAGCACGGTTGTATTGTTATTGCTTATCATAGTCAAAATGAGTCACTTTGCAAACCGAAATCTTTTGTGTGATATAGTTCCCAAGAAACGCCAATTTCTGGCGTCGTTCTAACGTCTTTTTTTATCTGTATAAGCTACCAAAACTTCGTTATAAAATTACTATTTTGATACAGACATTTCAATATATTGTGCCATGGCAAATAAAACACGTGTTTACTTTTAAAGATTGTTACTGTTTTATTTGTCATATTGATATCGTTTATCAAACATAATATACAGATGAATTTTCAATTCAGTCACACACCATAAAATTACTTTGGCAAAACAATATCAGCGAAAGTACGAGAACTGCATCACTGTAGTGCAGCATGTCAGCTGACATTCAAAACACGAAGGAGCAGAAATTCTACGATACAATACGAGAGATAACCTAAAGCCGGGGTCACACTGATTATACATCATACAAAATACACTGCGCAGACATGTTCCAAAACGAGTCACCGCGACATCCGTGCTTTGTATGCTATGCGAAAAAGCTACCTCTTGAATTAGTTGCCTCGTGGCGTACGAGCACGGATGTCAGGGTGAATCGTATTGGAACATGTCTGCAGAATGTATTTTGTATGACGTATAAGCAGTGTGACGCTGACTAAAGGAAGACTATACCCCTGCATTTTAAACGGACCAACGTCCCTCCAAGTTTAAGAGAAAAAATATCTAAAAAAATGTCCCTCTTACTAAGGGGGACTGACCTCGATTTTAAGTTAGGTAGACGCCGTATCGCTTTCTTTCAGAGGGGTGGTGTCTCACATAATTTAGAGGGAGCATCCCCGTCTAATATTAAGAGGTCTATCGCCCCCTTAAAGTTAAGTGGGACAAAATCGAGGAAATGTCCCTCTTACTAAGCGGGCATGGCCTTAGAGTGTACGGTTTTTTTCAATGAGCACCTAAGCACGAAATACTTTTCTCTGCATGTTGATTTTTTCTCACTAATATCATACCTTCGAAAGTATTTTAAGCGGCTCAGTGGATGAATCTTTTAATAAAGAGTAAACGCTGATGCCGTAATTATTTGAAAGCCAATGAAACAGGCCGCTTCACTGCAGTTCCAAGCCATGCGTTTGCTTCCCCCACAGCACGTCGTAGAAAGCGCGAATGGACGCCATTTTTTCTATCGTAGTATTTGTTTTTCTATTTGTGCTCTTCTTGTGCGGCTGCAATGGTCGCCTTGAATTAATATCTGTAGAGGGGGTATTTACACAGCCGGAGGCGATGTTTCATGGGCAGAGAAGTCGCTTTTCAACCAACATAAATACAGTCAAAGCCGCGACCTCTCGCTTATCCCAGCGCGCCACTTAGGGGGCAGTTTCTTCAGGCACCGTAATATATTTGAACAGCAAATTAAAGGATAGCTTTTTTTTTGTCTCTTTTTACTACCATCCACCCTTAATGCTAAATTGCAAAAAGTAAATATACGTACTCCCGTCATATTTCAAGACTGTTCAGTCCTTCCCCCAGTTGGCAATCGCTCTCGGGGAGGGGGCAACGGGACATCGCAGATGACCGTCACATTGACTACGGTACGATAGCATGACTCTCCGCAGGTCGATCGGTTGCACCGTAATCCCTCAAGATGTCTTAAACTCTTTAATGTAAAGCATAACATCAACCTGCGACACCCCGCCCCCTCTGATCATGGACCGACCAGCGGCATCATGCCCGACTGTTTATGTAATCTCATCTTGGTGTTACACCACTGATACGGGAACACATGGTCACATCGACGACAATTCCAGTCTTCGTTCACAACGCACAACACTGCCATCACGATGTTGCTGCTATGTTGCTGACATGCGGAAATACAAAACCAGGTTGATGGTCGGTTGGATCTCGGCATCAGGAAACAGAGCCGAAAGAAGCACAGAAGATACGCAGGCACCCGGCAGCAAAACCAGCCTGTCTTGGACGCTGTTTCCGCAATTTTGATAACGTCGTCAACGTCGTCACGTCGTTCCGCATGGTTCCGCAATCCGGAGACAGCCATCTCAGCCCAGTGTATGTAGCGCTGCTGGCACTGCTCCTGGACTTCGCTGCTTCCAACGGTTTTGTTTGCTTGTTTGACAAAGTTAGCGTTAAAAACGTCAATGCAACCGAGTTGTTCTGCATGTTTCAACTGGGAGACGGAATTACAGGCGGCCATCGCTGCCGCTGAAGCTGAATCAACTTAATAACATTTATTAAACAAGGTGCGCTAAGTGCTCGAAAAATGAAACCGAAAGAAGATAAGGCGGCAGGGCGGAACCTTTCTCTCATCTGCCTGGAGAAAGAGAAAAACGTCTCGTTCCTCTTTTCCTCTCGTGTCCGCCTGGGGGCGCGTCTGTAGAAGGAAGGAAAACGCGCCGTTGCTACCATTTTTCACTTTTTTCTCTTAGAGTGCAAGTATTAAAAAAATGGAACGTAAACCAGGACCTGTGAGCTAAGTTCCACCGCAAATAAGAGAGTGGTTCAGGCAAAATTTACTCTTAAAGTTTTTACGGTAGCGATGCAACACACAAACAATGCAAGAAACTGCACTCATATCGTCGAGTCCAGCCGAGGCCGGGGAACAGGTCAGGCATATACCTTCGAATCGCGCTTAACTACATAAACAGCCCCGAAAAAAGTGCTACCGCAGAAACCGTGCCTCGATACAAGTGGTTTCAGGAAAGAACAACAAAGAAACATCAAGCTCTTCAGTGTAGGAAGACAAACTACACCAGTGTTTTCTTACCTAAATGCGCCAAGCGTATCGGAGCAATTCAGTTGGCACTGAATTTCTTCGTTACGCGTAAAATTTACGGGCGATCACAGTCGTTCCTTTTGCACCGGACACGCGACTGAAGTAAACATGGACGAAAGATTTGCGGGTCACCGTCATTAAAAACTTCGAGAATTTGAAATCTTCCGGAACCGCCGTCGACGCACTGCCTGAAAGTGTATCAAAGAGTCTCCAAAGGCCAGCGTCCAACGGGAACGCTCTTTCGCCAGAAAGACGACCAAAGCGTCCTCTGCGCAACAAACGAAGCCGCGAAACTCACAGCAACAAACCGGCAAAAGAGACCCCGCGTCGGCGCGGTTTGGGGAGATCCCACCCATTCGGATAGGCGTGATGAGGGAAGGAGGCGCCTGCGCGCTCGCTAGTATCTAAGCGTCAATTTTACCATTGTCACGCTTAGGTTGTTGATCGCGCCCGAAAACAAAGGTGACCGCCCTTACTTAAATCGCCATCATGCTTAAATGAAAAGGGGAAAAAAAAAATGGCATGCTTCTTTTTTATTACGTGGGGCCTCAAACTTCATTCAAGTTTGAAGGACATGCGTTTCAAGCTTAAAACTGGCTGTTAGCGTGAACGTAAGCGTGAGAGCTTTCAGATTGTATACAAATTGGCCAAGTGCGAATTGCCTTATTCGACGAATTATCCTTCGGTCAGTTGTCCTTCGAAGAATTGACTTTGGATGAATTGTCCTAGACCCGATTTTTGGGATGGGTGTCAACGCCATGATTGCACTTGAGCCCGAACCCGAGGATCTATAGTCGCCTTGATTGTGCTCCAGCACACATAGAGTGATGCCACTCTTTCACGAGGCAGCAAACCAGCGAACCAGTGCAGCTTCATCGTCTTTCTTTCTTTTTTTTTTCTCTCTCTCTCTTTTATAAACTTACTGTTATTAAACCCGTGTGCCGTATTACGTCGCAACGCGTTGACGTCACGTCACAATCAGTCATTCGCGAAGTGTAACGTGGCCGACGAGAGCCTTATAGGCATATATGACGGCTTGTATTCCCCTATTTACAAGATACAGTTCGCAGGGAGCTCCTGGTAGGGTAGGGAGTCTTCGTAGACCATTTTTCCACCTCCTCTACGGTCTTCGCGGACTTCTGGATCTTGTAGTGGGTTCCGGAGAGCGTTGCGGGACGCGATTTGCGGAGGCTCCCTCATCCCTTCGTAGTGAAGGCAAGGGTGATGCTCATTGTGAGGCCTGCTCGAAAAAAGCCGGTCGCCTTCTCGAGTCAGTGGTCGTGCCCCGCTGCAGCGAACCTGGATGCGCGCAGCCCGGCGATTGCTCGGGAATCGCGTCTGAGAGCGCCTCCTCGGGACTCCCGAGATGGACGGAGGAGAACCCGACGCCAACATGGCCGACGACCGCGCGCTCAGCCGTCGTGGGCCGCTGCTTCTCGCAGTCGGAGCTGGCAGCCGCTTTGGGTAGGACCCAGGCAGCCCGGGCCCCGCGCAGCTCATTTGGCTTGCATGAAGCCCCCCTCCCTCCGACGCGCTCACGAGTGCGCAGAGACAGATCCCCGATCCAATTTTCTGCCGTTTCCCCGCCTCTAATCCGGGCTAATCGGATTTGGCTGCAACGGCATCCCCCAAGTAATATCCGGGCAGGAATCTGCGGCCGCGCAGCCCGGTCCCGGAACGGTCCAGGTTAATTTGTCGCCAATTAAGCGCCTCTTCCGCCGGAGACAAATGGCTGCCACGTCCAAAACACGCAACCCTCGTCCTCTTTTTCCCCCCGCAGTTTGTATCAATATTAATGATTCGCGGGGAAGGGAGGGCAACGAGTTGGCGGGAAGAAGGGGAGAAGGTTTCCCTCCTCCTGCGAAGGGTGGGGGAGGCGGAGCCCGGGGGGCGAGGCGTCGCGAGGCTCCGCCCCCTCTCGCGGCGGTCTCGAGCTCGGGGCCGGACCGCGGAAGTGTCCCGAGGCCGTGTCCCGAGGCCGCCATGCTCCCGGCCGCGCACAGCCAGGAACCCGCCGGCATGGCGCTCACCCCGGAGGCCAAGGCCAAGGCGGCCAACCCGTTCTCCATCTCCAGCATCCTCAGCCGCAGCGAACCCAAGCGCCAGCTGCTCTGCTGGGAGCCCGGCCTGCTCGCCAAACCCACGCCTTGGTACCCCTGGGTGCGACCAGGTGCGTACCGGACCCCTGGCGCGTGCCGGAAACCCCGCCGAGTGCGAGCCGCCAGCGGGGCTAACCTGTCTTCTCCGACGCGCGCCAAAGCACTGCCGCGACAATGTTCATCTTTCTCGATGCGCCGTTCATGCGCAGCGTTATCCGATGCTCCAAACTCCGCGTCGCTGAAGAAAGCGGACAACTCCAGTTACTCCGCTTTCTCCAACGATTACCCTTGGATATCTTCCGCCCCAAAACCGTGAACGCCTCGACGTGGTTCCGTCGGATACGTCCCGTTCCACGAGTTGCGCATGCCGGTGCAGTGGAAGGCACGGACCCGATCGCGTTGCCACGTGCTCGAACCCCTTCCCCGGGAGACCCCAGGCTGCACCCCGATGTGCTTTCCAAAGCCGACCGCGCTTGCGGCCACGTCTTCCACAGAACGCTGCACGCAACTTGGTGAGACGGGCTCAAAATTCCCCCGCGGACCGTGCCGCCAAGAATCTCGGAATGGCCTGTATACCCAGTCAGTTATACAAATTGGATGTATATACTCTGTTTCATCTTAAGTGCGAGCGAAGCGGGAAAGCGTCAGGCTGACATTTTGAACGGCATTTGCACTGCACGAACGCGCGTGCATGGCAGATGGAGAACCAAAGCACGGGGCTCGTGCAGGTAGCTTAGACTTCAATCGCTCTTCAGATGAAACTGAATAAGACGGGCGGCACGCAAATTAGAGTGTTCTTTTTGTAGACCGTACTCTGCGTAGTGCGACTAGCGGGCGCGTGCTCAATCCACGCTTCGAGGTGACAGCACGAGCTTCCGGTAGCAACGCAAAGCTCAGCTCCTCCGTGCGGTCTACTAAAATAAATAAATAAAACATCTTCATTTCCATCGGTTACGATGGTATCCCCCATTATTGAAAGGTAAAAGATATCGGCTTGGCAGAACACATATAGGAAATAGACCCGAATAAGCAAAGGAGAAAAGATAAATATATGTAGTGAAGCATAGAAAAAAAAAGAGAACGAGCAGGAAAAACGTCGACCCTGCGAAGAATGCTGAAGAGAGAGAGAGCGCGAGCCGTCACAACGCAACATCAATCTTGCGTCTTTTGACGGTCGACAACGTTCTTTGGGCGCGGGACCAGCCCAAAGGGATCCTGTCGCACCATTCATCTCGTAGATGTCAGTCGCTCGAGTGTGGTGAAGAACGATGACGAGGGTCAGGTTACTTCGCCCCACAGTGCGCCTTGCCTCGAAACGAGTGTTTTTGACGTTTCGCACTTTGTCGTCTATCTGTGTATACACACCTGTGACACATTCCCATTTGGAAATCATCGTGTATGAGTTGCTTGAGCAAGTTCTCGCCGCACGCAAAGTTCGCGTTTGTGTTTCTGTGTTCTTTCTTTTAAAGTAAACAATTGCTCGCCGAAAGTGTGTGTTGTTCTTGTGCGTGTAAGTGTTATGTCTAGGCTTCCGTGTTTACGGATAATTCCGAAGGCTCCAAAAAACACCCGCCGGTAAAATTTTCGTCCCTTCGGATTTATCGGATAAACTCCGAATTGCAATGTACCAGCGTAAAAAGAAGAAGAAGAAGAAAAAAAGGCAGTATTTTGCCATTAAGACAACGGGTCATTAAACTGCTGGGTCACGGCAAAAGCCACTGTCAGGTTCCCACTTTGGCCCTTATACTATTTGTGCTTCATATGGGAAGGAGAGGTTGTGCTTTCGTAACATTGAAAGCTATGCGCAATAGAGAATTCATAAAAGGAAGATGAAGAAAAAAAGGAAACAAAAGTGGTGTACGTGTGTGTGTGTGTGGGGGGGGGGGGGGGGGTTGAAGCTTCTATATTACACCTAGAGTCAATTATAGCCTGTACCACTCGACCCGACAAGCAGGCGCGGGGTAAGGTGATGAAATAGGATGGGAGGAAAACGAGCTTCGCAGACACTACCTCCAGGGCGTAGTGATTTGAAGGTGTCGACGCCTGTCGAAGAAACACTTGTTTAAAAGTTTTGTCGGTGGAAAGTTTAGTATAGCCATTATCAAGGGCGCCAACGCCAAATTCAGCTAAAGAAATATTGTTTGACACAAGAGCGGTCTTTGGAACCTAGCACACGTTTAGACCAGGATATTATTTAGTTTTAAAAACAAACACCGATAAACTCCGAAATTTAGGGGAGAAAAAAAAATAATCCTCCGAATTTGATGAAAACTAAACTCCGAAAACACGGAAGCCTGGTTATGTGTTACTCGCGAGTGTTTGACTGACCTAAGAATGGCGATGAGAGGATACGCCTCGTCCCATGCGCATTCGTTTTTATATATGACGACAGGGCGATTCGTTACACCTAGAAACGGTCACGGTACTCGTGACTCGGGTAAATTGGTCATTCAGATTGGTCACTCAGTGACCGGCACAAAAGTCGCGAATTCGTAATGCGTCACGTGCGGCAAATGGTAGGCTTACGCGTCCTCCAGTGCGCGTGACTGTGGCCAGCACAACGTTTTTCCAGGAAAAAGAGCCGCGGTATGGACCAGGGTTGTTTTCCTGTGTAAACCTCCTCCTCCTCCTCCTGCGTATATTGTCCCCATTATAATTTGTTTTAGATGTCTGGTTGTCCTTTCGACGCCACTGCAGACAGTTGTATATGACCAATGTGACCGTCATATAAGGAAGAAACAGGTCTCAGACAGTGTCTCTGTATACGGTCTTTTGTGTTACGTGTAGCAGCCTATATCCCCGGTTAATAGATCGGTTTTGAATGCAGTAAATCTCCGAAGAATCGTCTGTGCACAAAAGATCACCCTCGGATCGCAGAAAATAAGGGGGTTTAGAATATAGATAGAGTGTGGGTAGCGTGCGGGAAGAAGGAGGCGGCCGAACACTTGGTACTTTATTGTACCCCCCCCCCCCCCCCCCCCTGCAGTTGCGGAGGGTGAGACGGATTTAGTAAAAGGCTTTGGATTTAAGGCTCCCATCCCACGGCGATCATCTTGAAGGGCTACGAACCGATTTTAATTTATTAGAATGAATATAAAAATGCTTACTGAAAAGTAGTCGTACTTACGTATTCCCCGTGTTCTCGGGGATTCTTGGGGAAGCTATTAAAGTCGTAGGTTCATTAGTTACCTAGATAATTAGCCAATAAATATTGCCACGTGCTTCTAATTTTTTTCTCCTCCATTATTAGTCTTAACAGGGTTATTATTTCACACCGCGTATTCTGTAAATAATAAAGAATAGGACAAGAGCTTTCTCAAAATCTTTGTTCGAAAGTGTGTTTTTTTAATATAAAACAATAAACGTATTGTGGCACAAATTATTTCTTTTTTAAAACATATTTTCGAACCAAATTTGCGAAAAATCTCTCGTAAACCTTTTGATTATAATACTGAGTACGCGATGTAAAATTATCACCCCTTTATCATTAATATTTGTCGAGAAAGGCAATACTTACTCGTCAATTGTTTAAATAAAAAAAATCCTATGACTGTAATAGCTTGCCCTATAAACCCCATCGGGAAATATGTTAGCGAAGCTACTTTTCGAGTGTTCATTTTCATATTTATTTTAAGAAATTAAAAACCGTTTTGCACCCATTCAAGATGCATCCGCCGTGGGATCGGAGCCTCAGAGGCAGCGACGGAAAAATAGACGTTGAGCAAGCTCACCGAGCACAGGTTATCGGTCCGGCAACAGAAGTCGGCGGAAGGATAGAGTTTCGTCATTCTTTTCTTTCAGCCTGTAGGGCGGAAGACCCGGTTGCGAAGAGGTGCTTCCGTCGCACGGAGTGCCATTATTTTGAAAACATACGATTAAAAGACTTACCCCTCACGTCTCGTAAAATCGAAGATGAGTTATAATCGATGCAATTAAAGGCGTTGGCTATAGGTGGGAAAGCCGCCGCCCGATGAACAGGCTTGGGCCGCGTCGACCACACCAAGTCGATTCCCTGACGCCACGCAGCAGCGGTGGCGCTTGTGTCAGTACTGCGCATGCGCACAAGCTTCCTTTCACGATAATCTGGTTTTTACACACGCGCAGTGCCCACACCTGGTGGGGGCAAATGCTGACTCGTGTATAAACAGTATGTTGATCTATATTTATTCATCTGGGAGGGGCTGTTTTACACTGTAATTTACAGTAAGTTAGACCGTAGTCATGGTGCCACGATCCCATGGCGCCGATCAGGCAGCGCCAAATGTGCATCATCGCGGCGCTCGCTGTCTGCTGTCGGTGGCTAAACCAATCAATCCTGATAACGCCGATAACAATACCCGATACCCCGCTGGTACGCCTTGGCACATGCTTCGCGTGTCGTTGTCGCTACCTATCGTTATCGAAGTTATCGGAACGATCTACTAAAACTCCCCGCTAAGTATGCGCGCGACGGGTGTCTGCGGGCCAGACTGTCGGTTCATGTGCGACCGGTTTCTTCACGTGACCACTTGTCCCATGACGAAGGGTTTCCGTTCGGACGAAGCGTGTGTATATAGCCCGTCGCCAACCGACCTCGTACAAATTCGCATCTGCTGAACGTAGCTTTTATACCCGTCAATTCTCCTACGTGTTAATCTATATTCCTGGCCGTCATTACCTTGTGAATGAGCGAGAGTGTACACATAAGGTACATTTTATGGCTGTTATTCTGTATAGTTGGTATTCGTGAGTACGTCAATTGAGACAGGTATACGCTATCGTCGGGATTCTTTTAGGTCTAAACGTTGGAAATCTCAAAATTTTCAAATTTAATTTTTTTTAGATTTACATTGGAAGGGTCTCTCGGACAAAAAGCTGCTAAAAGCAGCTTGACGGGGTCTAGAAGCACGTTAAATGGGCAGCAGCTCCGAAAAACAGTTTGCGGAGCGCAAGTTAGTCCGCTTCTTGCACAGGGGTTGCGATGATGTCAGAAGGCCGATCGCTTATTGGTTGATTGGAAACAAATGGTGGGTAGACCTCGAGGCATCTCACATTCGCGTCTACCCACTATCCTTCCATTCAAAGTCAATCAGTGCTCGGAGTTGTTCTGATGTCACCGCAACCCCTGCGCAAGAAGCCCCCCCAGACGACAACTCAGAAACATCTAGTCAGACATTATGCATCAATACAATGACACAACACTAATATATATATATATATATATATATATATTATAAAGAACATCGATACAAAAATATACATCAAAAACATCTAACAGCGTAAATTAAATGTGAGCGTAAATCGGCTCTTGACAACAAAACAAAACATCACTCTCACAAAAAGCATTTATTTAGAACTGCCGGGATGTTGTAATGGAGGGATTGTGGAAAATAATTTGGGCGGTGTAGAGAGATCAGCCAATTTTCCGGCCGACGAATGTTGATGATTCTCTCCTACTTACTTAATTCAGAAGTCGAATACAAATAAAAAAAAAAAAATTATAAATGCTGTAGACGAAAAACGAATGGAAAAAAGTAGACGACATTCAAACATGTTTTTGATGCGAATTACTTAGCATCTAGAAAATAAATAAGGTTTTGAATGGGACATTTGCAATATAACTCAACATTTCCTTTTTAAGAAGTACAATGATATTTCACTTTGTTTTCGTAGTCGTTGCCAAACCAGGTGGCAATAGTTTAAAGGGGTATTAAGGGTACAATCAATTTTAAATTTAATATTATCAGGAAGGAAGCTGCGGCACCAAGCAACCACACCATTCACTCGAGAAAGCTTTTTTCAGTATTCAATATAAAAATCTCATGAGATCTGCCCCGAAAAAAAAAAAAAGAGGATCCCTAGCGTTTCATGTTGCTGCGCTAATTCTGATTTTAGGGAACTTGAGAAATACACCACTTTATTGACGGGCCTAAATAGAATTGTTTTAGATTCTAATATGTTATTCTTTAGTATGCTGACTTCTGACCCCATAAAAATATATTTAAGACCATATTTGTCGTTCTAATGAACACGCCCACATCGCTGTCAAACAAAAATAGGCTGGCGTCGTCTGTACACATCATAAAACTATGCCTGATTGTCCATATTTACTACATCATTTATATAAGCATTAAACAAAAGAGTACCAAGTATGTACCTGTGAACAAGTCAGCAGACAATATTAGAGTAAAGAACGAGGAATGTTGACCTTAAATATTTACGCACTGCTGGCGATCATTTAACTAAGAGTTCAAAAGCAAGAGTGGTATGCCGCAAACACCATATGTACCCGGCTTAGAAAGCAAAGCTTTGTGAGTAAGGCAGTCAAAAGCTTTGCTGAAATCAATAAAACACCAAGAGTTAGAAGTAGCTTTTCAATATTTTGTAGTATATTTTACTTTTTGTTATAATAGGGCCGACTCCGTGAATTTACCTCTTCAAAAACCAAGTTAAAAATCGGTTAATACAAAATGTTTAAAAAAATATTGAAGGCGTTTAAGAATACCTTTTCAAGAAAATAGGAAAAACAGATAAAGGTGTGTCATTGTTCCACCTATTTTTATAACTTCCTTTAAAACGAACAGATACTTTAGCTAGTTTCATAATTTGGGGAAACGGTCCACATCCTAAAGATAAGTTGAATATATGTGCTAAGCATGATGCAATGATACCCATTATGAACTTAATGGGCTTAAATTCATAAATTTTTCTGTCATAGCTCTTTCTTTTTTTAGTCCCATAAACATATTGAAACCGTCTTGCTCATTTGTAGGTTCGAGAAAATACTTTCATCGATATGACAAATAAATGATAAAGCACCATGAGACCTAGATACCACACTTAAAAAATGGTCATTAAAATGTTTCACCAGACGAGCTCCACACCCTAATATTTTGTTTATACTTAGCTCACCTATGGTTGTGGGCCCTCTATTAAGATTAAAAACTTCAATAATATTTCCACATAACGTCTGGACGTTGTCAATCAGCATCATGAAACATATCCTTGCAATTCATTGATTTTGTTCTTTTTTTGTTTGTTTTTCTTAGCTCAGCAATTAGTTTGCTACTAAATTTCTTGAAAATGGCCAGATTATTTGGATCTCTTAACGTTAGGAATACCCTGTATAAGCTATATCTTTTCTTCATCATGTTAACATGTACAGCGGTAACCCAAGGTTTTCTCAACTACTTAGGCACAGCCACTGTTTCTGGAAAATGTATGTCGTAAATCGTTTTAATACTTTATTATATTTATTATATGCAACATCAACTTTTGAATGAGAATATAAAAAGCCAAAATTACAGTTCTCAGCATAATTTCTACATGCATTAATGCTAGAATTTTAAATGTTATGAAAAGTAAATTTAGTTTTATTAGCAGGTTTCGTCGGAACTCTTCTATGATAAGACAAAATATTGAATTGTGATCATTGACGTCGCAGGTCACTGTTTCAGCAATCTTAACCTTTAGGTGTGTTCATATTAGTGATAAGAAGATCAATATCAATCGACGTATACAAGGTAACTTTTGTGGGGGACGTAATAGCGTTGTGAAAACCAGCACCGTTTACGGTAGTTGTAAGTGTTAAAGTTTGGGTGAGACAAGTACGTTAACATTAAATTCGCCTCCTAAAATTAAGTTATACTTGTTTACAAACACATATTCCAAAAAAAAAAACAATTTTTTAAAAAAATTATGAAATTACAAAAAGTTGTTGCTGGTCGGCCGTACAAGGCAGATATCACGCTAATATTCTGTTTGAAGCTCAGTACTTCACAATAGCTTGTTACTATCCAGTAGTCATTCAGGACCTCGGCATTTATATTTTCTTTTGCGTAAATTGAAACGCCTCCACGCATATATCTACGATGTAAAAATAAATGTCTACAACATTCCAGGTCGAGCATATCAGCGTCTTGCTGATACATTGTTTCAGAAAACATTATTATATCGAATGAAGTGCGAAGTTCATAAAAAAGGGAGAGAAGTTAATCACAAAAAAAATCGAGAAAACAATATTGTTTTATATTTTCAATGCACGCTGATTAGATAAGAGACGGAAGTCGATAGGAACGACACCTGGCATGTACTGCGGTGAGCAAGAGAGAGAGAGAGAGAAAAATATATTTTTCAACCAAAGTTGAAAGGTGGGCTAGTTGGTGTAGGCTAAACATAATGTTTATATTATTTCAAATCGTATTCAAGTGCCGACAAAACCTGGTATTGAAGGGACCGAAAAAAAGTCATGTTTCAATATGTCCCTTGTGGATAGTCGTTAAACAAATGTTACAGTAAAAGGCCATCACGGTATATTTTATAAACTTCCGTTTGTTTCTTTTCCCCCAAAAGACTGTTGCATAGGTAAATCGGTCAACTGTCTCTCTAACATTTTATCGTTGTCCTGGAGGTGACATTGAACGAGATACAAACGTAAAACTTGCTCTCTGATTCTGCTCTTTATAATTATAATTGTTTTCCCCTCTCATCTTCACACCAAGCATGCTCGAAACTATACTTGATGTGACTGCATACATTGCTTAACGAGCTAGCTTATCAATATTTTGATTTCAGACATGTTTTACAATGGCAATTTCTTTTTTTTTCCTTTTTTTTACGAAAACAGTTTTAGTCTGAAAAGCATTTAAAAACAAAAACTTATTTTGATAATTCTGAGAAATTCGGGAATAACAGAATGTGTGGTGCGTGCATATTATGCGCTGCGTTATGTTGATTTATGCTTGGTTACGGAGAGCGTTGGGTGGTTTGTGTGAAGCGGTAGTAATTAAAAGCGATAACATTTCGTCTGCCACCCGACAACGCGGTATGTGCAAGTGGCGCCAGCGGTAACTCTTCTTTAGCTTCCACTGCAAGACGGCTCGTCCAGCCGAGGAGCAATCACACACAAGGAGCTCGCGCTTTTGTTCGCCATTGCGCAGGGATTACACAGCTCCGACAGATGACACACTTTCGAAAGGAGTTATAGCAAATACTACTAATGGCAGAACTCCGAAATACATTGCAGAAACTAATTACTAGGGACATCTTGAGCCTGAGTTTTGGCAGTAATAAGTGTTAAGTAATGGTGTTTAACGACGAAAAATGGAAACCCCTGAGAATACGAGGCATTGTAATAGACCGTAGTAGAAAAATACAAATATCCAGAGGTATGACTCACTTGGTGGTGTAAATATGTAAAGAAACACGAAGGAAACATAATCAGGAAAGGTAAGACAAATTCAGTTATATGAAACTCACGACTCTGTAATTATGGTAGATATGAATTGGTGGGGTGTATGGAAAGCGGTGATGGTACCCGGACCATCGTTAGGAAATTGGGTGCTGTGTATGAGGTGAGAGGTTCAAGCAGGGTTGGAAATTCGACAGAGGAGCGTGGGCAGATTGGTACTGGTAGGGTATGGAAACACGAAAAATAAGATGGTACGGGGGAACATGTGCTGTTCGTTCGTTGAGCGTTAGTGGTCAATTAGTAAACTAAAATTTAAACAAAGGTTAACTAAAGTAGAGGACACGCGAAAAACGGAGAGTATACAAAGCCTTTTTACATAAAACAGTTTAAACATAAAATGAACGAACCGAACCCCAAAGCTGACATTTAAATATCTCCACACTAGTGACGGGGCTGGACAAACTAGTTCAGTGGAAAATAGAGTAAAAGAAAAAAAAACGAGAAAGTAAAATGTGGAAGAGATGAATGCAAGAGAAATCAGCTTTGGCGATGTACGGATCACAAAAGCATGACATAAGAAAGGAACAGATGTTTGATAATTCACGGGGAAGCTCTTTACTGTTACAGTGCTAAATTTCAAGGGATGGTCACAGATGCGCTTTATACCATAGTGACAGCGAGGCACGCTAGAACATGCGGTTTTGAAGTACACGAGACCTCGTCCTGCTCTCCCTGAAGGGCCGTTGGCGGATTTGGAGGGCATGCCAGATTTGTTTTTGTTGGTTTTGCACTTAAATCCCGCAAATTTAACTTTTTTTGTTTTGCAACGAAAAAGGGCGGCTGCAACGGGCCAGTTAAAAATGGTTCGCTTATATACACCCATTAAACGTTGAACCGCCTCTGAAGCCATGGCAAGTTGGATCCGACGTCGTGGCTCCGGACTCCACATTACGTGTGTACACTTACAAAGAACAGCTTTAATACTTCTACGTGCTAAATTTATTCCAGTGTCCACGTTTGCAAATATCGATTCTCCCTTGTACTGCACCCATGAATTTTGGTAATCTTTCAGTATTCGCAACGAAATTAAAGACCCCCCCTCTCCGTGTTAACATGATACGTTAATGATTTCAATAATTGTAGCACATCGCTCAGTCGTCTTAGACATTTCTTCTTCTTTTTTTTTTACATTTTAAGGACTGGCATGTTGCTATGTTTTAACGACAAACTTCCTTTGTTTTAAAAGTAGGAATCAGTTTGTGCTAAGCCAGAGCACGAGAATCTCGAAGTTAATGGTTGTTTTTCCGGACAAGACCGAACTTTTGCTCATGGGACAGCCCGCAGTATATTAGAGAAAATTAAGCTTCGATAGAGGGAGGAATAAGAGCCGTCGTCCTGAGTGCAGTATCCTGGCCATGTAGAGCTTGTAGAGCCGATCATTACGACGGGAAAATAAAAAAAAAAAAACTTCCAGCAAAGGGCGAGGCACCGGTCAGGTATTAATTGAAGGATACGTTATCATCTAGAACATTGCTCACGTGAAAATCACGCTAAGGAAGCCAACGCGGGACTTTGCGTTGAAATCAAGTGCTGTCGGTACCTCATTTGCTGGCCTCATCCAAAGACCTCTATGAGTGGCTCTCCGCTTGTTCTGCAGAAAATTAAACTTGCGGGCCACTTTTTTTTTTTTATTTTAGTACTCCGCAAGCTTGCTTAGTGCATCGAGGGGGCTCGTCCAGTTGTCTCCGTAACAGGCGTTGGACGTGGTAAATGGTGTTACAAATACAAAAAAAAAAAAAAAGCTTTATGTACAATATTTTTAGGCGCGTATTTAGTAAGGACCCGGGATACGAGGAGTGATCGAAAAGTTTCTAGATTGATTTTGTAGCGTAAAATGAGAGGGCAGCACAGTGATTTGCGCGCAGCAGTCGAAGGAAGGGAACTTCGTCTGTCGTTATACCAAAGGGCGTCGCTCTGTGAACATTTAAAGCTGCGCTCCACGAGATTTCGTGACGACCTGCACGGCCACAATGGCGATTTCACCTTAGACTGCAAACCAGAGCGAGAGCGAACATCAATTCTGTGTCAAACTCGGCAAGTATAGAACAGAGACTTTTTAAATGATTCAGCAGGCTCGAGCCAAAAAGGAGTGCATTTTGCAAAGTGTTTTGAGTAGCACTCCGGCGTTCAGGAGCAGCAGAGCATCGCTGGAAGACGAAGAGCGGTAGGGCGACCTTATCCGACCTGTCCTTGACCTCAGTGATGTTCTGCCATTCTCGAGGTACGATTGCCACTCAAAACACCCCGCGCACCTCACTGCTTTTTGACATAAGCCTTCTAAACCATTTCAGAGGTCTCTGTATTATATTTGCCGAGTTTGACGTAAAATTGATCTTCGCTCTCGCTTTGGTTTGTAGTCTATGGTGAGATCGCCATTATGCTCGTGCATGTGGTCAAATAAACTCGTGTAGCGCATTTCCAAATGTTCACAGAGCGACTCATTTTGCCATAATTAAGCAGGAAGGTCCCTGCCTTCAACTCTCGCGCGCGCATCACTATGCTGCTTTCTTTTTTTACGGTAACAAAAACAAAAATCAGCCTCGAACATTTTTGATCACATCTCGTCTTTCTATTGTTCCGTCGTCGCCAATCCTCGTATACACTATTTTATGCGAAAGGTATACTATTTTGTATGGCAGCTAATATGCCAGTTGTACAGTTCTGATGAAAAGGCTGACCCAGGATCCTCAAATAAGAGAGAAGCGCGTGGGAGAAAGTAGAAACGTCGCTCTCGGAGTTCGCAGCTATGAGGCAGACCCGTGCCCTTCCTCTGCGAAACTAAACCAAGCCGATATCCGCAAGATCGATTCTCCCCGTTACTTGTATCCCCAGCCAACGTTATTAGATTAGCTCAGTTACGGAACTGCTCATAAACGCTGCATGCACGAGCAGCACCCCCCCTCGCTCACCACGACTCGCCTCCCGTCGTTCAACGCACCGGACGGCTGCTATGGTAACTGCAGGGTATTCTATGGAATACGTGCGCTTCGAAGCACAGTGTCTAGGTGGCGTTCTACCGTACTCCATGGAACACGAAGTTTTGAAACGAAAATCTAGATGGCGCTTCAAACGACGGGAGGCGGAGTGAAGTTAGTGAGAGGGGGGGGGGGGGGGGTTTACCCCCTTTCGCGGGATTTCCACAACAGAGGCCAATCTAGTCACTTTGTCCGTAGCGGACGATTTGCGCGTCAAATTTCGAACACGTGCGATTGTGAGAGTATAACCTTTACTCGCATTCCTTCGAGCGTAACCCAAGGAGCTAACAGTCCGTCTCTTAGCAAAAGGTTCGGACTTTTCCGCAGAAGGTTACTCGAGTTAGGGTTCCGAATTCAGGGGTGGGGGGTCGACCTGCTCTTTATTAAAGTTGCCGGAGAAGCGCGGGGGGTTCGGAACCGACAGCGCGCCTCCGCCTTTTCCGAAGCGGGAGCACGCCCGTGCGCGTAAAAGGGGCGCTCTCAAATTTCCTGCCCGGGCAGGCCGCGGCACTCAACGCAAAGAAAAGGGACTCCGCGTCTTCCATTCGCGGAATAAATTGTGCCCGGTGGCATTCAGCGCGGGGGTCGCATTCTGTGCTCCAACAATTACCTAGATGGGGGAGTCAATGATTCCAGTTACATGGGCCCGCTAAGTGCATCACCGGAGACGACAGGATGCGTGCAGCGCTGCGGCTCTCTCGTAATCGCGCAAGACGTTTTTATCAGTGAATGACAAACCTCGCGAGGGAATCCGTTTTTTGTTTCGTTTTTGTGCCATAGTTGTCATTGTTTTTTGTTTTATTCGTAAATATTTGAGTTGCTCTAAAGGGTATCGTCCTCCCCTGCAACGTTTTCATCATTACGCGTATACCTATTGTGAAGTCATTATTATACTGATGCGAGTCGCACGCATCTTTCAATGGTGTTGGGGAAAGAAGAAAAAAAAAAAAAAACGAAACGGCAAAACGAGATAATTCCGAAAAAAGCAAAAAAGCAAAAAAAAAAAAAAACAACAGACAGATCGTTTTGGAAAGATTATTCTGACGTGATCCTCTAGAGATGGAAGATTTATACAGAAAGAAGACGTAAAGAAGTCTAGGGAAATAAACCAGTCCGAAGTGTCACTGAGAGCTGAATATGGGAGGCGGGGTGTGGCGTGTTATGTTCACGTTTCTTGAGTCGTGATTGGTTCTGCTGCGTTCTTATCGGTTAGTATTGCGATTTGATTGACTGGGGAGCGATAAGAAGATGCTCGAGATTCGTCACACCCCGCGTTTCTTAAAGGGGCACTAAACCGCTTTCTGCGGCAGTTTATTTATGTTCACAACTCATTTTATGGGTTCCATACATTCTAATAAAACCAAATATTACAGTCATGCGTGGCCGACTTCTATATTAAAATCGGTATCAAAGATCGATTACCTCGAAACTATCGCCGACACCAGAAATCGTGTCGTCGAACAAGAAGGGCTTGATGCCGATGATGATGATTTGCGGCAGTTTCCTGTGTTCCGCGATAGTTCCGAGGCGATCGATCTTTGATAACATTGTTAATAGAGAAATCGACCACGCATAAATGTCGGGGTTTTTTTTTTTATTTCTTTTTAGGATGCTCAGAGCCTATAGATTGAGTTGTGACCATAAATATACTACTGCAGAAAGTGATTTAATTCCCATTTGAGCTTTTAGTGAGTGTAGATGACGGCTTGTTAAAGTGGTCTGTTGTGCATCACCTAAAGGTCTAAGGTACGGTTTACAGTCGAGCCATTAAACGAGCAACGCTTCGGAGCAACAACGCAACAACTCTTCAGTCATCTTGGCGACTTAAATCATTGTTGTGAGTTGTCTAAAGCTTTATCTGAAACCCCAGGAAAGCTTTTCAAGTCCTGCAGAGACGCTAAAACATTTCGCGACAGAGAAAAACAATGGGCGGCAGAAAAAAAAAAACCCACCAGAGAAAAGCTCACGGGGGAAAAGCTCACCGCAAAACCGTCGGATGCGGAGAAAAGCTCACCTTTGAATTTGTGAGCCAATTGCTCAGTCAACTGAGATATGTTTGGATGCCATGTGTACAGCACGCGGTTATTGTGCACTTTAGCAGAAGATAAACATTTTTATTTTTATGTATATCTCATTAGCGTCATGTATTGCACGATGAAAATAAAATAAAGTATTCCTAAAGAACGGTAATCACAGTGTAGCCGGTGAAAATTTACCAAGCGTTGCAAGCTGCAGATTCCCAAATCTTCAAGTTTCGACATTTATTTAAGAAAGAAAACGTATTCAATAGTCCTTTTGCTAAATTACCCAAGCACCTAGGAGCATGCTGTGAGTGTCGTTACACGCGCTGCACGTGCTGGCGCTTGCAGCAGTAACTGTTTTGAAGCAAGGGCCTAAAACAAATTTCATCTTGCACTCGCGTTCGTGAACGCCTTATTTTGGTTATTTACTTCGAATCTTTTATTCGGGGAAGGCGAGCGCGTGCGGCGCGTAGACCTACATTACCGGCATTCTCCTTGATGCTCGGGTAATTTAGCAATAGGTCCGTTATAAGGAGGATTCCGTGTTTTCGGATAAATCCGAAAAAAGTCTGAAACACACTCGCCGGCAAATTTTCCGCCAATTCGAATTTATCTAAAAAAAAACTCTGAATTTTGAGGTAACAGCGACAAAATAAACAGCAAAAAAGACTCAGTTTTACAACAATACTTTATAAGAGCACAAGGTTCAGTTTCCTTTGAAATCTAGAACTATACTGACAAAAGGGGTTTGCCTTTTAGCAGGTCGAGGTTCCTTCGGGACAACGGGTGATGGTACCCAGACCTTATTTATTTATTTATTTATTCATTTATTTATTTATTTATTTATTTATTTATTTATTTATTTATTTATTTATTCTACGCAGTAAACTAAACACCGAATTTCAAAGAATTGGCAATCTAACAAAAATAAACTTCAATGAACCCCGAATCCTCAGCGAAAAATAAACTCCGAAAACACCCTCCGAATTTTACGAGAAATGAACTCCGGAAACACGGAATCCTAGTTATAGGCCTTTCCCATCGGCAAATGAAGACAGTTCTTTCCTTCCTCCTGGCTACGTCAGACTATTTATGGCAATAGACACACGAAAATAGTCGACGTGAAAGTGGAACGGGGGCTGCAACAGAGCGGTCATTTGAAATGTGCACGGCCCGCATTGAATCTACGCACATGTAGCCTTTTACTCTTCTCAAATATTCAATTCGATCTCAAAATTAAAAAATACAGTCTTCACTTTATTAAAAAAAATACATCGAATTGATAACGATTACTTTGCATAAATATATAATCCAAGGTGAGCTCTCCTCCATATCCGTCAAAAGCGGGTAATCTTTTCTCCGGCGAGCATATCTCCGGTAAGCTTTTCTCCGGTGACCTTGCCTCCGGCGAGCTTTTCTCCACGATTCATAACGATAATGAAAAGCTTCGTGACAGCTCCTATCTAAATCTGAGAAAGTCACATTTTTTACCAATAACTATCGCGAATCGCGCCCGCTCTGCGCTAAGCACCAATATTGGCTGTGCCAACACAAGATAATCGCGGACAAGAGTAGCGATATTCTAAGTGAAGCTTATTTCGTGGCCCTAGTTTTTACATATATGTTTCTGACATCATGCCAAGGCGGTGTCGCTGGCTGCAGAAAGGAGCATGCAGATGCTTCACGCGCACTTCCAAAAGCGCGGGCTTCGCATTTCAAAGGAAAACCGACTTTCCGCTCCATAAACATACATACATACAACCAGACCGATTTTTCTCGCGATCTTGATTTCTCAAACAAACTACAGAACAGCGATACCGCGGCTAACATATAGGCGTTATGGCGATAATGGCTTGACTGGGAAATTAGCGGGGACGGTGCTATGTGGCACGGAAAAACGAAAGGTTGTATACTTGCAATTGAGAGAAAACAAATTAGCTCATATTTGCCAATACCAAGGACCACGAATTATGAATGCACTGATTTGCGCTAAGGTACAGATAACAATGGCAGGGAACACAGGGGTATAAAAAATGTGTAACATAAAAAAAAACTCGAACAAATATAGCATTAGTGGAAAACAGAGCGTTGTGGAGCTGTAGAAAGTACTGCGTATATATCCACATATGGAATAGCAGTTATGATGTCTTTGTTCGGAAATACAGAATTGGACATACAATTCGAATTCCGTACTCCACACAAATTTAGAAACAAAACAGCTCGGAAGGCATACACCCAAATTGCGTGAAGCGCCACTAGATATCAGTCTGGTTGTGATATGCCAGATATAAATATGCTTAACACAACGTGGAACATTCCTCAGACTGAGATATTGCATTCGAACTTGTTCACCGATATATGCACTCATTCATTATTCATCTAAGGAAGCAAGAAGTTTCCCCACTATTCAGAAACTTCTTACCTCATCACTTTTCTTTTTCATAAAGGCCCTTTCTATTTTGAGACACAAAATTCCCACATATCCCTCTTAACAACGAGCTAACTCGAACGTTTAGAAAGAAGACAAAAAGTACTTAAGAATGGAGCTTTCAACTGTAAGATAGAAGGAAATAAACTCGATCGGTACTTGGACACGAACTGATGTTGCACTGTCTGATCTGGCGCGCAGAGTCTTTCTATTGGCTGCTCTAGGTCGTTGATAAGACCATTGAATTCGCCTATTTGTTCCCGGTCACGCAATATAAACGCTTTTCTTTATACGACAGGAAACAAATTAATTAGTATGATCAAGAAAAAAAAACGCCACAAGCTTATGCGCTCAAACATAAAGATAAATAGCGTAACGAAGTAGTTTCAAGAGACGCGAGCCTTTGAACATCGACGCACTATGAAATCAAGACCGGGGATGTTCCAAATAAAATAAGAAGCGGATGGGCCGCCGATGTTTCAATTTTGGTAATTAAGAATTCCTGGTAATGGATGTTTGCAACCTAGAACGGGCGCAAGTTTCGCGCTAATTGGGAAAGGTTACGTTTTCGAAATCACGTTGAGCCAAATGCTCATTATTAATTGGCGCGTTAACGGGATAAAGGCTAGACAGATTTAGGAGTAGCACACGCGACACCGCGCTTATAAATGGGACCATGGCGATACGCGAATTTTATGATTTAAAGCAGGAAGAGCGAGCGAACGCTGTAGTTGCTTATTTGCGTGCAATTTTATCTTTAAAGTTGATTCAGTTGTGTGCTCAATTCGACATTTATTATTCCAATAAAGATTACTTTTTTTTTTGTCGAATATAATTTTTTTGCTTTAGATCAGGTATGTTCCATAGAATGGTTATAGTAAATGGTTATTTAAAAAAAAGGATAACAAAAACGTGTTTCATATATTTTATTTTTTATTTTTCTCTTTTATTTCTTTCTTACTTTGGATTACTACTTATGAGTTAAAATATTATAACCAAGATTTCTAGCATGCATTCCCTGTTTCGACTCGAATATATAGTATAGAGTTCGGACGTAGGACGCAAGCCACAAAGTAGAAAATTACACATGTCGAGCACGAGTCGATACGAGGACTTCGATCGGACAAAGCGTGCTCAAAAATGTCCTTCTGATGCTCAAATATTTAATAGCAAAAAAAAAAAAAAAAAAAACGGTGCCGTTTATTGAAGGGCGCTCGTGCGTCCACCATCTTAAGGCTGGTTCACACAGCACCGTACTCTTACGTTTTTTTACGTTACATATAAGTCCCTGAAGCATTCGTGTCTCGAATGTCGCGTGCCAGGCTATCTTCTTGAACTGGTCGTCATGCGCAGTATGAAGCACAGATTTCCCGGAGACTTGTGGCGTAGGCGGACGTACGCTTCCGCAACGTAACGTAACGTGAGAAGACGGAGCCATGCGAACTAGTGTGAAGCAGCCTTTAATCTCTTGAAACAAGGAGTCTTTGTAGGAATCCTATTTTTGTAGCATGTATTACCAGTCAATGGATGAACGAATTGACGCGGATGAACGCTCTAAATTGGACGGCGGCTTGCGCCACCTAGCCAGGGCTCCAAATGAGCTGAATGAGTTGACGCCATCCAGCGGCCAACCTCTTGACACGGAGGAACTGGGAGCTGGCGCGGCTTCATTGTTAAAGCGAGATGCAGAGGAACGGAGTATATATAGGAAGCACGTGGTTGGAGCTGCAAATAACAAAAACCAATCACGTGCTTTCTCAGAAAGTTTTTCCACCACAAGGTGCAGTACTGATATTCGACTGATCGTGTAACTAGAGTATATTTTATAATGGCAGCGTGTAGTCTATTCAGATACGTCACTAGACGGCTAATTATTTTAATGAATGTAATAGACCTTATTCAATAGTAGCGCCATCTCTCGGCGGCCGCGCGAACTACCGAGCCTCCGTGCCATCTTTGAGGTTTTTCCATCGTTACCGCTTTGCCTGCATAGCGTTCTAGGCGCAGTTCATACGGTGTTGTTTTTCTGGGATGTGGTGGAGGCGTTAGGTATTTCAAAATTAATTATATTAGCGAGCCTGGTTTAGAAAGTTGGGTTGGTTCCGTTCACAGTGACTGAACGAACACCAAGGATCTAGTCACCGGGAAAACTGCTTGCCGCACAAAACGTGACAAGCAATGCAAGATGTAGCCTCATAAAAGGTCCACGAGCCACAGTTGATCCGGTGGCTTTATTATTCGTGTCGTTTTGGCTGCTGTGGACGCAACAGGCACAAATCTGGGAAGCAGCCTTAACCAGCCATAAATGTAGTAATAGGGAGCTTCATATATCGGTACAATTTAACGAAGCCCGCAGTAGAAGTAGGCGGCGCGGGCCCTGCCATTTCTCCACTTTGATAGTCCCTGTAAAACGATAAATTATTCCAAGATTCGCTGTAAAAACTTTACACAAAAAAGTAAAACAAACGTAATCCATATATTTACTTTAGTTGGCTTCTTATTTCTTCGTTGATTGCGCAGCGAGACACATCAGTAGTGCGGTATAGCCTTCCCATAGCAGCGCTCTGCCCGTCACCTGAAATATAAGTCGCCATGTTTCAGGTTACGGAAGAAGATTGGCGCAACGGCCGACAGATGGTGCACAAATCTGAATAAGGTATATTGCTAAGGAATAATCACTTAATAAAATCAAAGCGTTCCATTGGACAAATAAAATCTGGAATACTCCGAACAAGAGTCAGGAATTATTTACTTTGTGAATGCGGCTCGCCGCTAGGCAGAAGAAAAGTTTAGACTGTAACTAGATTGTGTATCCATCAATCCTATTAATGGGCAAAAACGCGTTCTCAGAAATATTTAAAAAAACTCAGGAAACAAAAAC
Source organism: Ixodes persulcatus (assembly GCA_013358835.2). Lineage (NCBI taxonomy): Eukaryota > Metazoa > Arthropoda > Arachnida > Ixodida > Ixodidae > Ixodes > Ixodes persulcatus. Next base: position 367,696 of record JABSTQ010009436.1, on the reverse strand, counting down.
GTGTTTACTTTATATAACGATTACCTGAACGATGTGGTTCTTATGCATAAGTGTAACACGTTGTGAACGAAGCTACAGAAAACAGCAGAGCGTGAAATGCAGGTGACAAAACAAGCCGATTTTAGCTACACTCTATGGATAAACGAAGTACTGATGAGACATTCCACTACATTTCAAAAAATTTTGTTTTGTTTTTTCTTGTTTTTTTAATCATTTCTGCTTGCGGAAGCGCACATTAATGGCACAGTTGGGACCTTAAAGCGCTTTCCTTGAACGGGTCTTGCCATAACGTTTCACTCGCCTCGCATGTGATCACAGAATTCTTGCTCATAATGGTTTCATCGTTTTATGCCGGTGTTAGGGCGTAAAGAAGTAGGCTTAAAGCATGCCGGTAGAGCAATCAGCGACGTACTCCCTGGCGGCAGGTTATCATTTGAGCCCGTCCTCATCTCGACCATCTCATTTGGACCTTCGCAAAACGACCATTCTTAAAACAGCCTTCTCGCACAGGCCCACCGAATTTGACCCATCCGAGTGTCACCCTTTGCATCCCAGTCTTTTCCCTCAGTGCGCAATGACGACGGCGGCAGTTTACTTCTTGTTTTCAAGACTGTAGCGGCACACCTATATACTACGTGCGTTTGAAGCGTTGGGGATTCACATCGGCTGACATTGCTTTTCTCAACCCCCAAGTTCTTCATTTATTGGTGGTCTTTTTCGAGAGCCTTTCACCGCGGGTGCCATTTTCATTTTGTGCAAAGAGTGTGGGGCTTCCGTGTAGAGAGTATAGGAACCCAGAGCGCATATTCAAATAACAACCAAGGGTGTGCTCATCCGCATGCTCGTGACACACTTCTTTGCAACCGGCATCTGACTTTCAGCGCTTGGTCATTTATGAGACAGGAGCGGATGTCCCACGGCATACCGGAGCTAATTGGGGTGTCTGATTATTTTGAGGCGACCTGAATGAGCAATGCGCCTTTATTGGAGCGTTGGGACCACCGCGGGTGCAGGAAACCAAAAATAAACAGTCACACGATGGCATGGCAAAGGAAACTTGGCGGCGTGTCGGGAAGAGCCATTCCAAGATCTTCAAATTCATTCACCCCGTAAAGCGAGACGAGGCCTTCACAACAGCAATGTCGCTTCAGGTTTCAAGCCAATGAGCTTTGCGCAGACAAGGCAGCAAGTGGAATAATAAAAAGACGAAGCTCGCTGAGCTTAAAACCGTTTTAACAGAGCCGTCAATTTATTTTTCTAGCCACGTTCAGACCTTTTTAGGGTCATTAATTAGCTCTAGTTGGACTGGTTTTCATGTGTTCCTCCTTAGAAAGGATAGGACAATTCATTGCAATGTGAGTCTGTGGTTGCCATTTGGTTACGATTTTTTTCTTCGAAGGCTCCAGTTGATTTGTTTTTTCTGAGAAAAAAAAAAATATATATATATATATATATATATATATATATATATATATATAAATTTAAACAAGTTGAAAATCAGTTTTTGTGACATATATATAAAAAGACATGATACATGTTTTATATTTTAATAAGATTTCTTATTGTGATGCGGCATATTTTATTTTACGCAAGATAGCCGCAGGACGTTGCAAACATTCCCAATTCATTCGGCTGTATTATAAACGACGCAAATCAGTTATCAGAAGGTGCAAATAAGAAGGCCCGAAAGCCAATAAGTCGAAATGCGAAAGGTTGAAATTAAAATGAGGCGTTTTGAGGTACACGCCTCCATGCCGGTATGCGATTGCATCTTCTCACAGCATCAAGCTTGGGGGGAAAAAAGTAGGACTACGGGCAACGACGTCGCTCACTGTAACAATTTAAGGCATCGTATACAAAATACAACGGCAAGAGAAAGCAAAAAGATTTGGTATACTAAAAAAAAAAAAAAAAAAAAAGTTTCTAAGTTCATTTTTCTACACAACACGGAGGCAGCCAATGACGGTGTTCTTCTATTGACCGCCGTGAGGGGCTGTCCCTGTGATTTGTCAAAAATGTACCACACTAATGTTGTCTTTTGTTTGTTTTTTTGTACATTGGGATTTGAAAACTATCTAGGGCCTTAAGGCACTGAGGGAATGAGACACCGCGTGCGTCTCCGACAGGCACGCTTACTTGCCTATGTTTCATTACTTTATCAAGGTACTGTATCTGCATTCTTTAGCAAAGCTTGTGATTGCAACTCAAGAACGAAGGGCAAGGGTAGGGCGGGTCGGAGAGAAGGAAGCAGACGGAACGCTGGAGAAGAGAGGGGGAAACCTCCTTCTCTCTTTAGCGTTTCGTCTGCTTCCTCCTCCCCGGCCCGTTTTACCCTCGCCCTTCGTTCTTGAGTTGCAACGGACTATAATATTTTTGGCAAGTTGTAAATCTGAAAGGTGCCGTAAAGCGTACTTCCCTGTCTGACAACCAGACGCACGGTGAAGCCACCTTAGACGAATGCAGCGCCGGGCTCGTCGTCTATTTCGAGTAGCCCTATTTTTGTAGGTGCCTCAATTTACCCAGCTAAAGCACTAAATACCCACCCTCTAAAAAAAAAAAAAATAATAAAAAAGGGGGGGGGGGTGGTATGATTGTTTAGACAGCGTGAAGTTAGACTGCCATGAAATAAGCGACTTCCCTCATCGCGCTGTAGATGAGCAAGTTGGCCAATGACGCACGACTGCTCACCGAGGACCTTTACCATGCATGACGCAGTAGTGATTACGCAACCCCACGCCGCTTCAACGTCTTTTAATATTACAAACGTCGGAGTAACGATGGAGCGCCGGATCCTTTGGGCTCTGCAGCGCGAGTTTGCACTCCCTACCAACTAGGCTAAGTATTATAGGTATCATTCCATGCTTCAGCGAACACAAGAAACTTCCAAAGTTAATTCAGACTCGATGATTAGAACGTTCCGAACTCATAGCGAAATACAATGAATACTCTCACGCCAAAAGAAATGAACAAAAAAGTGTGAAAGTACACACCATAGGTAGAGAAGCAGTATTGTGGTGAAAGTAGCAGTACATCGCTTCGTGTATCCGGCAGGGCAGTGTCTCGTTTTGTGCAAATGGTATACGTTCCCGTATGTAAAAACAAACAGGGCTACGAATTCCGTCTTTGTCTTCTATTTTCAATTATTCTTGATTCTTGCCCATGTCGGAGGCTGTTTCGATTGCATTGGCTGCTCAGTCCTAATTAGGTAACCTGAGCTGGTCCCGCCCCGAGCTTATTTTAAGTTACCAATGCGACGTTATTTTCACCTCTAGAACTTCACCTCTAGAATTTTGGCCAATGGAACGTGTTCAAAAATGGACAAGGTTCAATTTTGAACACGTTCCGTTCGCCAACGTTGTCATACAATCAACTCAAAATGTCGCAACCTTCGCGAGTATGACTGCTTGAGTCCGCGTCATCCAGTCGAGGTACCAAAAGCGTGGATGTTTATTTGCATAAAACACCACAATAAAGTTCAGCTGTGTCGTAACACCACATCCAAATGAAAGTGCGCTTCCTATTTTCCGATACGTGCTTCCAAACAAACCCGCTACCGGCCAATTATCGGTGGACCTAACTGCTCTACCGTTTTTGTTTTCGTATCATTGTTTTTGTCGTATTTTATTTTTCGTGGTGCTCCTAATGCCCGTCGGTTTTTACAAACGTGTAATCAGTCGCGACCGAACAAGTGTACCTCTCGCCTTTGAAGCATGATTTTAAGCGCGCACCCCGTGGTCACGGTGTCACCCGGGTGCGCCATGCTTCAAAGACTCCGGTAGAGCGGTACGCGGAACATGGTAACGGTTTGCTAAAAGTCCCTATTGACAGTGGAAAACGTCTGCTGGGCTACAGTACAGCATGGCGCCCCTGCGCTATCAACTCACACCAAACACGGTGACCACGCTCAGTGTACAAATCATCCAGATGCGCAAGCGTCTCCGATCGCCCCCTTTTTTAAAAAAAAAGAAAACACTCGACACAATCAAAAACAAAACGCGCCCCGCTTAAAGGAATCAAACTGAAAAGCGCCCGGGCAGATAAAGAGATGCCCGAACCGCATCGCAAGTACACAGCGCAAAGCGCGTGCACATCGGCGTGTGCGTGTCTGCGGGAAACGCCCTGAGCATGGGCTCCGAGAGCCGACAAGCGCTCCTGAGCCGCGTACCCAATCGCCTTAAACGCGGGCCACACGACCGTCGGAATCGCTGCTGGCAGCCTCGCATCGGGGCAGGACCGGGTGGTCGACGCCGACCGCCGATAAGCGGCCCTGGATTACGTCCTACGAGACGCCACGCGAGGACGGCGACCGTGCACGCACGCACGCAGGCGGCGACGGCGACGACGACGACGACGACGACGACGACGCGCCGTGCATGCGAAGCTTCTCGGATTTTGCCGAAAGCGAGCGAAATCCGTTCGGGATACGATCCCCACCTCCCTCCACAGGGCGTGGTCCGAGGGATCCGCGAAGCCCCAGCCAACTATCCCAATCGAGAACGCGCGCGCGGGCGCGCGTGTGTGCGAGAGCTTCGGTAAAAGCGGCCGCTCGCTCGTCGACGAGGCGATGGAGATACGGCACGCTATGGGGGGGAAGGGGGGAGAAGAGGGGGGAGGGGGTAAAAAATATTAAAAGATGATGGCTCTTGAGTTGTATAGTTCCGCTTAATGCGCGGCCAATTTGCCGGTCTTTCGAAAGAGGGCCAATGAAAGGACGGCCACTGGATCCGCGCTCAAGCGGCAACCTGTTCCCGCGGCCACCGCGGTAAAACTCTGCGCAGGCGGGAGATTGATTTGGGCTCACCGCGACTACACGAGAAGGGAGCGATTCGTGCCGCGGCGGATTCATCAAAGCTATCGCGGAGCTGCTGTTTATTGGACGGAGGGACGCCGCGACTTAGCATTGAACATCGCTGCGTTCGTTGTATCATGCTGACGGCAGATTGCTACACGAGATCGTTTCCTATTTTGTCGTCTCGACAAAGTGGGTGTTAAGTGAAGTACCCTTGTTTCTGTCAAACGTTAGTGAACTCCATTGGCGACGTGCGCCACCAAAACCGTCGCTGTGGTCGGCCTTCCGGGAATGGCCAAACGCCAACTATGACGTCTTGAGTAGGATGAATTCTAGCTCCATTAATGAAAATAAGATCAATTTTAGACTGTCAAGTTCGACGGTGCTGGTTTAAGGACGCGATGACTGCAAGCTTACATTGTGTTTATTTTTTGTTTATTTTTTTTTACCAACATTATTGAAATTGTCGCTGGTTTTCGATAATACCGGTTGTGGCGTCATAGATAGGAACCATCCATTACAAAAATTATAATTGAGTTTCAATTCAGTTTCTTATGTATTCTTATAGAGTACATTAGAAACTCAATTGAAACTCGTTGATAACTTTGTAAGGGATAAGAGAGAGCCACCAAAACATATAGTCGCCAATAGTTGACAATATGTTGTTTTTGTTTCATGTCTAGAAAGTACCGCACATCGAACCCATGTAGCAGGAAAACAAAAGTTTTAAGTTGCGAGTTAAAAACAAACTTCAATAGGGGCTGCATAAAATCAGCTAATGCGTTAAATCCTTATTTTGAACTATTTTAGTTCAAGTTCCGCTCATTAAAAACACGGAAAGAGAGCCCAAGAACGCACCTAATCTCGCGACGCCGCCGTCTTCTTCCTTACAACAAAGTACGTCCGCTATGGTCACCATCACCATGGCAACGAAGCGTCTATTTTTTGAACGCACGTGCAAACGCAACGTCTTAAGTCAGCAACGGCAGACGCTATTTTTTGAATGCCCTGTGATAAAGTGAACGCTACAACGCTAGCCAAAGTCAGACACGCCAGTACGGTAGTCGACGACGCTGAGTATACGGGAAGCGGTCGCCTGGCGAACCCTTCATGGTTTCGGGGAGTTTTCGCGCAAGGTCGAGACTGAGATGATAATGCATGTTCTCCGGTGCGAAGCGAGGGGTGACCGCGCATAGCGCTGTCAGTTCGGAAGTTTAGCTTGGAGCCCCAAGCTAGCGTTGCTGCGTTCACTTTAGCAGACGGCATGAAGAAAATGGCGTCCGCTGTATCTGGCTTCAGACGCCGCGTTTGCGCGTACGACCATAGATTAGGCGCTTCGTTGCTATAGTGGCGGTGAATATAGTAGACGGACTTTACCGTGCGCAAAGGAGACAGCGGTGCAGCGAGATCAGATGAGTGCTTTGGCGCTTTTGACGTGCTTTTCAATGGGCGTAACGTGAACAAAAGAAATTCGATATAAGGACTTAACTGACTTTCACCAGCGCCTAATATTTTGACGAACCTTACATGAAACGCATGTTTCTCTGGCCATCCCGTGGCAGGTTTGTTGCCCCTATGGGGCTAATGTATCAAACAGCAGAAAGTACACATTCCAACGAGTACTTTTGAAATTAAAATACCATTCCAATATTCCCCTTCTGTGAGCTGCCATCTCTGTCTCCTATGACGTAAATCCCGTTTCGAGTATGCGCAATAGCTGTATTCTGTGGAATATCACACACCGCGGATGTCCCTACAGTCCTGTAGGTTCAAAGGTCAGAGTCATGGTCTTGGCGAGAATGACAAGCCAAAATGCGCCTATAACATTGTTTTATCCTGAATTGATGCGTGGTTTAATAAAACAATCCTCTTCGTGGCGAGTGTCTCAACGAATCTGAATCGGTCGCGTGGCTTTACAAGTTCTTATCAACCCCGAGCTGGCTTGGTTTACCTAAACGTTTACCCACAAAAAAAGGGTCGATATGATGCCTTGAAAATATAAACGTTTAAGTTGTTTAACGGAAAACAAAAAAAAAAACACAGAACGCAAGTTTCACTGCGGCCGCCTTCTCCACTATTCAGCCAACTCGAGAAAAATAAAAAGTGGACAAGAGCGCGGCCCATCTATTAGCACTCTATAACTTAGAGCAATATAACTTTATTGGACACAAAAACAAATCGCACTCGAGCGGGCGAAAGCGTGTCCCAAACTCGCGAACACTGAACAAGGCCACTCATCGCCACAGTTTACAAGCTCTATAAACGAGCCACCCCCGTTTTTCGCTGAGTTTCACTTGGATTGACTCGAAAACTATTTCCGCAGGTTACCGGGTGTGGGGCCTTACCGCGGTTGTAGCTCACAGGTCCTCAGACAGTTTGCGTCGAGAGTAGCTGAACCCGGCAGAATGTTCGTCGAGCAGCAACCCTCAATCGCCCACTGAACTCGCGACTTGTTCGCCGCTCTCGCGCGGCAGGCATCCGGGGTTTGGATGTCCCGGATTGGACGGGAGGGCCTCAACACCAGTGCAACTCCCGGGGGAGCTGTTGCGACCCTTCACCGGCATCTGCCGCCGTGGCATCGGGCGGCCGTCTCCCCGCCCAGCTCCATTTCGAGTCCATTTCAGGGACTGTTACCCCTTTCTTACTCCATTGATTCTCCGGCCTTTCCCCCGGCCCTAGTCGCGTTATCGGGGAGCGGTGCAGACGACGTAATTTGGAACATTTTCTCGAGCTTCTTTTTTTTTTTTTTTTTTGCTGCTTCTCTGCTCGGCTTCCGACGTCGTATCCACCCGCTCCAGCCCTTAATGGCTCTCCGGGAACAACGCCGTGGCATTGGCGCCTCCCGCGGAAGAGCGTCGGGAGTTAACAGGTAGTTACATCAACTCTCGTTATAAATGCGACGGGTCTGTGTATATGTGCCTGCTCGCTGCTATACTCCCTTCACGACGCTGGGGACCATTTTGCGCGCACTTTCACGGACGCCTTCGTTCCCATTTATATCGGGGTAACTGCCAGGGCGAGATTGAAGCCCGTGATGAAGACCAAAGACCTCGCTATTAGCGGGTAAGCTCGTCGTGTGGTGAACCGGCAATTTCGCGTGTGCTCACTGCATGGGCGTGCACCACATTTTCGGTCGTGACTCTGAAGAGACCATCGCGGCGAGGAGTCTACCCTCACTTTGGCATAGTACACTTGCTCATTCCGCGTTGATGTTTTCTTTCGTAGCACAATTTGAGCTCAAACTTGGCACTGTACGGCTCTTGTGCTTGTACCAGCGGAAGCTGAAGCTGACTGCCTTCGGGCCGTGAGCACTTATTGGCACCTTCTGAGCACTGGACAACGTCCAGTTGCTCCAGCAGAAGCTGCAAAGGAACATTTGGTCGGTCCATAAGCACGAGCGCATCTAATGTCCACAGAACCTGCCGGTCAGCGTACGAGTCCTCGCAGGCCGACTCGAATTTCGAAGCCACGTGGTAGAGATCGACTCTAGGTTTGGTAAAAAGAAGGAACCCTCGACCGAGAACCTTCTGAAGAGCCCTCGAGCTCTGGCATGAAGTAAACACTGTTAATTTATTTAATCCTTAGCTACAGTCCTGCATATTTTTTTTATTTCTCGAATTTAAGTATTATGGTACTAGCATAGTAAATGAGCAGTGAAATCACTAGAAACATTGAAGTAAACGATCCACCCTCAATGATATGCTCATCTTGAAAACTCTAACATTCACTTGGTCCTGGACTGGCAGAATAGGCACGTTCGGTCAAAGATGTCTGACACAACCTATACCGTTTTGTTCGACGGTGTCAGTTCTAATATACAAAGCTTAGAATTTCCTATGGTTATTTGAAGCATCTTTCCGAAGTGGAATCCTTTCAATTGATGTAAAAAAAAAAAGGCCTTTTGCAATGTGAACAACAGCATAAGGACAGAACGAACGAGGCCTCGGGCTCTGGTGGGGCTCAGGGAGGCATGCAAAAGCGAAGTACACGACACCATGGTGCCAGCCACGGCAAAACGCTCGACATGTTGCTGGGCAGCGTAGCCAATGGAAGCCCAGACTCTGTAATTGCGTGGGAGACGTGCCCCAACCATCTTCGCCGACAAGTAATTTCCGACGGACAAAAAGACGGCAGAGGCGATGAGATTAAACCGCGGCTGCGGCACGTTGCTCGGTGGCTGCGTGGCGAGTGTGCGTGCGAGCAGCGCCTTAGAACTGCCGATTCGGTTCAACTTGCGCCGAATATTTCAATCGGCGCTCGAGTCAATTACCGTCACCACCACGTGCTCTCCCGTGGCCACCCGAAAAAGTAGGCAAGCTTTTACGAATCATTTCTATGACCCCACCTATATCCGTTTGATTTGAAAAGCGTATATTTATGGAGAGACGTAATTTTGACCACGCGAAGGTTTAATGCGTACGTTTTTGCACCCCCCCCCCCCCTTTTTTTCCCCGAAAACAAAAACAAAAAACAAATCGTTGTCGTTGTATTTATTTGAACCCGCCGACTAAATTAATTGAACGGACGCAATCATGCCATCGTGACAAATGTTTGCTCGTCGTGATTTCAATGCGCTAGCTTACATCACCGTACCAGGCTCGCATTTCTATGTTCTTAATTATTCTCGTCGTTTTATATATAGGGTGTTTTTTCTGAGATTTACAGATTAGTTTTAAAAAAGCCGTGAAAGCTACAGTAATGCGGTCTTTGTAGGTGAGTTATGCGGACAGAAAGACGTAATATAAGAGGCTAATCATCACGAAAAGTCGGATAATTACCTTTAAACTTGTTAATTAGCTTTCTAACTAGTGAAAATAAACGCTTTTTTTCAATTAGAGACTCTCTGAGCATCATAAAAAAAAAAACAAAAAAAAACACTACATCAGTATTTTACAAAGACCTCGTGCACCTGGGAAGCACGGGTGTCCGAGTATAGTACAAGACCCGCGGCCCCGCAGAACAACAAGCCTGTTCGGGCGGTTGTTTACCTTTGCATGCAGCTGTTATTTGTGCGTTCGCCTGGTCACGACACGTGCGTTAAAGTTACCGCTCGTGTAACGGGCGCAAGGCTGGTGTTTTGAAAACGTGGATGATACGGGACGGGAAATCCGCGCGGGCGCGTTTTCACTAATGTGGACTGCACAGACCGAATTATAATAAAGCTTTCACCTTTTTTATCTCTGGGAAGATTACAAAAACACACTTTGTATATCAAATACATGTCTATAATTGACGGGAAAATTTATATGTTGCGTTGATCTACCTGCCATAAATTCTGCGTTGTTCAAGGAATTTACCGTGAGCAACACCCAACACCAAACGCGAATGCTTAGTTTGTTAAAGGGACGGGGGAGGTTATCTAAATCGTTGGATCGGTTTGAGTGCTAATATCCGGCTCAGATTCAGGTATGCGAAAGTTTAGAAGAAGCGGGGATCACCGTTACTCTTACTTAGGCAGGATGTTGGCACTTCCTGAAGTCACGTATGAAAACAAAATGCTCTTACGTTACCGAAGTTCTATTCGCTTGACGAGGACACCATGCATTGTATTATGTGCAATATAAATAATTATGTGTTATTGTGAACGACCTAAGTTTTTCCAGGACAAAATTTTATAGATGTTCCAGCTACAATTTATTAAAAGCGACCTCGCTAAAAATATAGTAATCTTAGTATTCATAGGCCCAACTTTTCTTTTGGAAAATGTAGTACGAGTGAAATATCCAAAAGTTCAACCGTCGGCCGAAATCACTAAATAAAAACGCTATCTTTTTTTAACCCTTTTTGCAAAGCATTATAAAATTTATGAGGGCAAGTTTTAGAGTAGCCATCCTGGTAAATTCTTAGTCATTTGTGTGGTGAAATATGAGAAAAACAAAACAAGACATTGGGATGAGACTCCTACCAATATAAGGAGTAAATAACATTATCTGTGAAATAAATTACCCACAAGCGTCACTATCCAGGTGGTGGTGATGCCCAACGTGGGAGCCAAAATGTCGCCGGAGCAAGAAAAGGCGCACGGTGTCGTGCCATTTGTCAAGCGTGAATCGATCATGCAGCGTCTGTTTCGAAGGACGTAAGGAATAAATTCCCTCCGACAGGAACACCATCAGTGACTGCTACGACAAATACTTGGAGAGTGTACAAACAGGCATTGGTAAGAACGGAGACAGAAAAAGTCGAGTTCTGCCGTTGTGGTGTTCTTGCCGGGTCACTGATTCCGTACGCGTCCCTCGAAACAGGCGCAGTGCCGCAATGTCACGACGTCACTTTCTCCAATTCCGTATCCCCAATAGTCACAGAGAGTTTAAGAAACGCTGGACTAGGATTATTTTGTTCATCATTCTTTCTTCGTAATTCGTGCATCGGTGTTCTTATCTCTTAATGCCATCATCACATTGACACCGGAGCGATAAAGATTACGCAACTCGCGACGCCCTACGCTTCTTAAAAGCCGACGTAAAGCGTCTATTTTCTGCAGACAAGATAATCCTCGTAGCGCTCTCCCTCTCCTAAGCTGCGAGGGGAGCCAAGTTGGGGCAAGGTAAAAAGTGGAGAGGATAGAGGGAAGGAGGAGGCGGGCAAGAGTGGAAAGCGCGAAGTGTACGTCGGCCTTTAAGCTGTGACTGACTAAACATGAAACTACGATTCAAAAGAATGACTCAAATGGAGAAACAAATGCGCAAGATGATCTCGGCGTTTGGAAAGAAGCAAAGCGATCACCGTATATTTCGTTTGTAGGTATTAATAAGCATCTAAGATCCCAGGACACCCGCCTCGAGCTCACCTCTTTCCTAAGTCACGCTGCTCGCTATTTGACCGCCATCAATTATAAATAGATCTGTTTTCAAGCAGCTCAGTCTCGATGAAACTATATTCTCGAGTATAGGTGGAAGCGAATATAATCGTTCATTGAATATTTTATCGCAATTTTCATGCATGTCCACGAGACAAGACGCGAGGCGTGGACCGAAATGATTCTTCGTAAATTAATGATCTTTTCTGGTGGTTACCCTAAAATCAATATCATGGGAGCGAGCGCTGCTTTCTTGCTTATCGCCTTCTTGCAGCTCCTTGGATTATTCTACATAGTGGTAGCGGGTGACATCAAGTGTCGGAGGACTTAGAGGAGTGCGTCTCTCAAGGTCTCCTTGAATTCTGTCGACGCATAAGTGATAAAAAACAAAACGTTCCGATATTTGTACTTCTTTTCAATCATTGCTACTACAATTTGGCAATATTTCAAATACAAGTATTTGAAATACGTATTTGTATTTAAAATAATTGGAGTATTTTGTATTTCGTATTTAATTACATAATGGGCAAAATACTCGCAAAAATGTATCAAAATGCAAATACAAAATATTTGGGCAGAAATGTATTTAGTTACATGTCCAATTACACTTTTCAGAAAATTATTTAAATACAAGATATAAGTACCACTACTAAGGGCATTTTTACAAAATCTTTTCTTTTTCCTAAGTTTGATATCTTTTATTTTTGCTTAAACCCGGATTAAAAAAAAAATCCTGTCGGTATAAAAGGTGGGTATATGTGTATTAAAAATCGGGTGCATAAAAAAAAAAGAAGCTGTAGCTTTATAAATAAAAGTTATTTGGCATACGGTAGACGGGGGGAGACATCAGGAAGACAACGTATTTATTCCGGGTTTAATTCCAAAGGTTTAAGGGAAGCAACAAAGCATGCATTTTCAAACAGCATGACGTGAATTAAAAATATAAAAATAAAAGCGTGCCCATTCAAGAGCTCAGTAACTCTCCCCATCTCCTTCATTCCTTGTCCTTCTCCCCCTTCTTTTTCTTTGATATTTATCAACGAAGAGTGGCGAAATCGAATTTGATTGGGAAGAACGGTGGCCAGAATTGTGCTTGGTCAGTATTTGAAATAATAGTAGTTAAAATGCAGATTTTGTTGTATTTAAATATAGTCGAAAACTACATTAGCTAACATGTAATTAAATACGAAATAGAAAAGTGTCCATATAAAAGGTGGGGTCTATATGTACCAAGCATCAGGTGCTTAAAAAGAAAGCTGCAGCTTTATAAATAAAAGTTATTTGGCTTATGGTAGACAGGGAAAACATCAGGAAGACAACCTATTCATTGCGGATTTAATTTCAAACGTTTAAGTGAAGCAACAAAGCATGTCTTGAATTACAAAAACAAAAAATAAAAGAGTGCCCATCCAATAGCTGAGTAACTCTACCCGTCCCGCTCATTCCCTATCTTCTCCCCTTTCTTTTTCTTTGATATTTATTGTTGCAACAAAGAGGGCCGAAATCGTATTTGATTGTGAAGAACGGTTACCATAGAATTGTATTTGGCCAGTATTTGAAAGACAAGTATCTAAAATATAGTTTTTTTCTGTTTAATTACAAGCGAGAAATACATTATAGAACATGTAATTAAATACGAAATACAAAATACTGAAATTATTTTATACGCGTATTTCAAATACTTGTATTTAAAATAATGTTCATCTCTGTTACATATTGGCTAATTTATTTGTCAATTGTATTAAACGCTGAACATTTAATATTCCAAACACTCGTATTTATTACAAATACTGCCCAAGTACTAATATTGGCACTGTTCTTCGCAATCAAGTCAAATGTTCACGCAGTGCTCGTGTTCAGTCTATGAGCCACATTTCAGTATCGTCACTATGGGGCAATCTCCGCTATTATGTCAACACTGCGATTCCTGTGAATACTTCATCGATTTTTGCGAGGGGGAGGCTAAAATAAAAAAGTTTGCATTTTTAGTTTGCTAAAATAATAAAAGGAAATAAACACAAAAGAGTCGATTTGGCCTCGTGGGCGCTTCATTTTGTTTTCAGCATGGAATATGTTATATGATTGACTTCTACCACTTCCTGTGACACCTTCCTATGACGGAAGAGCGTCACACGAGTGTGGCGTCAGCGTTTGGTTGGAACTCGTGCCCTCACTGACTGATCACGAGCCGCAGTCGAACGTTGACGGAGCACTCGAGCCGAACCTCTGCCCCGCGCTGGCCGCCCTTAGGTGACGTAACAAATCCAGCACAAAGCCCTTGTGAAGGTGTTGAGCGAGCACTCTCGCACACGCGGCGCGGGAACAACTTCTTTACCAGGAGGATACATTCAACTCCGCTCATTTGCATTAGACAGCGCGCCTACCGCATGGGATCCTCCTAGTGGTGAGGACAGCCAGCTTCCGAAGACGCATGCTCACCGAGCAATTCACGCTGTCGCGCTTTCACGCTGCGCCGAGGGAGAGCGCTACCGCCGGTGCACTGAGATACCCGATTCGCCAAGGCAGCAGAGACGGCTGTCTCCGCTGTCCCGACTGGTTGCCACGATAGATGGCGGCAGCCACCCCTCCCAATTGAGCCCCTGGATAAGAAAGGTAGCGACATCTCCCTTCTCCTCTGGCGCACACATGTTTTATCTTCATCTTTTTATCTTTCGCACTCACGGGTTGACGGCAGAGCCGCCTGCTCTGGCGGTGCTACTGTAGACCCTGGCCAGCATCCAGCAAATCGCACGAAGGCATAAAAATAAAAAGCGTGAGCTCCAAAAAAACAAACAAAAAACATCTATTTTTCTTTTTTTTTTCTTTTTTCATTAAGACGCTCGGAAAATCGTTTCTTGCCGTGAATCAAAAAACCCTGAGCTACGAAACTTTCCCGTCTTATCCCAACATCCATAGCCGTAATAGGATGGAGTCTGATCATTTAAGCGGTAAGTGTAGTTGATTACTGCGGCGCGAAAAACTATGCGTCACTTTTTGTTGCAAAGCCAGGTAGTATCTATTGTCGAGGGGATCAAACTATAAAGTGAGCGCTTCATCCAGTTTGTTTTCTACGGAGCTAGCTTGGTGTTTACTCGTGGTCTGTCAACTGGACTCTTTACGTCATCTTCCTCAATCTAGCGCGGGACAAATATTAAGCAGGAGTGCAGCGTGAACCTCAGGCTGGGACTTGTGTTGGTGTTTCACTGATTCAACGCGAGCCCCAGCCGAAGGCTACTGCATCGTTCGTCTACGTAGGCCCTGCGCTGCGTCAGAAACACAAGCAAATAATCTGCGGTATTGTTGTCCCCCTGGGCGCAGTTCTCAACCTAGCCTCTAGGGGCGCGACGGTTGGATCTCCTCCTAAACAGAAGAAGATTTGCTGCATACATGGTACCAAACTCTTCTCGATTTAAGAAAAACAAATATATATACATTACGCTGACGACAAAAAGGAGTTGTTAGCGAGCTAAACACTGAACACTCCCGGCGGCCAGTGTGTGGCACCTGCCAGTGTGCAAGCAGCGGGAGGCGGCGGCCTAGGCGACCGCGCATGCGAGCCCCAGTCGGAGCGGCCCGTTTGCAACCTGTTCCTCGGTCGGTAGTCCCGACAAAGCCGCCGCAAGCGGACGCCCCCGACGACGTTTTCCGCCCGAGAAGGCAGCGGAGGACCGTCCCGCGCCGTCCCCACGGGGAGAAATAGAAGTGCTCGCTCCCTTCTGCCGACACGAGCGGACAAGCGTCGGTGTGTGCAACGCGCGGTCGCTCATCGGCATGCATGGCTTGCTCCTTCACAGATGGGCCGTGGTTTGGCGCTGACACCCGAGGCTTCCCTGTCCGCCTCGTTAATGGCACCCCCTCCCCCGCGCCGCCGCTCCGTCCCCCCGGGGACTTGCCGCATAAGCAAACACCCAAAACAGTTGGAGCGCGAGAGGCGCTGGTGGCCCTGAGTGGATGGGGACCCTCGAAAGTGGTTTTTGCTGTTTAAAATGCACGGATAGGCCGATATCTTGGAACTTCTTTCGGTAGTAGTGCCTCTTTTTATTTTAATTTTATTTTTATTATTTTTTTTCGAGAGACACGGAGAGGCGAAGAGACTGGAGGCTCGTAGAAAATCGTCCATCAACAAAAAAAAAAAAGTTTTTAATGCATATTTTGTTTAATATTGCGTGCTACATGTTCACATTTTTTCCATTGTTTTATGCCTTTTTATTTTTTAAGAACGTTTCAGCGATTGCTCTGTATGTGAACCGCCAGCTACCAAGAAGACCGGGCAAAACGGCAACTAAAATGACGATTAATTAAAATAACATTTAAAAAAATTGAATAGTGCGTGGTTTATAAGAAATAAAAGCAATCTATTGAACGACCACATTTGATTCTGCCCTTTTCAACCTACAAAGTCACCGGTGACCTGTGGAAATCCTGTGCCACTTCCTTACATCTGTTCGATGCCTCCTATTAGGCGCGTCTTTTGCGGCAAATTTCAGAGCAACATTACTGCTTCCTTGGTAGTACAAGATCCGATAAAGGAAACTAAACCGTGCTTTTCAATTGCTAAAAAAAAAAAAAAAAGCTACGCATTGCAGAAAGCTGAAGTTCCATGTATATCTGACGCTAGCGGTGGTAAGTGAAAGAATGCAACCGTTCCATACTAGGGCGTTACCCAAATCAGAAAATAAAACAGGAATAGAAACGTTCGCTACGGAATGACGTCCACCTATGGGCCTAATATTCGTCAAGATACGAAATGGCAATGTTGGCGTCTGTGACATTTCTTTTCGTGAAAAACGGCTTCTCAACGAAAAAGAAAACAAGATTCATGCTTTTGCTTACAAGATGTTTTTTTTTTTTTTTTTCACTGTTTTAAATGCCAGAGGCGCCAGCATTGTCATTTTTTTACAATTATTTTGCCTAAGTGGGCGTCGGCTCATAGAGGAATTCAGTTTTGTTTATATTTTAATGCAATTAACGTCAAGTTCTTTCACATTCTATCGCCACCGCTTGCCTCACATTCACACGGAGTTTCGGCATTCTACGATGTGTAGTTTATGCGGACCGAAAAAGAGAGCTTCACTTTCTTTTTCGAATCTTGTAAATTGATTAGCTTGTGCCTGAAAAATAAACAATTTTGACCCGACTTCAATAGGTATCAGGTAATGCGCGTATACCACAGCGCTGGGGCTGCCTCAAAGATCCTACTTAATGCGCACTGACGGTATCTTGCCGACCGCGTAGTCTTCTAATCGATCGTACGAAAACAGTTCCCTAGAACTCCCCAATGGGAGGTTTAGGGATCTTGAACTCCCTATTAGGGAGTTCTGGGGGTGAGTCGCCGAGCGATCGATGGAAGCTACACCTTCTCCTGCGTCGCCTCAATAGGTACTTTCGGGGAGTGCGCGCACTCTTCTGCCAATTGTTAGGGAACACATCCTCAAAGCCTCTCTAGGAATATTATGTTTTAGAGAAAGGTTCGTTCAACGATTTTCGAGGCTAAAACCTGGGGGACGCTTAAGCTTCCTCTTTAAGAGTGGAACGCAATAGCGTAATCGGGCCCCGTTCGCAATGCCTTCTCATTAAACCTGCGGTCGTTCCCAAGCCGCGCAAGCGTGTGTGCGTGGTATAGTCGGTAGCGTCACGTGTCATCACATGACGTCACAAGTTTTCATTAGAATTTTCCCGCCCAAATTTGGCGTAAACGTTTTCCGCAAAATTTGCCGGGAAAACTTTTCCGCTAAATTCGGCGGGAAAATTTTCTGCTAAATTTAACCGCAAATTTTCCTGATAAATTTAGTGGGTCGATAGAGTCATGACGTCACAACCACGTGTGACGTCACGCGTGGCTGCACGCGTTGCATTATGGGATTTTTGGTCCCATCGACGCCGGCGCCGACGCCGGATTTTTCGCGACACGAGCTCTTAAATGCTATCGCATTAAAACAGCCTCACTTCACTGATCAGTAATGTGGTTTGTTCAAGTAATTTTAGAAAATTGTTTTGAGCAGCAGGTATTTTGTTTTTTAACATTGCATTTGTCTCACTGCAAAAGCTGTTGACATGGTCCCTGCGTTGGCCGGTGAAATTGCCAAGTAATGCTCTTTTGTTTGCTTTTTTAATTGGAGGGTAACAACTCAAATTGTTGCCTCCAAAACATCGAAAACAGCAACAAATTATAGTGGCAAAAATACACCAGTTGCCTTTGTAGGTAATCCGGATCACAGCAGCAACTCACAATGAGGGTGTGTTTTGAAATACACACTAATGGACGAACGGCATCACATGGGCACGAGCGAAATGTAATTATAAGCACAGGATTCAAAAGGATACTGCAGAATTTCAGTGAAATTTCAAAATAAAATAGTCTAGAAAAACAAAGCAAATGCTTTGCGAAAGGTATAAAGGCTTAAATCAAAATGATGTGCTGATTCATGAAAATAAAACCAGAACTTTCCTCGTTTAGTGATGCCCTTTAACAACAGTTTGCGCAAATGCACGTTTTAAAGACAATACCAGATCACTAACGTGGTTTTGATATGTCTTTCTAAATTAAAATTACAATTAAAATTCTTAAAACTATTCCCAAGCAGGAGCTAGTTAATTGCATACCTGCAGGACTAATCCAAATCACACTTTACAAAAATATTTATTTATTTATTTATTGTGCCCTGAGCAGTTTTAGACATACGGAGAGGTTGTAAATGCATCGTTGACTTGACATTATAAATATTGCATAGCCCGGTCATAGCTTTAGCTGACGGCACTGTGGAATAGTTTTTACTACAGGTAGTAAAATTCGCCAAACAAATCGCCGTCAGTAACGCACACTGCGCGTCAGAAGAGGCTTGCATATCTCATCTTTCTGTAATAGCCCAAGATCTATTGTTTGAGTTTTATGTTCGTAGTTAATTTTCCATACAAACACAACATTAAAAGAGCTTCTGTCATTTACAACGTGAAAACTACGCCAACCTTAACGGTGCGAGCTGCGCGAATCCCCGGCGGAACATAGGCTCTGCCAATGTTGCTTCTCCGAAGTGCGGCAGTGCCTTAAGAGAACCCAACTCAATGGCGGTAACTATAATCTATGCAACTAGACTTCGAGCAATAAGAAATATTTCAAAATATAGAGTATGCAGTGTTCGGCACAAAGCTCGAATCGAATATCACGTTATTCGAATCGATTTACAAAATTGTCCAACACCCTCCCAGGCTTGCGTTCCTGTTCTCAGGAGAAAATTAACTTTTGGAGCAAGACGAGCGCAAGTTACTCTAAACCTTGATATAATGAAGGAAAATTTAGAAAAGAGCGCATGGTGGCACAGTCTGCACGGCTCAACAGATATCCCATTACCACTGACACACGATTTTGTTTTTATATAAGGCTTTAGTAAAGCGCAGTAACGGCAACTTTTGAATCAATGGCTTTTAGATTCGAATTTTGCATACTCCCTAATATGGGGCTCTCGAAACAAGAGTCAGAACCATCAGTGCGATCGCGAGCGACAACATCATTCGCACTGCACGCATAACCAAGAGGATCACTGAGTGCACCAAGAGGAAACTGTGAGACTGGTGACGCCAAAGCAAGAAGCAGCGGAGAAGCAGTTACTTTGGCTCGAGCAGAGCATGACCTCTGTTCACCCGTTACAAAGAGAATGGGCAACACAATTCAATCAAATTCAAAGTCATTGCGTCGGATCTACGTTGACCGCGGTCCGCGTCGATCGATCAGAAAACGATCCCTTCCAACTCGGCAGTGTTTACGTGTTACCGAACCGAGATGGGCCTGCGTGGCGGCCGAGAGAAGCCCGGGAGGAACTGATGTTCGAGGGCCTCTGACTTGATCACTCGTATCAATCGAATGTCGGACGGGGACGCCAACGGGGGACGGGCCAGCCGATAAGACAAGATGAAAGAACAATAGAAAAAAAAAAAAAAAAAAACGCGCAGCTGCGGTGGCTGCGTTCTTTGGTGTTCGGATTGTCAGCTCGGTCATGTTACAACCCCCCCTCCCCTCCCTTTTTGCCCTGCTCGCGAGAGGGCCCCAGGAAACGAACAATGTCCGTCACTTTGGCTGGGTCGTCCTGCCTAGGTTTGTGGATGCGGGGACGGGAGGGGGGGGGGGGGGAGGAAGAGGGGACGAGGAGTGGGGACAGACGCACGTCGATTCGTGTTATATGGAGCACGACTTTCGCTTTTCCTGTAGCACAAGAGCGATTAATTCGCAATTGAAGAGAATCCTACCACCTATCAGGTCACTCGGCTCCCTTTCCCAAGCCAAAAAAAAAAACGAACAGCGGATTTGTTATGGTAACGAAATTGATAGCGTCTTTTAAGTTGTTGCACAAAATGGGAACCCATGTACGCGTTTTTCTTCAAATTCAAGTTGTCCCATACAAATTCAAGAAAATTCCAGGTTGTGTTGTGTATGTGTTTCGAGTCGACATCGGAAAACTTTCACTAACATGTAAAGTTTAAGAAATTCAAGAAACCCTCCCCAGAAAAACCAAAAATGAACGCAGTCTTTCTTTTTTCCATAGAAAATGTTGAATTGCATACATCAGTCAAGAGTTAAGTGACGTGGATTTTTTTATATGTTAAAAGTATTGGAAATTAGTAGCTGACGTACTCTTTTGAAATCAAAACTTTTGTCACATCCGTTGTAAAAAGTGAGAACGGATAAATTCGTCGCGGCCTCGTTTACTTGACACGCAAAATTTCACTCTGCTGAGTGAAATTCTGTGCTTCAAGTAAACGATGCTGCGACGAATTTATCCGACAAAACGAAAATAATGTGCTAGCACCGTTTTGTCACTGAACGGTTGCCGTGTTGTCGGAGGCTGTCAGTCATGGATAGTCATGATACGCTCTGGCATGTCTTCTTCTCCGCCTGAAGAAATAACATTTCATGCGCAAAGACGAGGAAGTAACAATTGACAGTACTAAGTACGCAGTTGCTATACCGAGAAATCTCTCTTAACAAGGAGAGAAAGGAGACGAGTTTCATGGGCCCAGGTGTAGATTAGGTGGAGCAAGCTGCCACCCGTTACGAACATTATAGCCATACCATCCATCTATTAACCATGCATTCATCCTGAATTAAAAAAGTTCTCCCGAAAAACGTTCTTGGAAGACTTCCTTTGCCACTCGCGCTGGACGTGCATTTGTGAACTTCCCGCTACTCGCGAATTTTTGAAGTCCTAATTTCAGCCTCCTTACTGCATGCATGGCCGAGCTTCCCCTATGCAGCGGAGGCGACGAAACATGCTTAATGATACCGAGATCTTAAGGCGAACCTCCGTGAACGACCCAACGCGTTCTAAACAAATATAGATAAAAAAATTGGTTCTAGCGGTTGTTGAAATTTTGTGCAATAATTCGAATGACAAACCGTAATGCGGATACGTCAACGATTCTACGTGGTCGCAGGTATCCCTATATTGCCATGGCGGCCAAAGATCAATTTCGTCCGATAGGCTCTAAAAGTTGCTTCATTCATAGTTCACACTTTATAAGTGTCCCTATGCTCGGGCAGTAAGGACGGGTACGAAATATTCATTCGAGTTTACCTATTCTGAATTCGTTAAAAAATGCGCTTGAACTTGGAGCCTTTAGTTAGGAAGTGAGCAACTTCTGCTTCCCATTACAGGGCCGGGTTAAGGTACAGGCTAAGAGGCTGCTGCCCAGGGGCCCGGTTCTCGGGGGGGGGGGGGGGGGGGGGCATGCTGTAGGTTGTAAAAAAAAATTCAACACAAACAAAAATAAATATTTTATAGGGTAAAATGAAACAGAAAAAAAAAAATTTGTGATACTAATCAAATATTTTGGAAAATATTTCCACAGCATTCAAGAGAAGCATGACGAAGATAATGGCACCTCACGCGAATAAAAAAAAAAACACTGTACGCGGCGAGCTTCTTGGGTTGCTTGTAAAGAATGGCCCAATAAATTTGGCATGTGAACGGCACCTCACGCAACTTCTTCGCGTTCTTTTGAAAACGGCTTTGTGCAAAATAAGACGCGGAGGGGCCCCCAACCTTCTGGGGTTTTCCATTCTTCTTTATATATATATATATATATATATAAAAAAAGAATATTTTAAATGCCTGCTCCCTCTGTCCTTCTCAAGCTCGTGCCTATAGTGTTATACTGCCTGCAAACACATGGCAGGCTTCGATGCTCCCGGGACAGAGCTGCCGTCTCTGCGGTGGTCTCAGTGAAGTTTATCTAAATTGAAGTCAGAGGTGGGACCTGCACCTTTCTTCGAATTTATGGAATAATTTTTCGCCTCTGTTTTGGCAACACTAATGGGCCTTTAGTCAAGTCTGTTTACGCTGAAAGCTGCACATATCCTTTTACTTCTCGATGTGTTCGCGGTCTTTATATTGAACCTTTGAGCAATGTGGAGAACGCTTTCTTTATAACAGTGAATTTCAAATGTTCCTGACTATGACAAGCCAGAAGAAATTCCAACCTTCCAGAAAAAAAAAAGTTACATCTTTAAACTATTTCTTAAAATTCACAAATAAAAAAAAATTGAAGAGGAGACTGCGAAAGAGACAACAAATGGACGACATTTCTATTTACTGTGCTCCGTGTTTCTGCCTTTGAGAGGCTGATTTTGCTAAGCCAGAGAGTGAAAGCTGAGGTAGCCAACCAGATTACTTAACTCGTCTGCATTCTAGTGCTTTGGTTTGAGTCACGAATACGGGCGAAGTGACAAGTCCTTGTTCTTCCGGTAGTGCAGCTCTTTTTAATTTGCAGTTTGAATGTCGGGAAATATGCATCTAATTGTGGGATGGGGGGGGGGGGGGGGGGGGTTCTAAGTGGACAGCAGAGTCCGAAAGGAAGGAAGCGAGAAAAGCTACCAAAGCTGACTAAATATGCAACCAGTTGTCCCACGATGTTCAATGAACACTCTGCCACCTGGATCATGAAAGATCTAGAGAATGACTATCGATTGCAATCCATCGATTATGTCAGGAATGCTGGTAAAGATGCTGATCCGCCTGCTCTGTCCTTCCCGCTCACACCTATATGTGAGCGTCTGCCAAGGGCCACCTTACAATCTGCCATCATAGCTAGGGAGAACCGAGCACTATTGAGCACGATACAGGTAAAAGGGAGTTCAACACTTCTAACCCAAAGCGCTTACTGAAAGTCAAGTTGTGGCAGTCATTAGAAAACCACGTTCCGTTTGCCTATAAATAGTAATTTACTTGAAGTAACCACAAATTGTGATCATTTTTCGAGCGACGACAATGCTCGAAGCCCAAATGTAGAAATATAAAACTAACTTAGACTTTCCAAAAAGTACTGTGTAAACCAGCCATACCAAAAACGTCGTTGTTGTTGTCGTCATGATCAGTATCATCATGAGGGGCTTCAAAAGCAACCTTAGCCCAGGGCCCTAAAATCTCTTAATCCGTCTCTCCTTCGCAACATTGATACTTTGTTCTCATGTTGTTCGTTCTTGTCTCACAATCATAACTTCAAAGCCATATTTTTAATTCTGTGAATTAAACTTAGATAAACGAATAAAAAGCGTCAAACAACCTCAACTTGCGTAATTATCTGACTTCAATACTGGGACAAAATGTCAAAAACGATTCGGCCCGTGTATATATTTTCCGCATTTGTATGACATTATTGTTGGGAGAGATTATTGATGTCTCTAAGCAAATGTTTTGTGACAGAAGCTACAAACGTCCCTTTTTTGAAGAAAAATGGCGAAGATTAAAGGGCATGGAAATACGATGTAAATATATTGTTTGGGTAAAGATATCTCACTTTAACGTCTCGCCATGCATTTGGGGCTACTTCTTCCTAAATCCCGGGTGCCTTAATTCGCCTAGTTTCTATGTGGAACATTTCGGGCAATAGGAAGAACCTTCGTCGCCTTCGGACACGAATGCATGCATTTTATCTCACGCCCGTGGGTGGTGTTGACGCGTTTGAAGCCAGGACGCGAGTACTGCGAGAACTAAATATCAAGATATAGATACAGTGTGCAAATCGTTTGGAGAAAAGGAGGAGACGGCTAAACGCTTAACACTCTATTGTAAAGGGCTTCACCCCGAAGTAGCAGGGTGACGCCCCGCGATCGTCAAATGTAAAATCACGAGCTATAGGTGGCACAAGCTGCCGCCCGTTTGAAATGGTTCAGCCGTATGTATGCATCCAACGCCATCTATCCGTCCTTCGCGCATTCAACTTTTTAGAGTCTATGACTATAAGTCAAACTGCGTAAACATATAAACAAGGTTGTGATTCAGCGGTGCTTCGCTGCAGACTATACGCTGAATTGCGACATCATTACTTGCATTCTACTAAGGCACACTCCCACTCTCCCTTGCGGTGTATCTCTGGCACGTCGAGCACGGTCATCTCCCGTACGTTGCAAACTGTTCAGCAGTCTCCTCTTCGTCTTCAGTCCGTTCCTTCGTCATGCGAGACACTGTGCAGACTGCGACGCCTTCAGTGAGCGCCTCGTCGCACGACCCGCGCCTGCGCGCGATAAGGAGCGGATAGGTGCACGAGGAGAGGAGGCCAGGTTCTTTTTGCTACAAATGAGAATATCCCGGAAGGGGAGCTGCCCAAAGAAAGGATGTCGCATTTCGAATAACGGAAGTGGGGTGATGCTCAAAATTAAAGTGGACACCCCCCCCCCCCCTTTCAATTTAAAAAAATAACTCAAAATATTTGATTATTTTATTGTTGTGCTATGTGCACTTGTGATGTGATATCTCTACAACATCCCAATTAAATTTTTTTTTTTTTTTTTTTTTTGCTAGGGAGTTTTTTGTATGTCTCGGGAAAAAAAACAGGCAGTCGCAGTCAAACCGGGGCCGGAGGAGTAACCGTGAGGAACGTGAGGCTAAGGTCGCCGAGTATGGCGAGGGTAATGTTTCAAGTTTCCTTTAAACAAATATGTGTGAGCTGTTTCGGTGGCCGTAATAATTACGTTTTCTTTTTTAGTGCCCTTCTTATTTGCTATAGTGAATACTATGTGTCTCGGACGGCGTATTGCGGCCCATTAAATGCTCCGAGCTCTGCATCCTTATCGTAGGCTACCGAGCAAAAGAGAGCCGCCTTGAGCATGCCGGCTCTGGACCGTCGGTTTGGCGGGAAAAACCCGAATTTCAGCCGAAAATAGTGTTATTTTTTCTTCATAAACTCGTCTTTCACAAAAATTAAGATAGACATTAGTGTCAGGCACGTTGCCAGGATTTTGGTTCGGGGGCGCCCCGCCCATGACAAAATTCTGTATGAGGGGGAGGGGGGAGAGGAGGCCCCAGCAAAATGAAAGATTTCGGGGGGGGGGGGGGGGGGGGGCCCGCCCCCCCCCCCCCCTTGGCTACGTGCCTGATTAGTGTACTGCCCTTGAAAAAAAGACAAAAGACCGTAGAAGACCAACAATGTTCCACAAAAATTTAAAGCGGCGTGAACGCTTTTTAATGTTTCTTTTTTTTTTTTGCGTATTTAGGAACATTAGCAAGTGTAAAATAATAGTAAGAGGTTTGTAGGGAACCTTAACCCCAAAATGATTGATAAAATATGCGCCTATCACCGGGCGTCTTTTTGCAGCCGGTATTTTATACACCTGATCACGC
Organism: Ixodes persulcatus; assembly: GCA_013358835.2. Classification (NCBI taxonomy): domain Eukaryota; kingdom Metazoa; phylum Arthropoda; class Arachnida; order Ixodida; family Ixodidae; genus Ixodes; species Ixodes persulcatus. The sequence continues at coordinate 342,498 of JABSTQ010009436.1, read as the reverse complement.
CATAGTCTTTTTGGTGTTTTTGTTTGAATGACGGCCTGTGAGATACGGCGAGTGTTAAAAAAATTAAGAAAGGCATAAAAAAAATGACCGCAAGTCGCAAATGTTAGTGTAATTTATTTTCTATTTTTTTGTCATTTTAGATTTTCTACTTTTTTTCGGTTAAAGGAGAAGATAATTCATTTTGCGTAGAAGCGTGAAAATACGCTTCCCTTTATATATATTTATACAGTATAATAGAGTTGTTTCACAGAATTTTCTGACCAATGTAGGACAAATCAAACTGTTAAAGCCGTCTTTTTTAGCGGGCAAATAAAGACGGCGACTGAACTCGAGTTAGCCGTTCCTCGAGCACCCGGCCACAATCACGTCTCCCACATACGGATCGCGCACGAATCCGGAAGCCAGGGCTCGGAGCCGCATCCCGATCCCCGAGCGCGCCCCGAGCCAAAGCTCGAGCGGCGGCGCTGCAGGAGCGCTCCTCGGCGCTCTCGACCTCGACGGTGACAGCGCCCGAGAAAGAGCGGGGGAAGGGAGGGAGCAGAACCCCGGGCGGTCGGGAGAGAGCGTCCAAACAGCAACCCAAGACCTTGTTGGGCCGCATAAAAGTCCATTAACCGCTTCACGGGAACAAGACATCTTTCAGTGCCTTTCGCGCGCGGAGCGCGCTCGGGTCCGCGGTCGGGCCCCATTTATATTTATAGACGGTGAGGGGCGCATTATGCTGCCCGGGGCTACCATAAATCTGCGGCGGGTCTCCCGTCTTGCTGGCGAGGCGCCCTCCTTCGCGCCCCGCGAGGGAGGCCCCGGAGAAGAGACGCTCGGCCACGGAGGGGACGACGCCCGTCCAGAGATCGGGGCGCGGGCGCTGGAACGACGCAATTAGAGAGGAGCTTCCGCGAGGTGGTCACTTTGGCCGGCGCTCCTTTGTCCTAATGGCTCGGGACGCCTGCCTGCTGCGCGCCCATTTGGGACCGGGTGGGGCGCAACAACAACGGCGACGATGGCGGCTGGAGCTCGTCCAAGGGCTCCGCGGGCTCGTAATTTCTGGCTCCTGGGCGGCGTCCCTGGAGGTTCGTCACTGGGTTCGCCACTGGATCCGGTGCTGAGGGGGGTGGGAGTTGGAGTTAGCGGGGAAGGCCCGGGGGCGACAACAACGACGTCGTTTTCGCGCACCCCCATGATGGCGAAAAGCCCGGAGAAGAAGCGCGTGTCCTTCTCGATTGGGAAAATATAAACAATCGTAAACAAAAAAAACAAAAAAAAAATAACCACGGGGGTTATTGCACGTGCATTTGCCAGTTGTGTTAGTTTGACTCTTCATCGCCCTATCAATATAGCTTACACGAGACCACTCGATCATGGTTCGCGCTTTGACACTCAAATAACCAATGTACCAGAATCCTTGCGTTGATCGCCGTGTCCAGCATATGAGGTTACTGATCTGTTCGACGTCGTTCGTAAAATTATTTAGTTTTCGCGGTGTTACTTTGTGGACACCAGGTAACGGAAAACCCTTGAGCTCCAGATAATGCTTGTCTATTATTGGGTTTTCATCAACTCGAAAGTCAGGACGTCCTATCAGTAACCTTTGAATTCGGGTTTTGTGGCGAAGCGTCCTAGCTTACCTGAGTGAGCTCGTGCTGAAGGAGGTCCCTCGTGCACTGCGTTTTCCTTTCCCGTTTCGGGTGAGCTAGTCGTCTGGCGAACGACTCGTTCGGCATACGAACTTCCCCATTGCATTTCAGAGACTCTTTGAAACTTTTACAAGCACACGACCAGAGGAATAAAAGATATAAAACGGTAATTGACTGCAGTCGCTTACCGTAAGGGGTCAGTTGCTGTCACGGAGTCTAGTCAAGGTGCCAAGTGATGTCACGTTACGTGGTACGGGTTATTGAGGTAGAAAGACTTTTACGCGACTTGTACACAGACGTAGTTTTAACTTTTAAGGCATGCCTAAACCACATCTCTCACAACAAGCAACTCGGAGTACCGGGAACCAATTTAACGGACCAATCGATGACTTCTGCTAGTTTTGTTTTGCCTGAATTAATTTCAGCTGGGTACCAGGAAGCTTCTGCGTTTCTGCTCCTCCTCGACTTTATGTGGGACCGAGAATGGCTGCACCGAGACAAATAGGTATACAACGATCTGAAAACTGCGTGGCATATTTTATTATTGGCCTCTCGGCCACTCCGACAATGGTATCAAAGGTCCCGAGAATACACGGCTCAGCCTCGTCGGCCCTAGATCATATGGTAAAAATTTATTAGGCCATTCGTTTCGTGAATCTTTTGCGAAACATTCCATAGACTGTTGTATATTTCCACAAAGGTAGACTTAAAGAACAGGCTGCGCGTGCGAATGCGGAGAATGCGGCTTTTGGATAAACACAGCATCTGGGAAGGACCCAAAGCATCGTGTGTTGTTTTGAGTACGTTAAAAAGGAAAATATTTTTCCTTGGACGAGGAAACGAAGGTAGCCCGCCAGAGATAGCGGCAAGTATGAAAACAACAGTTTCATTCTGCTTGTTGTCTTCAATTTTCCAACAAGAAAGCAGGAACAAGACGCGAAGCAAGTTCAGTCTGTTCATTTCGCTGACTCCTCATCTGCTGCGAGTAGCTGCAGGATATATATACAGGGTGTTTTTTTTTAAGCTTAACAGAATTTTTAAAAACAAACCATGAAAGCTAGGTTAATGCGGTCTCCGCAGGTGAGTTATAAGGCGCCAGGGCGACATAGTATAGGGGACTAATCGTAACAATCAGTCGGCTAATTAGTTAAAATTCGTTAATTAACTTTTTAATTAATGAAAAAAGACATATGGTTCCAATTAGAAACTTGCTCAGCGTCATCGAAAACCCCTAAATCAGTCATTTTCAGAAAGACTTTGAGCGCGTGAGAAGCGTAGTAGTGCACCAAAGTTACCACTCGTGGAGCAGGTACAAGGCTGGGGCTAGATAAGAGACGGAAAAATCACGCGGGCGCCTTATCGCAACCTCTAGCTTTGTACCTGCTCCACGAGCGGTAACTTCAGTTCACTACTACGCTTCTCACGCGCTCAAAGTCTTTCTGAAAATGTCTGATTTGGGGGTTTTCGATGACGCTGAGCAAGTTTCTAATTGAAACCATGTGTCTATTTTTATTAACTAAAAAGTTAATTAACGAATTTTAATTAATTAGCCGACTGATCATTACGATTAGCCCCCTATAATATGTCCCCCTGGCCGTATAACACACCTCCACAAGCGCCATAGGTGTAACTTCCACAGCTTTTTTTTAAACAAATCTGTTAAGCTTAAAAAAAACACCCTGTATATAAATATATATATATATATATATATATATATATATATATATATATATATATATATATATATATATATATATATATATATATGGTGTTTCACGAAAGGTGGGCAAATTCGATATTGCGAGAACTACGCGTCGCAACAAAAAAAGGCTTGTGTCGTTTTGGTCCTGGGCCAAGGGCCTAATTATTGTAGTCCGGGTAAATTAGATTGTTAAATATCTTTTGCGTAATCAACTTTTTTTAATATTGTGTTTAAGGACATTATTTCAATTACAAAATCGCTCAGCATCATCGAACAACACTAAATCAACAAATTCCAGAACGATAGAAGGCACGCGCAGCATTTTGCAGCTTTCTAAAAAAAACGCAGAAATTTGACAGGTTTTTAAGTTTCGGTTTGCAATCGGGACGCATCTCGGCCCCAACGGCACCGCTCGCCGTGGAGACATAGTGCAACCAGCCTCTGTTGCGTTGCGCGAGGACAGCGCAGCAGAGGTTGGTTGCACTATCTCTCCACAGGGAGCGGTGCCGCCGGGGCCGCGATGCGCTCCAATTGCAAACCGAAACTTAAAAACCCGTCGAATTTGTGCGGTTTTTCAGAAAGCCGTAGAAAAACACTTCATGAAAACTTCATTAAAGATTGAAACACAGAAATATTCTTCAATGTGAAATTCATCTGCAGTTTTGAGTGAAATGAGAGATGACTTACCTCAGCTAGACACAATATTCGAAAACTGTCGAGGATTAATTAGCAACATTTATGGCAAGATTTCAGTAGAGTAGATAGCTGGGCTTGTTGGTTTTGGAACTTGGAATACATTTTAGCACTGAAAACACAAGGACACAAAGACGAGAATCAGACAGCACAGTTCGCTACTAACAAAAGGTTTAGTAGCGCACTGTGGTGTCTGATTCTCGTCTTTGTGTCCTTGTCTTTGGAGCGCTAAAATGTATGGCATGATTTGGTTATAAAAAATTAGCTTAGCGTTTCTAAAAAAAATGTTTGTAAGCAACAGCAGCGTCGCCGTATTTCAGCCAGCGAACTGGGCAGAGCGTAGCATTAGCGGCTTTAAATAAGCGTTTCTTTATGTTAGAAAGTGTTAGGAGCACTCTGTTGAACCATGGCGAACAGAAATCAGCAATTATGGTTTTAAAGGGAATATACTTCCCAGAAAGAGGCCGAATCTTTACAAACGGTTCAGACAGCTTCGACGGAGCGCTCCAAGAACTCTTCAAAATAATAACCCAGGAAATCACATAATTCAGCATTAATAGCATCATAATTGACTCTGCTATAATCAAGAATAACTTTTTTAATTATTAGTACCACTCAGAGATAGCGCACAATCTAGCAACGAATGGTAACTACGACCTGGCAGATAAATTATGTGGCCGATAAGATTAGGAACAGAAGTCAGAATGAGGTACAAAATATTCAATATGGTGGCCGTCATGACTATTGGGAACCTATGAGGACGCTATTTTATAGACTGTTGCAAATCATTACTGTGTGTACCGTTACTTTTAGTAAGAGATAGATTCCTCCGAATCTTTATAAACAATATTGGAGAACAATATTGGTGCGAAAGCAGCATAATATATGTGGAACGTCGTTCACCGAGGTGGTCACTGACCAACCAACTTCTTTCAAATGACGCATGGGTATCCAGCCATTAGGGGCAGCGACTGGTTAGCGTGTCATCGAGTGTGTGTTGTGCGTGTGTGTCATCTATATTCTAATTCCTTGTCTATGCTAAATGTATAATACGTGTGCAAATGTGTATGTACTCAGTGTGAAAAACATCTATCCCAGAGATGATAAGTTTCTTTTTGCCAATTTTGAATTTCACGTTGACTAGCGCCACCTGCGTCTTGTGAGAGTTAGGGCCAGTTACTAGCTAAAGGTGTAGTGAAAGATACTAGGTTGGTTAGTAACCGTTACTTGCTTCTTGAACTAGTAATCGTTACTAGCTTGATCGTTACTAAATACGGTTACTGGGTGCCTAGTAACATATTTGTGACAAGCGGTTACTAGCCTTTACCGAGTAAATACTATATACTAGCTTTTTTTTAAGCGTTCATAAGCAATTTGTTATAATTAAACATAAATGTAGAACCCTAATGCCGGGGTCCCACTGCTCAAACCTCCTCTCCATTCCAAGCGTCCATTGGCTTTCTTCTTTTAGATGTTTCTCAACCTGTCACTGACTATAGTCGCTTATATTTCCTTTAAATTATTTATACATCATACAGAAGACAGTCTGCAAACACGAGTCACCGCATTATCTCTGGTTCGAATGCCGCCTGCCAAGTCTTCCCCTTGAACTCATTGCTACGCGGCATTCGAAGCAAGGATCTCGCGGTGATTCGCGTTCGATTCTGTATCTATAGACTGCCTTTTGTATGATGTATAAGCAGTGTGACCCAAGATTTAGATTTACCGAATTCAATTAGGTTCATCCGCGCCAAACGTGTCGCAGCGAAGAAATCCTCGCCAACACCGATGTTTGATAGCTTAAGATTAGACCTTAGTTGTAGTACTTGTTCTTTAATTTTAAAAGATGAAAATTTAGCAATGACTGGTCTACAGTTGTTGGCAACGAACTGCCCTAGCCTGTGTGTGCGCTCCATTTTAAATGACAGCGTATTTATAGGTGAATTCGCTTTTCTATCGACGCAACGGGCTTTAGTCAAGCTTGTTGGTGCATAATACTATAATAGGGCCAGCTGAACTTAGGCAAATATGTATAGAGAAAAACAAAGGGACATACAGCGGTATGTCTCCCTTTTTCACTCCATATTCTATTTTCCTAAGTTCAGCTGGCCCTATTATAATACCTTTTTAATCTTTACTTCTACTTGTGCCCAAGATTCCTCAGTATACTATCAGGGATCCCGTAAAAAAGAATGTTATTTCGTCGTGACTGATCTTCCATTTCGTCGAGACGAAAATGAAGCGTGGCATTTGCTCTCCTCTGTTCCCCGCTTTCTTGACTTACTGCTTTAATTTAGTCTCTAGAATCCCTGTCCAATCCTCAACGGTCGCAAATCGTTCCCCAATTTTAGTGATTTTTTTTTTTTTTTTTTTTTTTGGGGGGGGGGTGATTTTTTTATTCGGTTTCATATCATTAATGGAAGTTATTAAAGATGTTTGGCCAGTTTCGAAACGTTCTGACCTAGTATTAAGCTCGTTTAAAAGTGTCCACATTTGTGTAAATTGTGTCAACTGCTCAGCACTCACGGGACCAGGATTGATTCTATGTCACCACCACAGAGTAATGACCGATAAAAAACAAAAAACGGATGATTCAACACAAGGCTACAAAACGTGTGGGTAGGACAGCAGCAACAAAGAACGGTTGTCTGGACGATAACAATGACTTTCATCATCATTAAGGCATACCTGGATAAAGAAGAATTGCATTATATTGTGATCATGCTTCTGCAGCTTCCGATCTGCCCACTGATGAAGTTGTAGGGGCGACGTGTTTTTATAGCCTCTGATGATGATGCTGACGTCCCACGTGGTAGCCCAGCGTGCCAAGACCCCTGGTAGTTGAAAATGGAACTATTCATCGTGAGTCTGCACAAAGGAGATGACGGAGACTTGGTCACTGCACCACTTTCCCGTGTGTTGCCGATGATGCATCCGGATTAAAGACCGCGTCCCCAGAGGTGACGCTTGATTTTCCATGGCAGCAACAAGAGCTGGATAAAGAAGAACAGCGAGTTAAGCATTGTGATCGTGCTGCAACCGATCTGCCCTCTGATCCCGCATATCTTAACCCAATGAACATCAGCTTCCCAATGATTGAATTGACCTGCTGCAGCTGCAAAGAGGACGTAGGTTGTGTCCAGAGATTCCTGGAGAAGATGGAACGGCTGAGACGTTGGAAATCAGAGGATATATGTATCGTTCGCCCTTCATTATTTCGGTATCATTTAACCCTGCCAAGGCCAAAAGGCTGGTTAACACAACACCAAGAAAGGCGACGTACGCGAAGGAGCAGGTGGACAGAGACATTCTCATTGGTCGGTCATGAGTGACATCTTTCTGACGACTGGCTTCACGTCACGCGCATCCGCTCTCCCCGATGTCTCCTTTATGCTCCGACAAAAATATGTCCAAACCGAAAAACGGAACGAACCGTTCCCGCTTCTTCCCTTTTTTTCGGCTGGAAAAGTGCACTCTTTCCGCTTTTCGTTTTTGGTCTGGAGACCCCTCAAAGGGGCACTGACAGGGTATTTATGCTCACCGAGGTTTTTATTTTAACTACCGAGAACACAGTTTTCGGCTCGAAATTCGTTTTCTTTCTGCCCGAAAAGAGTATCGAGAATTGGCCAGTTTCAGACGCGTTCACTCTCGTTTCCATGGTCACGTGACGTTCAAACTATGTGCACCAATCATATTCAAAGTCGCGGGTTATCTAAGACTTGTATTCAGCATTAAAAATAGAAAATAATATGAGCCCTATTTTTGTGGCCTCCAAGAAGCTACGAATACGTTGATAAAAATATGTTGCACAGATTACAGGAAGCATACATGTACACGAAATGCTCAATAGCGGCGTACCAGGGGCTTTTGCCAATTTTGCAACAAAGTTTTGCAGGAAGTGTCCGCCATCAAATTGCAAGCGAATACCGTGTATCATCACCGGACTACGGTTTGGAAAAGCTGGTTTCTGAGCCCTGCCATTATACTGACAACCGGTAGTTATGTACCGGAAGTCAGGTATCGCATCGGGCTTATTGTAACGACTTGCTAAAACTTCCTCCTAATAGGCGATTTAGTTATGGCTGTGAAGTGTTGAGTGAAAAGGCTCTCATCTAGTCATCTGTCGAAACGCACGATTTGAAATGTTCCAGCTTCAATTTTTCGAGTTGTAAATTCGTATCTCAGGTGCGAGTCTCAAAACTAGGATTTAGTATTAGGTGTGTGTAAATACCAAACATCATAGGTAGGTGTACGCCTACTACTATTCCCATGTATGCGTGAAAAAATGAAAAGGCACTGCCTGATTGACCGTTCGATTTCGTTTTAAATACTTTTCACGATTTTCTGAATGTCCCCATTATTACATATTTTATATTAACGTTGCGCCGATCCCATTACAGGTTTTCTTCTGGCCATCTGCTATGTCAAGTCAAGCAAAGAAACGAAGGAAACTATATGTTTTATATTGCGTGTTTGTTAAACGATATTCTGTTTATTTTTGTTTCCTTTTACATTTATTTATTTTATTTTTTTCCTGTAGGATCTGGAGCTACACTTTTACTAAATATGCACCTATCATTGAATAGAGATTTAAGCTTAGATTGGAAAGAGTGATGCTTTACACGTAAATGCCTAAAAATGATGTTTGAACACCATGAAATCTAAACGAAGTGACTTTAAAGCCAAGATACCCAAGGCCTTCGGGCGCGAAGTTTCCAGTTTTCGTAGGGGGTTGCAAAGGAATGTGACGTCACGTCACGGATGAACTTTAAATCCTTTTCCCGCTAAATTTAGTGGGCAAGTTTTCGTGCTAAATATCGAGGGGCAATTTAATCCCAAAACTCAACGGAAACGAATTCTACGCTCACCAAAATTTAGCAAGAGCCTAAAGATTTTTTTTTTTTTTTCACGAAGATAAAGTTTAGGTAATATTAATGCATAATTTCCTTCGAATTCAGAAAGAAAACACCACACTTTCAGTTCAGATGGCCCTCTAACATAAAGGTTACCGATAATCCGACAGTGCTTCTTACACCACCATGGCGTGACCGCGGTTAGATGATTAACGCGTAACGTGTGAAGTCGGCTCGAAATCTTTGAGCGATTGCTTTTCCCCACTCCTAAGGGGAAGGAAGCATATCGAAGGTGCATGAACAAGGGAGCTATACGTACACCACAGTAATGGCTGTCCATTTCGCCGGGCTTGTGGAACCGTCGTTGAAGACTTCCAGCCATCCTTCTACTTACCTTCGCCAATATTTCTACCCTTTTACAGTGAGGCATCCGCAGTGTTCAAGCACGTCACTCGAATTCAGCTCACGAAGTGTATACGAGTACTGCATCCTTCGGATTGCACTCGGATAGCAATCCGTCAGCAAATATTCCGGAATGCGGCGATGGAAATCATTTTACTTTATAATTGGCTTGTGTGTGCTTAAAGAGCAGGAAGTTATTGCAAACAACTCCGTTTTCATGGGGACCTAATATGCGCGAATTTCGCGACTCGAATAAAATCGCGAAAAATACATCGCGCGAGTATGCTTCCATATACGGTAACAAATACATCACGTACCACCTTGATTCGCGAAATTGCGTGTCCGCGAAATAATCCCACATACCGCACTGCCGAATTCACAATATATTGAGCCTTCGAAACTAAAGTATTTTACTGTGATATAGTTCAAAACGGCTTATAGGATTAATGAAGACAGCTAATTTATCTAGGCATTTTAATCTTACCCCATGTCATAACGCATAGGGAGAAAGATTAATCAATTTCTGCGGCGCAATTTATAGAACTCTCTGCCTGACGATCTTCGATGTTCGCATAATTTTAGTCAAGCCCGAAAACACTACTTTTTTTCTTTCTTAAAAACCCTTCACCCTCATAACCATTCTTTTGGTTCAATGAAATTAGTGCTGCTCCTATGATGATTATACGTCCTGTATATTTCTTGTGTTGTAGAATTTCGTCTATTGTTTTAATATTCTGTGTTGCTCATTCTATGTCTCAGATTTCTTATTTTTAATGGAGAAAAACTTGCCAACTGGCTATGGGTCCATCTGCTTTTTCAGTAAACCATAAATGCATATCACTGGTAAAAAGATAATTAAATTGAATTGAAGACAGTGAGTGTACCTGTGAGCTGGTGGTTAATCGTGATGTTTAAAACCCGAGACTGCGGTGAGGGGAAAAAAAAGGAAACTTTGAAGTCGAGGAAAAAAAGCACAGGAGACGCATTCTCATGTGCACTTTTTCTTCTCTTTTCACGCAGTTTCTTATTTTCGCCCTCATCAGAGTCTCGGGTTTTAAACATCACAAATAGGCTTATACGAGGTACTGGTGGCAAAAGTGTGGTTTATTTTTACAATCCTGCACTCTAACTCTTACCCCTTCAACATACTTCTCTCCCCTATTACGCCGTTGCATACGAATTTTCTCTCGTTTTAAAATAGTGCTGCAGGTCCTCATGCATGTGTTAACCCATTCAGCGGTGCCGACGTTTTCTCCTTCGCGTGGACCCTTGCCATTTTCATTATCGGTGACACGGGAGTTTTCCAATGCATGGATTGCCTCTTCGTTTCCAGATTTTACCGGAAAGTCTATGTCTCGTCACATGTGATTATTTTTTCAGCGAAGCAGGTTCTGCTGCGAGTCGCTCCGTGAAGTCAGCGCAGATGCGTTTCCGGACGCGTCTTCTGCTCGCGCCTGCGCGAGGTTCTTGAAAACCATTTTCGCGCAGACTTTACGCATATTGGATTGGTCGTGTTAAATTTGTCGTATACAGTCGCTATCAATGTGCACCGTGTCTTCTATCATCCGAATTTTCAGCCGCCGATCGTTGCGGAATTTTCGCAACGTATTGTGTTCAGAGCGGAAAGGCGCCCGGACACATATTTTTTCGGACTTGGACTCGCAGCCGAACTTGAATCGCTGGAGAACAGGACACATGCGACGAAACGTAGATTTTAGAGCACAAACTGGAAACAAATATACGATTCATGCACAGAAAAACTCCCACGTCACCGAGAATGAAAATAGCAAGGACAGAACTGTGAACGACGTAGAGGAGAAAATGGAGGCGCTGCTGAAGGGGCAGTTACGAATGAGCTGTTTCCAAGGGTGGAAATACTGAATATGCGACGGAAAATAGAGTGAGAAGGGACGCTGAAAGGGATAACAGTTAAGTTGTAAGAATGTAATAATCAACCACCCCTTTGCCACCAATCTCGTTATTTAATAGCCCCAACTCGTACATGCCGTGAACATTTTTGGCTTCGTATCCGCCCGTGGTACATGTTCCGTATGTTTATCTTATCAGTGCATAGTTTTATGTTCCAAACGGTGACTATTCTTTAAAGGGCGTTGCAACGATATTTGTACTTTTATTAAATACCTCCTAGGGTGAATCCTTGACATTAATAACCTACAAAACAAGCGTTAATTTCTTCCGGCTTCCTTCCGCAGTCTGCTTTCCGAGAATCACACCTGTTAGTAGAGATGTGACACGTGTGCAGTCAATTTATTTTTCCGATACGGGTACCAAGCAGGCATGTTTACCACGACGGAAACGTGCTCTCGTGCACTATACCAAGGTCTCGTAAAAAGAACTATGAAGTGGACCGGCACCTGCTTCGTAGTATACTTTCGCTTTATTTCGTTACGGTTTCGGTTTTCAGGTACGAGCAATGAACTACGTTTTGCTCCCGAAAACAGTTCCGATCTCCAATGATTCGGGGTTCGGTTCGGGATTGACTCCCGCCGCCCTTCCCATCTGCCGCTCCACAACACCGGGATCGGAAACGACCAAGGACAAATGATTAACGTTCTCAAACCCGAGACGCCATCTTCGCATTCCCGGGGCACTCTCGGGTCGGATAAAGGGCCCCCCGCAATCATCGAGAGAGCCCGGGACATCACGTCGCGACCAGGCTGCCGGAAAGGCCGTGTCTCCCTTCGGCACTCCCGAAGCGCGGACAGCCGCGGCGGAAGTTGTAACCGATGCGAGCAGTCCCTGATAGCTTCCTATAGATAAATATAGCTCGAGCATCTTGGTCCCCCCCCCCCTCCCTCGAACCGCCTCTCCCGATCTCAGAAAATGGACGAAGGAAAGTCTCGCGGCTGTCGGCAGCAATCCGCCACTCTGTTGGCAGTTTCTTGACTGACCGAGGCCCCAAAACACGACACCCGCTTCCTATTGGAGCTCCCGGTTCGAGAAGGAGGAGCTCGCCCCCGAGACGACGCGCACACTTATTTTCTCCCAGTCTGCTCGCTTGTTTGCTGGCATCGCTCGCGGGGAAAGTGGGGGGGGGGGAGGCTACATCGATCCGCGGGCTCTCTGGAATGACAACAGCCCTGACCACATTGCCGCGCCGCTGCCGCTCTCGCACCCGGCATCGCCGAGTTCACATGATCCGGGATCCATCCCAACCCCCCGCAAATTGAGTTGCATCGGTGCAAGACCTTCGAGGGCCGCCGCCCTAACGTCGTTTGGGACGGAGGGCTTTCTTTCGGGTTGCCGACGCACCGCCCCCTTCCGACAGCCTGTCCCCGAGTGAACCTCGCCGCTGTAGCGCTGTAGCTCTCTCGCGATCGCTTTTGGGTCGCTTCCGTCGGAGCCTCCCTCCCCCTCCGACCGTCGCGTCATTTGCTTTTTGCCGCTACGCCCCGAAAAAGAGAGCCGGTTCTGGGGAGCTGCGGTTGACGGTTCTTGCGGATTTGATTGGCTCTCTCGTGGTTGCGAAAAAACGTGACTGCAATGATCTCGCCGATTGGGAAAACTGAGTGGGATGTGAAAGCCGCTTGGGTTTTTCGTCGGAAAGACGACGGGCAGCCAGTGGTTTCTTCTTTTCCCCGTCCTTTTTTTTTTTCTTTTTTCTTGTACGTGAATACAAATGTTCGTCTCCTTCCTTTGTTCCGAAAGGAACGACGGATGGCGTGTTCGTGTATCTTCCATCGCCACGAAGCAAAAAGAAATTGAGTTTCTGTTTTATATATATATATTTATATATGTCTCGTCTTCGTTCAGCTCAAGTCGATTTTTCTATTCGTTTCCCTTGAAACAAAAAGTTGGAGCCTTCCCCGCCCCACTCACGCCCCCCCCCCCCCCCTTTTTTTTTTATTATCGTGCTTGGGCCATTATGGCTGGAAGTTTCAAAAGCGGCACCGACTGCGATGGGAACAATCGAAACAATGACCCCGCCTAATTTCTTGCGAAGACATAATGGGATTTTTCGTCTCTTTGAAAGTCCCCCGAGCATTACAGAAAAGATCGATGTTTGGCACAACTGAATGGAATCGCTATTTGTATCTGCGAACTCGGTAAGGGGAGTTTGACTGGGTTTAGTAATTAAATAAGGGTTGGTTGGCCATACTTGTTAGCAGCGCCGAAAGTTACTCCGTGTGAGATTGGTTTCGTCAAAGCTGGTTCCTTTGTGTAATCAACAGTCGTAATCCCTCTCAAGGAAAGAAAATCTGCAGGCTCTTTAGCGAAGAAAAGAGAACGGAAGTGATTTTACAACTTCTTCGCTTCTAGGTGGTCATATATGGCCTTATATACCCAATTTTTTATATGGTCATATATGGCATTCCTGTACAGGTTGCGATACTATACATTCTTCGCAGTGGCAGTTATATGTGAGGTGCATTACTCCGGAGATTTTTTTTATCTACCCCAACTAACAATATTTTCGAAATCACCTGTTTTTACCCTTTTCGAGATGTTATTTAGTATTGCGAAATTCAAAATATGTATTATAAAATCGGCAAGTGAAAACGATGCCAAAGCCAACATTCAAATGTGCCCGCGCTTTTCAATACCCTGACTCGGGGGACGGCAGGATATATAGACCTTTTCTGTTTCCTGTCGTTCTCAGTCACGTGGGTTCCGTATCTGGTATGCGGGGCGAAAAAATAATAAAACGTTTGAACCTGGAATATGCGAGAAAATATAGGTGAGGCAAATCAAGAATGTGTGACAATCACGCATTTTTCGTAAACACCTTCCAGCTGCGGGGAGAGATCAAAAAGATGTTTTACCGCATACCAGAAGTGACGATCTTCAAGATGGCTGCGCGCTTGTGGAAAAGGTGTATAGCAGGTCGAGAGGGCAGTCTAAAAATAGACTATGCCGAGCATTTGTTTCGTGCTGCTGCGCGGGGGCTAGAGCGTGCTGCCAACGCATTCATTTGACACCATGAAACTGCTTGTAATCAGTTGGGAACAAAGTTATACAGTTCGAAGACCGGCTGCCTTCCTCTGACGTCACTTTTTTTATTGTTGCCAGTAGAGACTTTCACTTTGAAAAACACGGTGGGGTCCAAAACTGCAAATTCAATAACTTCGCAAAAAAAAAAAAAATATTGGCCCAATATTTGGGTTATTATTCAGCGATGTTTGTTGGTGTGTTTAGTAGATTTTCAAGCAAATCGGGGACTATGAAGAAAACGCCGGAGTACCCTTTAAATTTGAAACGATGCAAAGATTTTTTTTTGTATTTTGCGCCAATACCGTTTAGAATGAATCCCTGACGTTACTGACGTTACTGACCGAAGCACGCGTTCGTTTTTCACCACACACGATACACATTTTGCTAAATTACCCAAGCAAAGAGAATGCTGAGGAACTAATCGCACGCTCCACGCGCTCGCCTTCCCCGTGCAAAACATTCAAAGTAAATATTTATATCAATCAATCAATCAATCAATCAAATCTTTATTCAACATCGCACAGATGTTGGGGGCGCAGACAAAAAGCCTATAAAAGGCTTGACTAAAGGCCTGCGCCCCCTACAAAAACTTGGCATTGCAACAGGGGCACGTCATAACAAAAATAGATAATCACATTGGAGGTGCGTCTCAAATTTGCGAACAAAACACTATAAGAGCGATATAGCAACAGAAAAAAAAAAGAAAAGAACATACTGTGACTTGCAAATGCTAATCAACACTTAGATTATTTAATAAAGAGGGTAAAGTAAAACGAAGCATCTGACGACCGTAATTTGTACGTGTTTGTGGAATAATCCAGTGACAAGTGGAACGTATATCGTGTGTGTGTACCTTACGTTGTAGATGTGATAAATTTAAAATTGCCATGTTATGTTGCCTAATGCTCATATTGTACCGTTTTACTAAAATATTGTTATATAATTGAGGTATTGGGAGTATTTTGTGTGTTTCAAAAACAGACTTTGTATGGGCATCATATGGTATGTTTGCTATGATTCTAATGGCTCGTTTTTGGATTACATGCAATTTGTTTATGTTGGAGAAAGTCGTTGTCCCCCAAACCAAAAAACAATAAGAAATTACAGAGAAAAATAATGAGTTGTACAAAAGTTTCTTAATACATTGAGGCATAAAATAACGTAATTTAGATAGTACACCTACAATTTTGGAGATTTTTTCGGCAGTCATATCAACATGCTGATTCCATGTGAGATGTTCTTCAAATAACACTCCTAGGTTTTTTACCACTGAAACAATTTGAATGGATTCTGAGCCAAGCTTAAGGTCAAGAGTGGGAACAGAAGGATATTTATTTCGGGGTCTGAAGAGTACTGCATGAGATTTGCTTGTGTTAATGGTTAACGAGTTTGAAATGCTCCAGTTTTGAAGCAAGCGCAAACAATGGGAAGCTTGTTCTTCGAGGTCCGACACTTGTGGGGCACTAAAGAATAAACTGGTGTCGTCGGCGTAAATAACGAATGTTGGGTTGGAATCAATTAAAACAATGTCGTTGATGTAGAGATTAAAGAGTAAAGGTCCTAATATGCTACCTTGAGGAACACCGGCAGAAATGGATTTGAGGTCTGATAATTCGTTATTTATTACAACTTGCTGACAGCGAAAATCTAGATATGATTTGATTATTTGTAAAAATGTACCACGAAAACCGTAGGAATCAAGTTTCAAAAGCAGTGTTTTATGATTTATGGAGTCGAACGCTTTTGAAAAATCTATAAACACACCAAGTGTAATTTCTTTGTTTTCAAAAGATCCCAAAATTAGCTCTTTTTGAGTGAGAAGGGCGGTCTCCGTTGAACGAAGCTTTCGAAAACCGTGTTGGCAGGGTGTCAATAGACTGTATTTATCACAAAAACCACAAATTCGCTCGTAAAGTATCTTCTCTAGGCATTTTGAAAAAATTGGAAGAATTGATATTGGGCGATAGTTAGATATATCATTTTTGTCTCCTCCTTTATGAATTACAGTTACTTTGGCCATTTGCATGCTCTTTGGAAATACTCCTTGCGCGAGGCAGCTGTTAAATATATGCTCCAAGACAGGACTGACTAGATCTATTACATGTTTTATGGGGTAAATTTGTAGATTATGCGGATCACGTGATTTACTGTTGCGGAGAGTCAAGAAAGAACTAATAATTTCATTTGCGTCCGTAGGGAACAAATAAGCACTGTGGGAATTACGCGGGCCAAAGTACGTCATACAATTTGGATCATGGTCGCTCTTAATTAAGGACACATAATAGTCATTAAAGCAGTCGGCTAATTTTTTTCCGGATAGTTTTTCATTATTTGATATGATTTCAATAGTATGATTTGTGGCTTTTCTGCCGTTCAGAAACTGGTTTATTTGTTTCCAGACGAGATCGCTTCTTTTCAATATGTCTGTGTTAAATAATCTGTGCATGTAATCTTTTTTGGTCTGACGGAGATAAGACGTGACTTTATTTCTGTAAGTTTTAAATTTTGCAAGATCATCTAAGCGTCTACTTTGAAGAAAGCGATTGTAAAGGAAGTTTTTTCTTTGAATCATGTTTAAACATTCTTTAGTAATCCATGGCTTGCGCGCTTTTCTTGGTATTTTGTATGTTTTATATGGGAAACACTGAAGATATAATGATGTAAATGTAGTAATAAAAGCATTATATGCGTTCTCTGGATTGGTTTTCTGATAAACATGATCCCAGTTCACATCTTCGAGACTGGTTCTAAAAAGTTGAACTATCGTTTATGCTTTGGTATGTTTCATAGCAAGGTTTGTGTCGTGATAAATCGGTGTGACAGTCGGCAAAAAGAAAAATTGGCAAATGATCGCTTATTTGAGTAGATATTACTCCTGGCAGAAGGGATGAGATACGCATGTTTGTAATGAATGCATCAATTGACGTTGATGTCCTCTGTATGCGTGTTGCTTCTTTAATGACGTTTGCAAAACCATTGCATTCTAGTATTCTATTTATTTCACGCTCGACTAGAGACGGGGATAAAAAGTCGATGTTTAGGTTGCCTCCAAGAATTAAATTAAGCTTGTTTTCGTTAATCCAAAATAAATATTTATCAAGAAAAGATAAAAAGCTAGATACGTTTCCGTTGGGAGGGCGTTAGACAACAGAGAACACATTCTGACCACAATTCAAGGATAATATTTCGCAATCACTATCAACTCTAGAAAAAGCGGGGACAGCAGAACATTCAAAAGACTTTTTGATAGCTATCATAACCCCTCCTCCTCTTTTATCTTGGCGATTTAGAAGGAAAGTGTTATGCTGCGGCAGTTCAATTACTTTGCTATCATTTTGGTACCACGTTTCAGTTATCATAATGATGTCGAAAGTGAAATCTAGCATACTGAGGAAGGCTGCTATGTCATCTGCTTTATTTCGGAGGGATTGAGTGTTTAGGTGGAAAAAAGAAGTGTGCTTCTTGTTTCTGGCATACAAAGCGCTCACGTCAGCGGGCGTCAAAAAAGGAGATTGCATGACAGTTTTGTAATGAGGTTACACCTGGTACAGTTCGGGTCTCAGATTATTTTATCTAAGTCACTTACGCAAGCCACCCGAACCACCTGCGAAGCCTCGTCCTTCCTAGCAAAGATGCGGCCGTTCTTTGTCCACACAAATTTCCATAGCTTTTCCTTTCTTCTTGCCACTGCCATTCCCAGCAGTTTTCTGAGAGGCACAAGTTTTCGTTTATGTAGATGGGGACATTTTCTTTGTGTCCCAGATGTCTAGTGGTGACCTTAGTCTTTCTGACTTTCGCAAGCACAGCATCACGTTTTGTGCGATTGTGAAATTGGACAACCACCGTCGGACATGTCAAGTTCCTCGTCGGAACACGGTGGCAGACGTCAACATCTTCTTGCGTGATAGGCTCATTAATTATCTCACCTATTTTTTGTAGCATGTCAGGAAGATGCTCGTTCTGCACTACTGGAAGTCCCTTAATGTCAATGTTTTTGTTTCGGGAGTACTGCTCAAGATCAGTTAAACGCTGCTCCATGTCAGACAGTAGTTTTTTCAGCGAATCACACTGGGAGGACAGTGCAGCATTCTCAGCTTTCAGCGTCTTGTTTTCTTCTTTCAACGCTGTGCACTCGGTAGTCATATCATCGTACTGTTTGCTGCAGAAGTTAATGCTTGACTGTAATTCTCGGTTTTCTTTCCGGAAATCCCGCTCTAGTGAGCTGCACATGGCTGCAATGTCCTTCCGAAATTCTTTCCTTAACTCATCGCGCATCTTTTCAACCTCAGTAGGCATGACCAAGACACAATTGGCACAATTGGCAGCGACAGCAGCAAAACACTGAAGAATATTTTTAACAAAACAAAAGTGGTCAGACCTGTATGATGACAAGAAACAGTGCTCAGTCGAACTGCTCCCGTTGCCGCTGACGCTGCCAAGTGCCGAGATGTTGGTCGTCGGCCCTTAAAGGGGCTATGCAACAATTTTTTTACTTTGCGCAAATACCGCTTAGAACGGATCCCTGACGTTAATGACCTATGAAACACGCCTTAGTTTTTCACCCGACGCATTAGAAGTCCCAGAAAAAAATTAAAAAACAACGAGCAGCGTTCACGCCCTCAACTCGCAGCCAGAACAAGCGGCCACGTGATCTGGAGCCGATTATATGCCGCCAATGTTGATCATAGCCACGCGCTGGGGTTGGCAAAGCACAGGACACGCGCTGAGTTCCAGACATTGTTATGGCTCGGCTATTGTCGTCGTTGCAGCGATTGGACACGGGCCACTACTCGAATGCTTCTCGAGCTATCAATTATCACGAGCTTAAATCGAGTGCCCACGCAATGCTCGGGTCCAATCTATGAACCGCATTCAAATATCGTCATACGGGTGTACTGCGATCCCCGCGTTACGTCATCGAATTTTGCAAGGGAGAGATTGAATGAAAATGATCGCTTTTGTCCTTGAAATTACACCGCAACAAAGGAGTTTCTTGGCCAGTGGCATTGCATGCGAGTATCCTTGAGTCCCACTAGTGCCAGTAAGCTCGTGTAAAGTGAAAAACATTCCAATTGAATATCGTTGCACAGCTCCTTTAAGTAGGCGTTCTTCCCTGGCGGTGGTATCGCCTCGTGTCACACGGGGGCGGGGCGGTGCCGTTGATAGTGGCAGGAACCCAGTCACCGCTGCCGATGACAACGATGATGATTAGATCCCAGGACAGCAGGGGGCGAGGGGCGATTTCTGTATGATGACAAGAAACAGTGCTCAGTCGAACTGCTCCCGTTGCCGCTGACGCTGCCAAGTCAACCTTAGAACCTTGTGGAACCCACGTGCAACATGCCGTTTGTTTTAGATTTTTGCTTTCGAACAGTTACTGCAGCAGGTTCTCGCGCGTGCAGTGCTTGTTACCTATATTCCCGGCACTATTAGCGGCGAGATGTTTTGGTGGCGCCCTCCTGTGGTTCCCCCTTGTGACGTCATTACGTTGCAAACAACAAGTTCGATGGTGTTTGTAAATAGCATGGTGGAAGCTTGAAATTATTGCGCTCTCAAAGGAACACTGCCAACACCGTCAAAATTAAAGTTCTTTCATTCCTCTTATTTCCGTCGATGATAAAACCCCTTTCCGACGTCATAGTCAGCGTTCGGCCAATCGTGGAAGGCCGACCACAGCGACGCTTTCGGTCGCGCTCGGGGCTAATACTTCGTCTCACCCTAGCATGGACTAACCGCGAAAGCTGTGCTAGCGCGAGCGGCCAGCCTTGACTGCCTTGACTGCCTTGACTAGAGCACTTGCTGCACGAGCGCTCGTGCAGCCGCCGCGGCTTCACTCAAAGCGACTAGCTCGCGCTTTTAGCACGCGCGGCTAACAATAGTCCATACTAAGGTGAGACGAAGTATAGTTCGTATGCTTGGGAAATTCGGCGAAAGGTCTATACACTATTCCAATATTTGCAAGTCCACCAGCCCAGCGTGCGATCTCCTCGGACTGCACCAGGCGCAGGTTGATCGCTTCGCAAAGCGAGAAAATCGCGCGCTGTATACGTACGAGCGCTGAAAATAGAACCGGCCAGGAGCATTTTTTTGGAAAGAGGGAGTATTCACTCATGGGCATATCTGTGTGTGCGGCTGCTGGGCGCGTGCTGAAGGCGATACGTGACCTTGCAGCAAGGACGGATAACAAGTGTTTATCTGTCGTGCGTGTTTCTTTTTTTGTCTTTGTTTTTCGCGCGCTTTTTAACTAGTATCATAGCCGCCTATATACTGACAAAGCCTAGCAGATCGCCCGAAGCGGCCGCCGAAAGGGAGAAGGTAGAGCGGCAGACAACGGATGAGAGAAGAGCCACGTGACTGGCGCCCCGCTTCGGCGAGACGCCGAAACACACTTCTCCCGAGAGAACAAGTGTGTTTCGGGTCCTCGGGCTGCAAAAGCTGTACGCCAGGGGTCTCAAACTCATTCGATCGAGTGTGGGGGCCAGATTGCTCATCCCCGAAAGAGCGAGGGCCAAGGCAGAGCACCCCCTTCCCATCCCCCCCCCCCCCCCCCTCTCAGTTTGCCTTGGTCTTTTCGGGGCAATGTTTTGCTATTTTGGGACAAAAATATAAAGAATCAATCAGCAGTGTTGTTTCACGCTGCAAACGTCGACTGTCCCACTAACACTTTAGATTTTCTAGAGAAGGAACCGTGTGTTTTCTGCTTTTTGTAAGCTCACCGTTTTGCCACCTTTAGCTTTGATTTCCATATACGACTACTTTGGGCCCACTCCTGATGTTATAAGAAGATTTAGAACATGAACGTACGGGCAGTTTTCACTATATCCAGAACAAGCACACCGGCCTTGACCCGTCGCACCATTCATAGCCTCAACGGGCATGAAAAAAATATCTTTATATGGCAGTTTTTTTCGTTTCTAGGAGGGAAATTCTTGCATTGTAAATGTTTTTCTGTCAGCTAGAAGTCCGAGCTCATAGCTTTATCTTCGGCAGTTGCTCCTGCTAAGCAACAGTTCGTGCAGCCGAGGTGCCTCCCTGAGCAAAAACCTCGCACTTGTGGCCTAATAGTGGGTGCCGTTCCGGTTGATTTACATGAGAAAAGACCGAGAAGCAAATATTTAGACGAAGTGGTACTCCGCCCAAAAGAAAACGGAATAGTACAAATTGTGTGAACATGTTATATGAGCAGAGATCTTTTTCGATCGAAAATGAATCGACAATATAAAGTAATAATGTCGCTCGAGGCATGGGAATTGAGGTTCGAATCCGCGGAAGGCTTGCGGGCCGCATCCCAGAGAGTCGCGGGCCGCATGCGGCACGCGGGCCGCGTGTTTGAGACCCCTGCTGTACGCTGACGTCCAGGTTCCCCGAGAAATGGCTCTTTGATGCTCTGTGCTACCAGATCTTCGGGCTCCAAATCTGCGACCGGGCACTCTATGGCTCCGTCGTCGAACTGCCAGGCTTTGTGAGTATAGAGGAGGCTATGGTAGTATGTTAGTTTTCTTTCTTATAAACCATTCAAATAAGCGTTATCTTTTTCTTTTTTTTTTCTTGAATGAAAGCGCCCGTCTTAGTTTTCAGAAAAAAAAAATATAAACAAAACTTACACCGCAAGCCGGCTATTCTAAGTAAGTCGTGCTGTGGATTAGCTTTGAAAATGGGGAATGCAGATTTTCTTCCTGCGTCCACAGCTTCGATAACAAAGTGAGACTGTTCCGTTACCCCGGCTCCCAAGGCGCGGCAACGCTCGAAGTGCCCCATGCGGGATTTCTCCTGCTCCGGTCGGCGCTCCGCTGTGGTAGCTCGTATGTCCAGAGACGGCACCATAACGTAACGCGCGCAGTGTTGCACGCAGGAGTGTTTAGAAGTATAGTCTCTGCTGACCGCTATTGATACAAGAGGTCCCCAGCACACGCGGCGACGCGGCGAAAGACACGCAGTTACGGACAGAAAATGTTGATCAGATTCGATGACTGCGCTATTAACTTCCGTCCTGCATCTCTGGATTGAATCTATGCATGCAATGAGCACACCTCGCTATCTTGGGTATCGTTTCCTGCGCGAAGCGTTTGAATGGATCCGAGTTCCCACCGAGTGCCCAATATATATATATATATATATATATATATATATATATATATATATATATATATATATATATATATTGTAAACGAACAAAACAAATGTGAAGTCACGTTATATACGCTGCTAGAGCCCAAGGGCTCTTGGCCGACGCCTAGGATCACCAGCTTCTCCAATGAAGTTATTTATCTCTCTCTCACTGAACAAAGTTTCACAGGCGTCTCTGAAAAGAGCGACGTCCGCCAGACCCGCAACGGATTCACGTAGACTGCTCGTCTTTAATGGCTAATTGCAAAGGCGATTTCGAAAATTGTTTGGTGCGACTAGGTGATAATCTTATCTTGAAGGGATGATCAATCCTAGGAGAAATACGGTACGGAGGGAGCAAAAGTAGTTTCTTGAGTTCCTGGTTGAAGTAGTAGATTTTATGTAAAAATAAAAGCCTCGCTTGTTTACGCCTGCTACTCAGTGATTGCAAGCCTGCTCTCGATTTTAGGGCAGTTACACTGGCTGAGTGTGAGTAGTCTTTATAAATAAAACGCGCAGCT
Organism: Ixodes persulcatus; assembly: GCA_013358835.2. Lineage (NCBI taxonomy): Eukaryota > Metazoa > Arthropoda > Arachnida > Ixodida > Ixodidae > Ixodes > Ixodes persulcatus. The sequence continues at coordinate 319,634 of JABSTQ010009436.1, read as the reverse complement.
TTGTTTTGTACGGACTCTAGCTTCTGTGTAAGATTTATTTGCCATGGGTTCCAAATCACGCTAGCGTATTCAACTTCAGAATGAACAAATGATGTGTATGCAAGGATGCGGCCTTCTGGAGGAGCTAAGTACATGTGTCTTTTCAAGTATCCCAGCGATTGGTTTGCCCTACCCACAATAAAGTCTATGTGTTCCTTCCAATCCAGTTTTTCTGTTAAGATAACGCCAATATACTTATACTTTGTCACCCTTTCAAGATTTGTGTTGGCGAGTGTATAATCAAAAATAATATTGCTTGTCTTGGTCGAGAACGTCATGACTTTGCTTTTTGATACGTTAACACACATTTGTCAATCCGTACACCAAGCTGTGATGGAATCAGGATCACGCTGCAGTTGCGAAGCATCGTCCTAGTTACGTATTTTCCTATAAATAACGCAATCGTCAGCAAACAGTCAAATTTTAGAGGTTATGTTTGTCGGGAGGTCATTGATATAAACAAGAAAAAGAAGCGGTCAAGCACTGAGCCCTGTGGAACTCCAGATATTACATTTATTGTATTTGAAGTTTCTTTGTTAATGGTTACTGATTGTGTTCGGTGCGAGTGAAAATTAAGGATCCAATTGGTGTGCATAGGGTGAAGATTTAGACTGCCCAACGTTTTTAGTAACTGCTGGTGAGGAATCCTGTCAAAAGCCTTAGAAAAATCTATAAACACAGCATCTGTTTGAACCCTAGAATGAATAGCTTCATGAATGTCGTTAATCAATACAAATAACTGTGTTTCACATGATTTATGTTTACGAAAACCGTGTTGATTGCAAAAGAGCAGGTTGTTGCCTGAAAGGTGACTCATAATGTTACTATATAATATATGTTCTAAAAGCTTACAGGGGATACTATACTTCGTTTCAGCTTAGGTCCGAGCGCGGCCGATGTTATGAGCCGAAGGGTCAATCAAACAGCGAAAGAGGCACAACGTCATGGCGTGATCTTTGCAGTTGATAGGACCAGCCGGCGGAGGAGCACGCAAAGAGAGATGGCGAATACCGGCTGGTCCTATATATCAACTGCAGAGAGCACGCCATGACGTTGTGCCTCTTTCGCTCTTTGACTGGCCATTCGGCTCTCTTTGATTGGCCCTTCGGCTCATAACATCGGCCGCACTCGAACCTAAGCTGAAACGAAGTATAGTCAGTGATATAGGACGGTAGTTCTTAGGAGAAGTTTTGTCACCGGACTTAAATATTGGCAGCACTTTTGCATGCTTAAAATCTTTAGGAATGACTCCCAAGTCAATACTCTGTTGGTACAACAAACTCAGAAGACTACTAGAGTACTGGGCAGCTAGCTTAAGCAATTTGGTAGTATATTGTCATTACCTGGAGAAGAGTAATGAGGAAGATTGTCGATAAGTTTGATTATACCAAGAGAAGTAAGGCTAACTTTGTCTAGAAAAGTAATGTTGACATCAGGATCACAGGTTGGCAGTGGGAAAATCTCACTAGTGAATACTTCTCCAAAGAATACGTTCAAAAAGTTGGCACATTCAGAATAAGACATTGGGTTACCTTCGTCGTTAATAAGCCCCTTAGGGGCTCCCGTGGCCTTCTGAGGCCCAATAGTATACTCGAAACTTTTCTTGGATTTGAGTTCAACATATATTTAAGCTTTACTCCAAAAAAGTCTTCTTTCGCTCTTTTCACTTCTATTTTACATATCTGAGCCTGATTATAGTAACGGTTCCATGAGTCCGTATTATTGATTTTCTTTTTTTTTGCTTTGACAAAGAGACGTTTTTTTTTTTTTTTGTATTGAGGAGGCTGTTTAAAGACTTAGGAAACCACGTTTTTTTTTTTTTTTTTTACAGGGGATCTTGATTTTCGGTACTAGCAAGTTTTGTCATTTCAGTAAGGTTTCCTTAATTAGGGTTCAGTTCTCATCAATAGATCGGCACCTATAGTCCCTTTCAAACTGCCCGAGAAAAGCTTCTAAGGCTGTAGAAATCTCAGCTGTGTTTGCTTTTGCATAATCATAGATCACTTTTTCGTCCTCCGTTTTGTCACGTATTGCAATGTCTACCGTTACTAAAACCACTTTGTGGTCGCTAAGCTCTTCGAGCAAGCAAACAGATTTAACCTTTTCAGGTGCAGAAGTCAGAAATAAGTCAAGGATGGAATTCTCACGAGTCGGCATGTGTACTACTTGTTCTAGGTAGCTCGACTTACACAAATCCAGAAATATTTGACACTGTGAGACATTTCTGCAGCCATCTTTTGGTTCGTACGCAGTCCAGTCAATACCTGGGAAATTAAAATCTCCTCCAAGAAAAACTGGACACTGAGGGAATTGAAGAGTGACATAATCAAGGACTTTACTCATTTCATCGTTGAACGAGACATGTTCGTCAGGCGGTCTGTAACATGCACCTATTATGGCATAGGAAAATGTGAACTTCACACGAACAAAAACAATTTCAATATCTGTATCAAACAAGATTGGAGTGGTGGAAGAACGGTTTCTGATAGCAACAAGGACTCCACCGCCTCTTGATTGGTTCCTGTCTTTTCTATAGATAGTGTAATCTTTATTTATAAAGAGTGCTATGTTGTCTATGTCACTCGAAAGCCAGGTTTCCGTCCCGAGAATCACACAAGGGCTGCATACTGCGATCAAGTTGTTTTAAATCATCTTGTTTCGAGAGAATACTTCTAAAGGTAACAACAAGAAAAGACGCATCCATATTGGTGCTGGGCCTCGTCCCGCACCGTCATTCCTGCCCTGTGCTTGTATTCGGCGCAGATGTTTGATACGGTTTTTGCCCTTAGCTCGTACTCGGTACGGAATCTTGATTCAGTGCAATATTTCTATCAGATGCGGGGTCGTAATAATATGCCTGGTCACCAATGAAAAGCTTGTCAAAACTAAGACGTATACACGTGTTTGAGCTGAACGGGACGGTTTTCAGTATTCACAAAGCTTTCTTCTAGCCTCTCTTACGTGAGGATAGAAGTCTTTTTTTATCACCACCTTCATGGACGTCGGTTTCTTTTTTTTTTTTTTTTTTTTTTTTTGTAAAGGTGCACAATTCAGAATTTTCTGTTTTTTTCTTGAAATTTTGAAATTTAACTACAATCATGCGGATGTATTCGTTACGCTTTCTGCCTGCACGGTGAGCCCGCTCGATTACACCAGCGTTAATTTTCAGGTTGGTTTGAATGAAATCTGTTACAGTCTGCTCGGTCTGACTCCAAGTCTCGCCATGTACCTCTGGGATACCCTTAAAAATAAGATTATTTCTTCGTAAGCGATTGTCAAGTCCATCAACCTGTTCTGCGATGTAACCCATATCCTGACAAGTTGAAGACAATTCACACAAGTTGGCTTTCAGTGAAACTATGTCGTTTTTCATTGAGATTATATCGTCGTGGCTGCGTCCTATTTCTTCCACCTTCGATTCGAGCTGGGCAACGCTTGCAGTTAAAGTCGCCACACCATTAGATATCGACTGAAGCCTTTCCGAGTTATCTTTCTGATAAGATTCCGTGGTTTGCAAGGAGCCTGTCAAGGGAAGCTTGCAGTTTTTCTACTTTGTCAGGGCCGGGATTCTGCTTCATATCTCCAGAAACGACAAGCAGAGAGCATATGCAGACAACAGCAAACACACTCCGGGGTCTCGGGGAAACAAGGTCCAGTCTAATTAACAACATATGACTTTTCCCATCCTGGATATAAGAAATCGGTTTTCGTTTGGAATCAGAAGCATTCGCTAAAAGCTTAACTTGTATGGTCATACGAGTATCCCCGCCCATACGTGACTAGAATAACGAAAACCAATCTGAGCGTGCTTTGCTTCGTTATATTTCCTATCTCTTCCTAGCCTGTCGCCCGCACTCAATAGGTGTGGAAACGAAGCAGTCGGTATTATCGTGCACTTCTCTCTAAAAATGCAGCAGCTACGTTGGAAGACGTCTTTTGTCTGCTGCAGCTCAAAGCGAACGCGGGAATCGCTTTTCAAAGTCATAGTATATAGATGTCAGTTAAAAATAAAAGGAAGGCACCGTAGAAAGCAACTTCGAAATGCTGAAACTTGACGCTTTTGTCCAGTCGCAACAGCAACTCCCTTCATTCAGGGGAAGCTTTCCGTCGATTTCGACGAGACGACATGAAAAAAACCAAACACTGAAAAACATTTACCACTCCGCCAATTGCTCGGAACACACGCGTTTGCCCTTCTAGAACATATCCAATCGTGCGCAGTATTGGGGTCAAGCCCAGTAAGAAAATATCTCGTAATCAAGTGCTAAATGGAGACTGAAAAAGGAATTTAAACTTCTTTTTGCGAACTTCTTCTTCGATTGCGAAAGGGCTCATTAGTTTAAAGTGTTCTTTTTTTTTCCTGAACTTTTCAGTCATTTTTTTTTTGTGTGTGGCTGAAAGGGCTGTAAAAGCCTTCCTATTTGAAACCAACCAAACACCAAACCCCCCCCCCCCCCCCAAAAAAAAAAAAGAAAAAAAGAAACAGTTGTTTTGCACATTTCCTCTTTCTATATCAAGATTTATTGAACAATTACCTTTTATCGAGCAGGTATTTGCACAACTTGTTATCTTTTTACAAGTCCCCTTTGACGTCACGCCGCGTAGTTCTCATGGCCGCCGCTCGCGGCTGCAGGTCGGGAATATTCTAATTTTTGCCTCGTGATTACGTGGCGGAATCGCAACATTTCGAAGTAAAGAAATGTTTTTTTCTGTCCTTAGTGACAAGATAAACAATCTGAAAAGTAGAAGATGCAAATTCTTTCAACGTTAAAATCGTTGTACAGCTCCTTTAACTGCAGATGTGTTCAGCGATCTAGCTGATAAGTTTACGCTGTTTTACGTGCAAGCAGGGTAAGTTTCAGTTCGACGTGATCACTGAAGCCAGCGGTACGACGTCCCACTACACTGCGGTCACACTGTGTCCAGCACGACAGAGTCACCCGAAGTCACATCGCCCGCGTTAAATATTACCGATTATTTTCTTTCTTCTGGCCGTAACCTGACCGACAGTTCGGAACGCAACAGTTCGGCCCATTCCTCAAGTATCTTGGCCGTCCACGCCAAAAACACGGCGAGAAATGCCAATTTCGTCTGCTACCACCATATTCGTCTGCTAAGCGTGTTTGGGAGCATAACAAACAAAACGAAAAGCAAAGAGCACGCTATACGTTTCGGATTTCTATAGAACTCTTGCAGAGTTCTATAGAAATCCGAATCCATCGCCTTCCGCAGAGCCGTTTATACTAAGAGAGTTTGGCCAATGAGCGGAGCTTTTTGCTCGCTAGAACCAGCGGGTTTCTCGATAACACACAATGGCGTTACTTCTTTATCCTGTTTATTCCTGAGAAATCGCATAGTGTTCATATAAGTCAGAGCCACAAAATGGCTTACGGAAGTAGCTATCCCCCGGTTGTCGGACTTCTGCGGTTTGTGCGAGTGAGTTATTCGCCCAGGGGGACATTATGGGGGTGGCTAAACTTTGCGATAAGTGAGCTAATTAATTAAAATTCGTTAATTAACTTTTTAATTAGGGAAAATACTCATATGATTCCAATTAGAAATTTGCTGAGCGTCATCCAAAACCCCTATATCAGTAAGTTTTAGAAAGCCTTTGAGCGCTTGAGAAGCGGAGTAGTGCACTAAAGTTACCACTCGTGGAGCAGGTACAAGGCTGGGGCTAGATAAGAGACGGAAAATTTGCGCAGGCGCCTTACCGCAACCGCTAGCCTTGTACTGTACCTGCTCCACGAGTGGTAAATTTAGTGCACTACTATGCTTCTCACGCGCTCAAAGTCTTTCTGAAAATGACTGATTTAGTGGTTTACGATAACGCTCAGCAAGTTTCTATTTGGAACCATATGTCTATTTTCACTAATTAAAAATTAATTAACAAATTTTAATTAATTAGCCGACTTATCGCCAAGATTAGCCACCCCCATAATGTCCCCCTGGGCGTATAAGTCACGCGCACAAACCGCATAAGTGTAGCTTTCATCGCTTTTTTTAAACAAATCTGTAAGAATAAAAAAAAACACCCGCTGTGTGTGCGTATATATATATATATATATATATATATATATATATATATACGCACACACAGCGGGTGTTTTTTTTTATTCTTACAGATTTGTTTAAAAAAAGCGATGAAAGCTACACATGGGTGTAATATACTGCAAGCTTCAAGAGAACGAGCTGGTATCTATTAATATTTCTTCAGCTCGGCGCCATTGCCATTTCCAATACTAATTTGTCCCACTACAACAGTTGCGAACGAGTGTTTCTTCGATAAAAGTCGAAACCTTAAAACCAATAAGCACATGGAGGTAGTCCCCAAGAAGTTCGTATTCATCCCATCTTATCCATCAGCCTACCCCGCGGCTGCGAAGGGGGGGGGGGGGGGGGGGGGGGGGGGGGTAGAGTGGCGAAGGTATAGATGCTTCGACTGCCCGTCCCCTCTTTCCCCTTGTATTCAATAGATCAAATGCCTGTTCAAGAGAAGTAAAAGTATGGTTCACAGCGTTCACTTTCACAAAAAACACAACCCCTGCTTTCTCTAAGAAGCATGACCCAAACTGGAAACCAGAAAGTGGCTTTTGTCGCGACCCGAAAGACATGTTGTCTTGATGAACCTTGACGAGATAAGCCGTAAGATTAATTTTGTCCATAGGTCCGAGATTTGAAAGAAAACTGGGGTGACATTTTCTACAAATCATTGACCGTGTGCGCTGTCTAAACTTAATTGTAAAATACCGTTTTTTTTTTTGCATTCCCCCCCCCCCCCCCCAAAAAAAAAAAAATAAGTAAAATACCGTTTTTTGGGGGACCCCCCAAAAAACGTAGAAATTTGGAATTTATCGGATAAATCCGCATTGACGAAAATTTAACCGCCGCGTGTTTTTCCGAGTTTTTCCGATTTATCCGAAAATTGAGAACCTTAGATACATTGGGGTTCTTTTTTAACAACTTATGACGCGCTTTTGACCGGACCACCAAATTGAACCACCGGCCAGCTTGCACCCAGTGTAACAATCAATCCGTCGGCAAATATCCGAGTTCGCGCGCAACTGGTATGGTCGTGGAAATCACGGAACTATAACAATGACTGAAGCACCGGTTCTCTGTGCAGTGCCAACCCAGGCGAGTGGATGTGATGAACACTGGCGGCACAAACCGGCAAAATGACACATATATAGGGTGGTTCAAGTCACCAGCCTCGATCTAAAATAGACCGTAAAAATTGACGCCTGCACGTAGCCATCTAAAGTTTTCGTCAAAGGTGTATTTCACAGGACGGTTTTTCCTTGCAAAATTACAAAGCGTAGTTGTCTTTAGTAAAAAATAGGGCCAAGAAACTTCCCAGGGTCTACGGCGGGCGGCGACCCAGACAACTAAGTCCAGTAGCGGGGTGCGTTTGGCGTTCGTATTGATAGATGGCGTCGGGAGTAGCGTCTGAAGGTGCAGCCGACCAGCGAAAGAAAGCAGACGACACGCAGACGAAATCCGTTGGCAGCGAAAGCACCGTCAATATGCATACGCGTTTTTTCTCTTTAAGTTTTGCTTTTATTGTTTGCAATTATTTTTTAACCGAAGGTACATTTCAAAAAGATATTATTCATTTTAATAAACCACGGTGGTCGCGAGCCGTCGCGATAAGGAGGTAGCGCCATCTATCAATACGAACGCCAAACACACCCCGCTACTGGACCCCTAGCTGTCGTCTGCGTTGCTGCCCGCCGTATACCGTGGCAAGTTTCTTGGCCTTATTTTTTTACAGAAAAAGAGCTACGCTTTGTAATTTTACAAGAAAAAACCGACCTGTGAATTACACCTTTGACGAAAAGTTTAGATGGCTGCGTGCAGGCGTCGATTTTTACGGTCCATTTTAGATCGAGCCTGGTGACTTGAACCACCCTAGTATATACTCCGTCTCACGTTACCATGGACCAACCGCAAAGGCTCCTTTTTGATTGCGGTCAATGCGCAATCAAAGACAAGTAGCACATTCTTCTAGTCTTTGCAGTTAGTCCTTGGCAGACATGTACAAATTACTCAAAAAAGGTAGTTAAGTTACTGAGTATCGACGCCAAAAGTAATTGGAGTAGAGTAGAAATTACGCATTTGTAATAGTAATTGAGTAAACTACTAACTACTGCAAAAAGTAGCGAGTTACTTTGAAGTTACTTTCGAAGTTACCTTTTTATATTTTTGTGGTAGCAAAATGAACAGCAGTTTTGATCAATGAAAAACCCTGCGAGCCTAAAATAAATGCAGTCTATTTATGGCTTGCGTTTTCACCAAAATAGTTAATTCGCTCGCAGAAGCAATTGACTTTCAAAGTTCTTGATAGGAGAGTTTTCCCCTTTTTCTTCTAAAGACGTCCCCAGCCAAGCTAAACAGACGTTCCACCGAAGCGCTGAATGGAAAGGCAGCGTTGAATTTGAGAAACATGCTGTGCAGGGTCGGGTAAGCGAGTGCCGGCATCTTAGGTGTCCATGACGAAACATGTGAGGTTTTCTTCGGGTAGAGGGTCTTTTATAACAAACTTTCCTCCTTTTTTTCTTTTTTCTTCGGCAAGTTGAGATTGTTATGACTGGCCCCTCTTTATTCCGACGACGTTCTGAGAGTAGGCTGAGCGAGTGCACCAGACCGTCAAGGGTTCGTCTCGCCCCACGACGATGAGATCATCCGGACGACTGCGCGTCTTGTTGTAGTGCTAGTGCTACGCTACAGAAAAAAGAATTGTTTCGGTTTAACAGAAGATGAACCGAAGTATACTTCGCCGCTGACGCCGGGTCCAACAAAAGGATCTCCCAAAGGTAACTCGCAATCCTCGCTGGCGACTACCTTATTCTGACGCGCCTGACACGCCAGACAAGTAAATCGTTTTTAACAAAGCGGAGGTCTCCCAGGCATGGAAGGCCGGAAGGACGCGAAGTATTACGTGAACAAGGATCGTCGCTAGTACAGTTGCAGCTGGAAGCGGGAACGCGCTCCCATAAACGGATTATCCATGCCAGGGTTAGTGCGCGGGGGAGTCCGGCTTTGCAAAGGCGTATGCGCTGACGACGAGGCGACCATTGGAACAGGCGCCCAGCTGCGAGGTCATTCCAGTGCCACCTCCCATGAAACCTACCGCTCGAGTCAGAACTGACTAAAGACAAACAACAGGAAAACAACAACAGCCCTCGGAGTGTCCCCGTCTTTCACGATTGCAGCTGGAAACGCGGCGCCTGCGTGCATTACCGGATTAGGTCAATACCCGACCAAGGCTTGTTAAGCATCTCTTCCTGCGTTCGTGCGCGCCGGTGTTATGTTTTGGGCCACCTTGGCCCAAGGACGCCTTCCCGAACAAGAGGGCCCCTTGTTCGGGAATGCCACTTCATCTGCCGGCGTCTTATTCATTTCTGCGCTCAAACTTTCGTGATGAGCAAAATTAGCACTAGATTTCAAAAGTAGTTAGTAATTTGAAAAGAAGTTACCTGAAAAAAGTAGTTAAATTAAACTACTAATTACCCAAATCAAGTTGTAATTGAAAGTTACCAAGTTACTCGAAAAAGTAGTTAAACTACAGTAGTTTGAGTAGAGTAGTTGAATTACGTCCAAGTCTGGTCTTTGGTAAGTTCATACAAATTATACAGGGTGTTTCAGCAAACTTGTGCCAAGACTTAAAGGGGTACTCCGGCAATGTCTTGATGGTCTTCGATTTGCTGAAAATTTGTTAAACCGGGTGTCTCAAGTAGCGGCCAGGCTCTTTAAATCGACCGCGAAATTCGGTTTCTTAACCTATCGCGCTACGATTTTGTGCAGCGTTGCCCACAGGTGGTGCATTTTTTCTTTAAAATTTTCAAAGAGCGAACTTACCTGAGGAAAAACTAAAAAAAAGTAAAAAAAGAAAAAGGCTTAACTCTTATGGAAACGCAGCGAAGCCATTGGTCTTCAGACAATGGGGTGCCCTATTGACTGAAGACCGGTGGCTTCGCTGGATTTCCATAGGAGTTAAGCCTTTTCCTTTTTTTTTTTTTTTACTTTTTCCTCGGGTAAGTTTGCTCCTTGAAAATTTTATAGAAAAAAATGCACCACCTGCGGGTAACACTGCACAAAATCGTAGCGCTGTAGGTTAAGAAACCGATTTTTGCAGTTGATTTAAAGAGCCTCGCCGCTATTCGAGACACCCGATAGTATCCCAAATATTAGAACAAAATGTTTTTTGTTTCGCGAAGTTATTGAATTTACAATTTTCGTCCTCATTTTGTTTTTCAAACAAAATCTATACTCGCAACGAAAACCTGACGCCAGCGGAAGGCAGGGGTTCACTCTTTGAATTGTAGAATTTGTTCTACTGATTCCAAGCAGTTTCATAGTGTCAAATGAATGCCTTAGGAGCTCGCTTTAGCACCCGCGTACCAACACAGAAAAAATACTTGGCATACTCTATTATTTGACTGCTTGCTCGACTGGCAAGCCTGCCTGCCACTGACGTCACGGCACTGAAATGTACGGGTATATTTGAATTTTGGTTTTTGCATCATTTTCATTCGCCGATTTCACAATAACTAGTATTATTAATTTCGCGATACTTAATACCATACCGTAAAGGGAGAAGACCCGGGTTCCAGAGAATGTAGTTAGTTGGGGTAGTTCAAGAAGTCCCCAAAGCACCCCTTTAAAACAAACTGGTGCATGATGCGCTTGTCGAACCAACGCAGTATTGTTCACACTAGCTCCTATTGAGCAAGTCGGAATATTTTTTGAAATGTGACGAACTGGCTAATTAAAGGCCTGTTCACGCATACAGCGGAGCGCTAAGTCAGCGCCACGCGAGCGCTCTTTATTGGGGAGGAGATCGAACAGTCACGCCTCTAGCGGTGCGCTTCAGCTGTGGGGACAACAAACCGTATTTTCTTGTTTGTTTTTGATCCGAGAAATCGAAGATGACGATTCGAAGGCCGCTCCTCGTGCGACCAAAGCACTGATCAGAGCGAAGCGCTCGTGCACAGACCGTGCTCGGCCAGGTTCAATTTCTTTGTTATGCTGTGTTGGTAAACACCGGGCTGTGGGGACAACAAGCTCGATAAAGCGCCCCCTATAGTTCAATCTCCTGCCCAATAGCGCTCATGTGTCCCTTCCTAGCGCGTGACTTACTTCTAATTTAGCGCGCGATTGGCGCTTCAGTAGCTCCTTGTTAGCGCTTCTTGTACCGCGGTTACTGCTGCGGATTAGCGCGTGCACTGCGGTTCCGGTTCCTGTGGTTGGGTGTGCATCAGCAGCACCATGGCGGACATATGGGATGCTGAAATAGAAACGCAACAAATGCTGTTACATACGCAATTATTGAATATGAGTGTGGACGGCTTAACGCCCTGAAGAGCCATCTGGGTGCGCGAAATCCTTCGCCACCGAGATTCGGAACTTTCACGACCTATAGGGGGCGCCCTGGTGCCTATCAAAATGGCTGTCATCTGGATGATCGTCGTAGAACAGCGGTACGGGGATGGGTCTGCGACACGTAAGTAATTCTAGTTTTATTATATACGAACAGTATTAGAGCCTAACGTTATTTTTCCACGCCAGGAAGGTGCAGGCCAGCCCGTTTATTATGAGGCCAATCATCCAGGAGCTAGGGAGCGCGATTCTCACACCGCGGTACCACCATCGCTGAAAGTTGCGAATACCGACGGGTACCCGGCGAACCTTGTTCCCAGGCTGAAGGAACGGGACACAAAGCTCTTTCGAATGTGATTATTTTTTAACCGCGTATCTTTGAAACCAGGGTAACGCATGTCGAATAGAAAGCGATGACGTCGTACCCAATCAATTAGTCGCTCAAAGTCCATGACTCTGGATCGTTTGCCCGACCTTTTGCTTGGAGAGCGGCTCTTTTACTTCCTCTTCTTTCACCACCAAAGGAAAAACAACAACAACGGAATCGCCGTGCACGCGCAGTTCTGCAGCAGCAAGCACGGCACAAGGAGCGTGAGAGCGCTTACATTGCGCTGCTGAAGCGCTAACCAAGCGCTACGTCACGCGCAAGTCGGTGCCACATGAGCGCTGCTTCCAGCGCTTATGAGGCGCTAACTTAGCGCTTCTCTGTATGTGTGAACCGGCCTTAACGCAGGTTAAGTGGCTAACTCTTTAAATTATTATTTGTACGGAAACCCTCCAATACAAAAGTTGTAGAGGGAATTGCGAAATATCCCATCGTGTCGTGTCCATCAACGCATAGCCTTCGTGTGCATAATTTTTTTGTGCTTTAAGAAAAGCACGCGAGATTAAAACAAAAACATTGGCAGCGACCTTCACCTTCAAAGTTCTATGATGCATGAAATGCAGCATGTAAGAAGTGATCATTTTAATTTGTTTAGAAGACTATACAGTCTTGTGTAGTATAGGTCGCGTGGCATAAATATATATTAGTGCATAAAGGAAAGGTCAGTTGACGTCGGAACACGTGACGTCAATTTTCCAGCTAAATAACCTGAACCGGTGTTTAGTTTAGGTCACATCACGTTAGGTCAGGTGACATCAATTTCCCCACAAGATTTTGCGGGGAATTTAAATTGGCGTATAGGTCAGGTGACATCAATTTCCCCACAAGATTTTGCGGGGAATTTAAATGGGTGTATAGGTCATGTGACATCGATTTTCCCGCCAAATTTAGCGGGGAAAATGAATTGGTGTATTGGTTGTGTGACGCATTTTTTTCCGCTAAATTTAGCTTGGAATCTGAACTGGTCTGTAGGCCTTGGGACGTCAGGTTACGTGACATCAAATTTCCTTCTAAATTTAGCGGGCAAACCGAATTCATATATAGGTCACGTGGCATCAATTTCCCCTCTAAATTTAGCGGGAAATGCGCGGACGGACGGACATACAAAAGTTTGGTATTGAGGGGTAACATTAAAAAAAAGCATATCTTGCTTTAATACCACGTGACCAAGGACACTAACATCGCTGTTCGCTAGCTGCTAGTCACGTGGGATTTGACTCTTTTAAAACCACGCGCCTTTTGTTTAAGGCTAGAAAAAATAAACCACGCAAAGGCAACCTTGGTGTAAACAATACGATGGGATGTTTCTCAACACGCTCTACTTTTGTATGGGAGGGTTTGCGCAGAAAGTAATATTCAAAACGTTAGCTAATTAATGTGTGCTCATTGGCCAGTTTGGCACATCGCAAAAAAAAAAAAAAAAAAAAAAACTAGGGCTGGGTGTTGATTACAACTTTTATCGATCAATTATTCAGCCATGAAAAAAAACTATCCTGACATGCTCAATAGGACTGGAACAGCACTGCGTTGGTTCGACACGCGGCAGGCGTAGCAACCAGCTTTTTTCAAGTCTTGACACAAGTTTGCTGAAACACCCTGTGATTGCTTGTTTTGACCACGCGTTGAGGAGGTTAACGCTGCTCGACTTTCCTCGGGATTTTCACTAAACGCTGTCATTCTGTCTTATATTATAACTAGGGATGTCGCGAAGCTACCGAGGTTTGAATTCGGCCAAGTTAGATTTTCTCGAACTTCCAACGCGAAGCTCGACAAAGGTTCGACTTTCGTGCGCATGCGCAAACATTTTAAAACGAGCTAACTCTACCTCAATGCAGATTGTTGGGCTAGTTGGTACTGGGAATTTGACGTCATGATGGCGCTGAAGACGAGGACAAAAGGGAGACTAGACAACACAGAGCGCTCTGTGTTGTCTAGTCTCCCTTTTGTCCTCGTCTTCAGCGCCATCATAACGTCTAACTCTACCTGACGGAGGAAAAGTGCAATATGCGTTGGATGTATTGCTTCACTGCAGGTTCGCATTACTAACCAACGAAAGCATTAAAGGTATCTATTTTTGCTCTTATATCGTGTAAACATTGGTAATTACTTCATAAAATATAAAATCAACTACTTTCAATTTTTTTTCCCCCAAAATTCGAAATCTTCGTGTAGAAACCGGGGAATACTGTCTATAAGTCGAACTTGGACGAACTTTTCAAAAAGTCGAAGGTTCGCCGACACAGTCGAACCTCGAGCTTCGATGCAGAATTTCGGGTTCAACAAAAGTTCGCAACACGCCAACGTATAACGGACACCAGGGTGCCCAAGCTACGTGGCGGGACCAAGCGGGACAAAGGAACCGGGACATCGCCACAGCAGATGATCGGACAGCGCGGTGCTGACGAATCGCATGCTGCGGGAATAGCGAGTTTTAGTAGACCGTGTTTCCACCTCCGGTAAGCCCCTCCGCTACCCGGAACTCTACAGCCAAAGCCATCGGCGCGCAGGCGCAGTGGCGGTTTCTTCGTAGTGAAGGGTTAGCGGAGGGGGAAACACGGTCTACTAAAACTCACTATTGTCCCGGTCCCTTGGTCCCGCTTGGTCCCGCTTGGTCCCGCTTGGTCCCGCTTGTTCCCGCCGCGTAGCCCCCAGGGATAGCATTTGGCGAACCAGAAAAAATAAGTATTCCGGAACCTCATTAGGATAGACTACTGCAAAGGCTACAGGTGTGAAGTGTCAAGTCTATACCCATTCCTTTTCGTACAAAAAGAGATGGAGGAGCGATACAAAAATGCTTGCCTTCGTGGAGCCGGGTCGCAATCAAAAGCAAAAAAACTCGCCTTCTCAGCAGTCTACGTTAAATAAAGGAGCCGTTTACATCGTCGGTAATTCAACAAAAATATCAGTTACCTAAAAATGTACATCACTAAATGAGAACTGAAAACTCTGACGAAGTCTGCAGTCAAGTGCGATTGAGTGCGAACGTCTCATTCGCACTGACACTGTCGCCGTATATAGTATACTGAAAAACTCTTAATGTTCGCGAACCCTTAATGTTCGTAAATTTAGCGAATTGAAAATTTCCGAAATTTAAAGGCACGCGAAAATTTCAGTCCTTAAGAGTTTCAATGCAGGCGTCTGGAATTCGCGAAATTCAGCGGCCGCGATTATGTCCTCTTTGACCGACTGCGAAAAATAAGGGCCGCGAAAATAAAGGGTTTTACAGTAGTTCAAACGTGGCCTAACTGCGCTTCGCAACTCCCTGGTAGACCTAGAGCCCTCCTCCTCCCCCCCCTCTCCCTCCCTCACTCATAAAGTTATCAAAAAAGACAGAGGAGAAAAAAAAAGGCAGCTTGAGTTTTGTCGGTTTTGTGCCATCATACGCGCATCGGACAATGTCCTTATTTTACGAACGCGGACTCACAATAAATAGGCTTTGGGCAATCGCTTCGTGAGCAAAATTTTCCGTGGCCAACAACCCAGAAGAGACATTATTTGTTTTAAAATGCCACTCCCCCATTTTTTTAGGCTCTTCACTTAAAATGATTTTGTTTTTTTATGACTCTTCGAATATGTCCGTCTGGCCATCCCTTGTGTATTGCGTCGTCAATGGTCAGGGATATCAGGAGGTTGACACGTTATTAAAATCAAATACAGTTTTATTTAGTATCCGGCTAAATCACCAGCCGCCTTTGAGTACAAAAAAAAAAAAGAAAGAAATAGTCTGATTACTGCGTTAAATTCAAGCAACATTTTACAAACTCCGTGATGTCTAAAAAAGAAAACACTGCTTGATGAGCCACTTACTCACGGAGAGGTGCATTGTATTGAACGCTGCACTTTCGTCAGGTGGGCTTGCAAATGTTATTCGGAGCTTCTAGAGCACATTATCCATTCGAACATTATGAATCACTTAACCTATAACAACTTCTTCTTTCATAAGCAGCACAGTTTTCGCAAGGGCTATTCCTGTGACACCCAACTGTTTGAATTTTCTCACGATTTGCACGCTAACCTTGATTCACATTCCCAAACGGACACCATCTTTCTAGATTTCTCAAAAGCTTTTAATCGTGTTCCTCACCTCCGAGTCCTTTCAAAACTTTCCTGTCTCAATATTGATCCTTTAATTGTGTCTTGGATTCGCACTTTCTTTCATTCAGAGTCCAATACAGGGTTTTAAACTCGTTAGAATCTAACCTTACCAGTGTCTTGTCAGATGTCCCACAAGGCAGTGTACTAGGTCCCCTCCTTTTCTTGATCTTTATTAACGACCGTCCAGATTCAATCACCTCTAATATACGTCTATTCGCCGACGATTGTGTAATATATCGCCAAATAACCTGTACTGTCGATCAATGGTGTGATCAATGGCTTATGTTACTAAATCACTCTAAGTGTAAATTTGTATGTTTCTCCCGCAAGAACTCCCCATCTCTCTTTCAGTATTCTCTAGGCACTGAACAAATCGAGTGTGTAAAATCATACAAATATCTTGGTGTTCATTTTTCTCCTAATATGTCATGGTCTCTACACATTAACACTATATATGCTGAAGCTTCTAGAACCCTTGGCTATATCAGACGATGCCAGCACTCTGCCCCTCCTGCCCTACGACAGCTGGCCTACGAGACATTTGTCCGCCCGAAGATTGAATATGCTGCTTCTATTTGGTCTCCTCATCAACTCTACCTTACTAACACCTTAAAATCTATTCAAAATCGTGCCGCCCGATTCATCTTATCTAATTATGAACGTTCTGCCAGTGTATCAGCCATGAAGGCTGCTCTATCTCTTGTCAGTGACCCTCATTACTCGCCGCAGAATTTCACGCATCTGTCTCTTGGATATCTTCTATCACCCCCCTCAACTCAGACAGTCACTGCTATTAGATCCCCATCGTTCATCCCGACGTTTTTTTAACTTCCTTAGTGTACGTCGCATCCCTGGGTCCACTGTCAGCTTCAACCACTCATTTCTTCCTCTTGCCATAATAGAGTGGAATAATCTGCCGGATCATATTGTGTACATCAGTGACTCCGATCTTTTTAGAAATGCCGTGTCATCCATATATAATGCCTAACCAGCGACATGTTTCCTTGTGTGGCCACTGTTAGGCCACTTCTTATTCCTGTTTTTTTTTTTGTATATTAGTTCTACATGTATGCTTCCCGGTACTGTCCCCTCCCCCCCTTATGTAATGCCCTAATGGGGCCTTTAAGGGTCAATAAATGAAATGAAATGAAATGAACCCCTCTGTTCCCCGAGCAAATATATATATATATATATATATATATATATATATATATATATTAATGATATGCTGGTTTCTTTCGTAGATGCGCATCAGATTTGGGACATACTTTTGATTCGAGTGCCCCCACCCCGCATTGTAAAGGTTGAGCGATATTTTCGTTTTCCGTGCAGAAATGCTGATCCTCCGAAACACCATGACTTCTTGAAAAAAGAAAAGGAAAGAAAAATCCGGCTACTATAAAAAATAAAGGTGAAGTTACGAATCTTTGCAGCAATCGGGAAGTGTCGGAGTAATTCGAAGGCAGTGGATTCCCTTCCCTCCACCCTCTCTCTCCAGATTCTCCAATTCCCTGCCAGATGTCAGAAAACGGTCGACGAAAAAGAAGAAACAAAAAAAATCAAAATTCGCCGAGACTGCCAAACCCCTAGTCGGTGCCGCAAACGCACGGCTAAAAAAAAAAAAAAAAAAAAAAAAATGCAGTCTGCGGCGGCGAAGTCCCCGCAGTATCCCTGATCCCTCGGATTTGAAAACCACGAGGACCCGGAGCTTCCCGAGCGCCACGGACAAAAGGAGACGGCGAACCGCGGTTCTCTCTAATCAGGCAACTCAATACTGCGGCCCTCCTCCCCTCATGCCCGCGCCCGCAGAACTCGGGCGTCGGTCCCAAACCGCGAGGCTTCATCTCGGGTCTGCTGCAATTCGAGAGATCTCCCAAAGCAATCTCGATCAATTCCAACCGCCGCTGCCCGCAGAGAGCGGCTTTTCCGCAGCGCACCCGTTTACGGGACGATGGGTGAAGCGTTGGGACCAACGGGAAGGCTAGAACCGCCGAACAAAAACGGGATGGCTGATGATGCAAAGATGCACTTTTGCTTCGTGTTAATACGTCTTTGTGTGCGCTTTCTTCTTTTTTTTCCCCCTTTTTTTGTGATTTAGTGATTTCAATTTTTTTTTTGTGAAGAAAAAAGAGCGTGACCTTATTAATGCCGAGAGTTGCGCATCGCATCACACGTAGTTGTAACGAGAGATAAATCGATGAAAACAGTATAAACATAATTCGTAGATTCGTTCTTTGTTTTGGGTGTCTACCAAGAGCCAAAGACGTTTACTGTAAAGCACAATCGCATATATCGAGTACAAAAATTAACTAAGGTTGAAGCTTGGGCTAGTTGGTGTGACATTTTTAAAAGGTTAAAACAGCGCAAACGACGAGGGACCAGAAGCAGAAGGACAAATACACATGTGAGAGTCAGCGCTGTGTATGTTTCCTTCTGCTTCTCGTCCCTCATCGTTTGCGCTGTTCTAACCTTTTACAGAAATTAACATAAGGTAATACACACAAATTCTTATGTTCCCCCAGAGACTACGTGCACTTTCCATGAAAATGAGTGCTTATAACATTGAGAATCGAAAGAATATATGTAGGCTATATTTGAGAAAACAGCGCGTTTTCTGAAATATAGGAAGTGGGTAATTGATAGTCTCCACCCACATGAAAGACCCACTCGGAGCGCGTGGTCAGGACCAGACGGTAACTTTGGGAGAGGAGGGGGGGTGCGCTTGTTGTGTACATTTTTACATCGCTCCGGGGGAGCGAAACGCAATAGCATAGCCAAAACACTGAACGGTCATGTGGTGGCTTCCACATTTCCACGACGCCACGTGAAAGATGCATTTCTGACCCGAGGAATCTCTGCCGCGCACACACCATCCGAGAGCCTCGGCTGAGTGTCAGAAAATTCACAGGGTCTCTTATGTTATCCCTAAGACGACCTGGAGGTGAAAGCCCAAGCGCCGATGCATTAAAAACAGACACAGGATTTACAGATGCGGCGGTACTCTTCTGCCTCCGCCGTAACGGAGGGGTTCTGCGACGGACTACAAAGCGAAAGGCCGCTGGTTCGAGGCACCAGAGCCGAGGGACTAGAGCGAAGAGTTTTTTTTTTTTTTTTTGAGAAATATTAAAATTCGCAGATGTCATGTAAATGTTTTGGTACCTTTCGTGTGGCCCGTTTTCGTACCTTTCGTGTCGCCGACATGTTTTCGCTCAAGGACTTTGAAGGTCGACTGGACGATGAGACATATTAGGCTTTCGCCTTAATAAGCAACTCAGCTCGCACCCGAGGGTGCCCCGCCCAAGAGCAATAGAAATGACCTGGGACCAGTGATCGGAGCGGACGCCAATGTTATCCGTAGCTGAATTCACGATGTAATAATGAGTTTAATCAATTTTATATTTGTAGAAACAACATGAATTCCTACAGGCGCATACGACGAAGCGCCTTTCCTTTTCTCGGAACGACATAGAATTACCCAAATCGCGAGCAGCACCCCCATCAGCCGCCATCTCGGCCACGAGGTCCGAGTGGGTCTTTCATATTGGTGGAGACTGTACCTTGGGCTAAACTTAAATCCTGATCCTAATAAAAAATACGACCAACATGTTGGTCGTACATTAGTCGAACGAACAGCTTTTGTACGCTTTCAACACTTTCATTGACTGGAGAAGAAACGATGTCCCACGCGCACAAATCTAAGCCTCCACGAGAAGACGAGTGCTGCAGAGGTTCATGATGCATCAAAGTGTGCGAAACAATCTGGTTGAACGAGTATTGATGCCTAGCGTAAGCGGCAACTGAGTGAAAATCCAGTCGACGTGAAAAGAAAAAGGAACAAGCTAATCGTCCACTAGCACACCAACATCCCCGCGCCGGGTTGACTCGACCGATGGCTGCAGGCATGGTTATAATTTGGGCCCGTTCTCGTTTCGACATTTTCGTTTGGACTCTCTTAAAAGGACCATTCTCAAAATGACCTTTTTCGGTTGGGCCCGCCGGATTTGATTTGTTCTCGTTACATCCTTCGCGTTTCATCCTCTACAGGAAAACACAATCAATTGGGGGTACTTCGAGGTGTCGGTGTTATGGCTGGGTCACCGCATATCCCCGAAGAAGCTTCTTCAAGTCCGCCCCTCTCTCCTCCCAACTCGCCTATACGCCTATTCGGTACTAGTGCGAAAGGAAGCAAATGCGAAAAAAACCGGTTTGCATTTTTTTGAGAAAATTCAAACGAAAAAGTTCCAACGAGAATGGGGCGAAACGAGAACGGGCGAAAGTAATTTTCCTAAATAATGGGCCCCTGGCCCATATATATATATATATATATATATATATATATATATATATATATATATATATATATATATATATATATATATATATATATATATATACATACATATGCCAGGGGCCCATTTAGGAAAATTATTAAAGTCCGGGATAATTAGGTTGTTAATTATTTTGGCGTCATTAACTTTTTAATATTGTGTTTAAGGGCGTGGTTTTAATCAGGGTTGGGCAGTATCGCGATACAAATGTATCGCGATAGTATTTCAGAAATACATTTCGTATCTGTATTTCTGTATCGCGATACATTTTTTTCACCAGTATCTGTATTCCTGTATCGAAATACATTTTGGAATGTTTCTTTGTATCGCGATACAATCAGGATGAAATGTATTTCGTTGCATTTCTTGAGAAATACTCCCCCCCCCCCCCCCCCACAAAAAAAAAAAAAAGTCCGAACGCATTTTTTTTTTTTAATTTCTTAGGGCATCAGGGTTGAGAGATGCTGGGGCATTGTTGCTATGCTGACCAAGGTTCCTTCAGATTCTCCAAACTATTTTTCTATGCGTCCTCCTCTCTCTTCTGAGAAGTGTTGCGTAGTCGGGGACTCGAACCAGGTGGCGTGCCAGGATTGGAGTCAGAGCATCTTCTGCCGCAGGTCCTTAGGTAGGAATTTCTTGAGTCATTGTTTGCTGGCATTCAATGTCCGCTTATAAATGTATCTCTTGCCTTAGCGTGCACAGTACACCCAGCCGGCAAAGCTGAGTCACACCCAGTCCGTTGCAGCACGAGCCTGGCGGTGGTTGACTTGAAATAGTAGGATGACTCACGCAGTGAAGTTCACACATATTCAAATCACCGTGATTCGAATGCGTCCTGCGGCTGCGCCCGTAATACTGCACGGCTCAAGGATACGTCATCAGAAGACGTGAACGTGACCCACTGCTCTGGGGATCCGAAACCCAGGAAGGAGGCCAGACGTGGCCTCGCTGTGCCGACCCAGCCTTCGTACACCTGCTACTCGTCTCGAGCGCGCTGTTTCTCGGAGAGCTCGCACCTGTGCCGGCAATATCAGGTCTCAATCCACGAGGTCTCTGTTTGGGTGATGCTAGGCGAAACTTGATGACTGCAATCCATGCGTCGGTGGCGGAGGGTTTGCAGGAAGGACGTTCACAACAGGGATGCCATCGTATCGTTTTTTCAACCGTAACAGAAGATGAGACACGTGTTTCAGGATGCTTCAGGTGGTCCACTATTCTCGAAAATTCCAAATGACACTGCCTGCATGATCTTCAACGATGTAACCTACAACGAAAATACCTATTGCACTTTGATACACCAGCGTGGTAAAGTTTCATGTTCAAGGCCACACCTACAGATAAAGAATACCAGTTCATTCCACCGTGACGTCATGTGATCAATGTTGGCAGAAACGTCCTTATTGGACAGGGGCGTGGTGATGTTTTGATGGGAATCAGGGTGACAAAATTTATTTAGAAGTCGAAGTCTTTTCGCATTCCTCGTCAGGCAGACAGGATGTCAGGGAAGGGACCGCGGTCAGTCCTTGATGGAACGTTTTTTTGAGCCCATTGAAGATTCCTCGTCGTCCGAAACCACTACCTTCAAGGCAAAGTGCCAAGCCTGTATACGGGAAAGTAATTTCGGGATCAAAAACTTCCACTTCAAGCTTCATCTCAGTTAACGTCTCTAACAAATGTGAAAAATGTATTGCAGTATCTGTATTTCTGTATTTGTATTTCTGCCCTCCCTAAAATGTATTCCTGTATTTGTATTTCCAAATACTTTTTGCCTCTATTTAAAATGTATTTCCGATACGTATCGCGATACATTTTTACAGATGTATTTTAGTATCAGTATTTTGGCTACTATTTTAATGTATCCCAGTATTTGTATTTCCAAATACATTTTCGAGTATTTCTGCCCAACCCTGGTTTTAATTAGGAAATTGCTCAGCATCATCGAAACACACGAAATCAACAAAATGCAGAACCATACAACGCACGCGCACCATTTTACGGCTTTTTGAAAAACTGCACAAATTCGACGGGTTTTTAGGTTTCGGTTTGCGATTGGAGCGCATCTCGGCACCGACGGCACCGCGCCCCGCGGAGAAATAGTGCAACCAGCCTCTGCTGCGTTGCACGAGGACAGCACAGCAGAGGCTGGTTGCACTGCGGGGCAGAGAGATTTAAACTCGTCATTCCAGTTATGATCGATCGCTAGTACTGCCTCCAGAAACAAAGCTCGAAATTTGGGCATTGACAGCGTTTAAAATAAATCTAAATTGAGAGAAGTAATGTTATAACATATAGTTCTTAGAATTCCTTCGAGATACTGTCCACCTTCGTTTGCCATAAGCTCGAGCATTAGCCAAACATAGTAATACTACAGCGATAAATGTTCGAAGCTAAAGAATAAGCAATGCGCTCGCGAAACCCAAAGGAAATAAATATTTTGATGTGACTAAGCAGGCAATAAATACTCCTTAGCTTAGAGCATAACTTAGTGAGATGAGAATTTTATAAAATCCGAATTTAAGAGCATTCCGGTATATTTTACGGAGTCGGAATAAGGAAGTTTATCACTCTGACGCAGATACATTGTGAGGTATGTACTAAAAATATTAAAATAAACAACTTCTAGATGGTTGTGAACGTACGAGCTTGGTTTTAGAGATATTTATGTCGATCAGATTACGAGAAATTCAGTCCATAAGTTGATTGGAATAGCGTTGGAGCATCTCTATTGCTTTTAGATAGGAAAGATAACGTATCCGATTCATCGGCGTAATGGTAGAAAATACAGTTGGAAAACTCAGTATACATATCGTTGATGTAGATATATCGAAAAACAAACAGTGGTAAAAAGACAGAGCCTTATGAAAAGCCAGATTTCAAAAACATTTCGGTGCTATTTACATCGTTCACCAAAACCATTTGTGAGCGTTGAACAAGAAATCATCTAACAGCGACAAGAAAGAGCGACGAAAATTTATGGACTAACAAATGAAAGTAGACTGGAAAAACTAACCGCATCAAGTGCTTTTGAAAAGCACAGAAAGCATGCACAAGTACACGGGTTACATTCAAAGCCATAACTTTAGTCGTCCGAAAAAGCGTGCTGCGCGCCTAGGCTATCAACGAAGCCCTACTGATCCGAGATATTCGCCTGTGATTGCTGAAAAACAAAGACATTGGGATATAAATCATTTTCTTATGTATTTGAACTAGACAAAATGTAAATTGGCTGATAGTTATCGACCTTGCTGCGATGACCTCCTTTAAATGTTACCGTAACAACGACGATTTTTAAGTGATGGTATAGAGAACAAGATTCCATTATACAGCAGGAGAAGCGTGTCTCAAATATATATTTGAAATTTCTGCAGAGGTTTTTTGTCGTATGCCACCAAATCCTGGAGACTGATTTGATTTTAAGCTAAGAATTCTACGTTCTAAATCGCCGGCTGTCATCAGAGCAACAAAAACGGAAGCAGATTTTTAATATTAAAAACTACCATGTCTGCCAGACTGTCCTAGAGATGGTGGCAAAGAAAGAAACCATTGATAAGTTTGGCAGTTGCGAGCGAATTAGGACCAAAGCCTGCATAAATGAACGCTGAATTCCCACAAAGTAACCATTCAAAAGGTTGGCAGTTGCGATTGAATTAAGACGACAGACATTTTTAAACGAACACTGTACACCCGCAAAATTTCTGTTTAAGTGCCTCGATAGAACACGTATGTAACAAAATAAACTCCCCCCCCCCCCCCCCCAAAAAAAAAAAAAATAAAAAATACAACTTACAATTTAGGTTGCGATAATCATTTCGAGTTCGCGACATTATTTCATCTCGTGCTTCTATTTCGGGACAATGAACTGCTCTAATATTTGTTTTCGGGGAAAGTTTATTATACGAAATATGGGGGAAAGGGGGGGGGGGGGTAATTTAAGCCCCAAAACATTCGTCAATTTCGGGTCCACGTGCAGAAGTATCAGGATCGCTCTTGCAAAATGGCTTACAACGTAAATATTCAGGTAAATATTTTTTTGTTTTTTTTTCTATTTTTTGCGTATGTGCGTGGGGTGGGGGGAGGGGGGGGGTATTTATAAATACGTGTTCTACCCCATGTTTTTTGTTTAGTTTCTAATGGGGCTTTTTTAGTAAACCCAACGAGACGCATCTTAATTCAGTAATTAATGGTCAGGTTTTCGCTGAGTTCTTCCAAGAGTTCAATAAATGTTTCTTAAAGGAACTTCGCTTAGCTGCGCGTAAAAGCACGCTACTTTTCTTGCGGATGGTTCTAAATATTTGTTCGCGGGCTTCAGTTGTGTGGCGAGCGGCGGCAATGCTCCCAGGCTACTTCCTGAAGTTTAATGGTGGATAATATGCAATTAGTTAACCAAAGTATGTTTGCCTTTTTCTGTTTCAAATATCATTCGTTTTGAACAGGGTGTCAAACCGAAATGTTTTTCGTTCCGGTTTTCGTTCGGGTTCAGGGAAAACGGTTCAGCTTCGGTTCGATTCCGGAGTGACAAAATAAAGGTTCAAACCGGTTCGAATCGGTTCGTACTCATACGCTACAAGAACAATTGACGGCAGCAAAAGATAAACTATTCATATTTTGTAAAAGTGTTACATATAAAAAGCAAAGTCTCACATTACTGTGTGGAACGAACGAGCTAGTGTTGGGGCACCTCGGGACGTGGGTGAAAGCGCAGTTCAATGTCAGGCAGCTGACCGAAGAAGCAGGACGTCGTCAAGCATATCCAGGGAAAGACGGCACTTCTGAGACGATAAAATGGACTTCAGTGCAGAAAAGGCTCGCTCCACGCTGACGTGGGTCGCAAGCACTCCCAGGGCTATTTGCGCCAATGCGCAGAGTTCTGGATGGCGCTCCCGTCTCTCCTCCCAAAATTGCAACACGTTAGCATCCCTTGAAAGTCGCGGCTCCTTGTCTAGCATTTCCAGGATGCTATATCAAGTGGACTACTAGTAGCTCGAACGTGCATGCCAGCCTCAACCTCTTTTTTCTTGAGGAGCGCTTGCAGGGCAGCTTCCGGATCTTCTGGAGCCGCCGCAGTTTCAGAAGAAAAGGTAGAATCTTTGCTCGCATCGCAGAGCTGTGATCCGCCTCCAAGTCTTTGTCAAATGCAGTGGCCCGGTACTTTCGCTCAGAGGTGAGAAGAGGGCGGTAGCGAGGATTCATGTACAGTGCTGCACAGAAGACATCCGTGTCAAGTAGTTGTCGCTCCCTCTTTTTCATTAACTGGACCAAGGCCTTTGCTAACGGCGGCGATATCTTGGAAGTGTCCATGGAATATCTCAGCCATGCGCCGTAGAAATGTCCTACAGTGAGCTGTTCCTTCTGCAATGGCTTCGTCGCCACTTCTGCCGAGCGAAGCGATACTGCGAGCATTTCGACTTCCGTACATACGTCTTCAGTCACCTGGAGCTTTCTTCCTTTGAGAGCAACGCTCCAGCGAAGCCTCTTAGTTCAAGTAGCCTGGTGAGCATATGCAGCGTGGACATCCACCGCGTTGGACAATCAAGCATTGGTTTGTTCAATCCTAACTTCCTGATCAGGGACATAACAAATTGGACACGTAGTCTCTTAACAAGCGCACGGCTTTCTCCGGTTCGCACGAAAATATATATATATATATATTTTTTTTTTTTACAATTTCGGTTTATTTTTTTTTTTTTGGTTACTGTGTTTTTCGCTACGCACTTTTCACACGACCTGACTTTTGCGTATGAATCAAAATCCGCGTGGAAAACATATCAGTTCCGCTCCGGAGCGAAAAAAAACTATTTCGTTCCGGTTCAACTGCGGTTCGAGCGAAAATAATGTTTCTTTCCGGTTTTCGGTTCACGATTCGGGTTCGGTTTAATGCCCTGTTTTTGAAGCGTTAGAAAACAGCAAAGCACAACTGAACAAAATAAGTATAAACTTGGGAATGGCTTTTGACGAGGCAAGTCTGTCACTAAGAAAAATATTTTCTTGTTTGAGCGAGGACCGACGGTTCGGCTTTGTAGTCAGCCAATGCGGTGCTCACAAACTAGTAATTTATAAGGAAGCATATCAATGTTCATTTCTCCTGCAATGCAGGGAGTTGCATTCACCGGCAGACTAAACAGAGATTCCTAGCTCGGAGAGAAAAACAGAAATATTTTTCACAACGTGGCCCATAAAAAGTCGGTGTGTGGAAGTCATCAACAGCAGTAAAAACACAAACTAAAAAAACGTTATCTTAAAAAAAAAAGTTTCTGTAGTTAAAAAAAAAAACAGCGATACCAAAAAAAGCGAATATAGAAAAAAAAAGCTGTTGAATTCGGAAGGAAAAAATAGGTGATTCTCTTCACTAAGTACTAATTTCTGTAAGAATAAAGACATCAGCAATCGGAAGTACGCCCAGTCTACGGCTAGTCTAAACTCAACCCAGGCTTACACTAACTTATGATTGAGATTGAAGAAAGTGAAGGACGTACCCGAACCTGAATCGAAGTTTTGCAAGCATATTTAGGTCTTAAAAATGGTCATAAACCCTACGTAGTTTGTTCCAAAAAAAGCAACGTTAGTAATGTGAACTAAATTATAGCCTTCGTTTTGTTTCACAAAAATATTACCATGGTGAACCCACACCAACTTTATCTTTTTTTCTTTCGCTCTGGTTTTCGCCATCCAGAGGAGCTTTGTGTTGGTGTCTGTGAGACGGTCGTTGAAATATAATATACTCGATCAGTTTGTGAATCTTCTCGTCGTAAAGAAATGACACATCATCCAGTGCTCTTTTAGAGGGACCGATGAAAAACGAACCAGAACAAGCAAATAACACGACACCATGCATAGCACGAAGGCGATGTGCAGTCTCAACATGAAGGGCTGAAAGTCTTGGATTTCCAGTTGCCCTGCTAAACCCTTGACGAAGCCTTCGAGGTACTCTCGGAAAAAAAAAAAGGGAATTCTGTAATTTTCCACGTTATATTGGCGACTATAGAGTGCGTTCCGGACGGCTTTTAGTTGCTGAACCTCGAGCACTTAAACCGTTGTCAGACGGGCACGTTAAGGGCCTTCAGAACGAACTCCTTCAAAAAGTCGGCGAACCAGCGCTCGCCAATAAGCGCGAGATCGTGAGCTCATTTGTCGATTCTTTAAAGGAGACTGTTCTCATGGCCTTTGACGTTCCCGTCGGACAGGATTTTTTTAGTCTGATATTATTGACCGCAAGCCAGTTGTTTCGGACTGATGGGCCTCGATAATTTTGTTTTCAGATCTCTCTGAAGCTTCTATAGTGAGTCGCACTTGGACGACACGAAGTTTGGAAACCTTCACATCCCGGCCTTATAGTGTCGACCGCTAGATTCATCGACAAGAGGGCATCCATTCTGGGTGCAGCTCTTGGGGAGTGTTAACGATGTCCTTCCAAGAAAGCAGAAAATCGAGTTTCTTGTTCACCGTTGCTAGCTGCACCCAAAGTGCCGAGTCGCAGACCTACAACGGCACGCGAGGCATCGCATCACTACTCAGGTTTTGCAGTGCTCATCCCTTTAAAGGTGCCGTCGACGATCCCAGAGCCCTTCTTCCTCAAATAATAATAACACTAATTTGATTGACACAACATGCTCAGTACGACGGGTCTGTCTATACGCCGATAGTGACTTGTATGACCAAACCCGGCAAGTCGCTATGGGCGAAAAAAGAAAATCGTTATTACGGTTGGGAGCTGTGTCTCGTCCTTCAAAGGAAACGAACAATACCGAAAAAAAGGAGGAAGAAAATATTACCAGTTTTCAGAACAAGAGCTTGGAATATAAAAACGAAGCCATTTTTTTTCAACTTTTTATTGCTTGCCGCATTGAACATTTCCTCAGGTAACTCATTAGGACATCTGGAGCGTAAAAAAATTACCTGCATGTTTGGTCATTCTGCCAAACGCGTTTAAATGCGGTAGCTTCGTTTGGTGGGCGGTGCTATTAGTTCGGGGGGTGCTTCGGGCAAGATGACCCTTAGTCTTTCAGTGCATCCGGTGCGTGGTACATAGTTCAGGTGGTGCCGGGCAGGGTTTTGTATAGAAACAAATTATGTCACATCATTATCTCTTTGTGACGCTGCGCGCGCGTCCCTTCAGGCTTCGGCATCACCCGGACGCAAAGCCTTTGCGCTGAATATTCTGGATCATAAAGAGAGGGAAGCGTACTTTCCTGCCGTTTCTACTTCTCTTCGCGTTCCGCGCGCTCTTTATACGCCACCTGTTTCTGCTCCTCTCTTTATTGCCCTTTCTATCCCTCTCCCCTCCGCGCGCTTTCTCATACCACCTGCTTCTGCTCCTCCCGTTTCTGCCTGCTGAGGTTTTAGCTCACTCAGCAGCACACTCGGCTTCCACGCCGGTAACCGAGGTTCAATCTCCGACACCGGTTGCCGTTTTTTCAAGATCATTTAGCGGTTACGGACTGACCGACCTACACATTTCGTGCTTACGCGGCTCCTGAGGCTGGTTGGCCCTATCAAGCTACCGCTTTGAAAGCCGCGTCCTCTTTCCGCATCTAGTCACGCGTGTATTTATTGTGAGTTTTAAAGGTGTCGCTCCAAAAGTGACGGAACACAACAATTTAGATAAATAAATAAAGTAAACACGTCATCTAAATTTCTGAAAAATCTTCACCAGTTATACAGCAGAGTTATACGCAAGCTCTTCTCACTTCACAAACCACCTCTCAAAATGTTGTCGATTTTGCGCTGTCAAAACACCATACAACGGGCATGAAGTCTCACTCTCTAACGCAACACAGAGAACCCAAGTGCATGAGCAATCATTTTTAAACACTTAATGCGACTATCAATTTTATTTTGTACATCAAACTTCCCAAATTTCTCACAACGCTGCATACGAGTACATTGCCCATCTGTTTATTTCAAGATTCAAAAATCTTACTCGTATATCCTGTGGCGCCCACCCAGAAAACAGGCGTACAAAAAAGATAATTTATAAGCAGAACTGTGCAGATAAAAAGGGACATTAGAAAACCTATTATTTAAGAGATTAAGGAATTTAAGCTGTTATGTTTCGTTTTATAGGGGTTCATTTTAATGTGGTATAAAGTATACAAATCCATAGGTTAAATAACGTTAGGCCGTAGTGTGTTAACAACCTCGTAATAGTTTACATGTTGTGCAGCGAGCAAGGTATCATTAGCGTAATAAAAAAAAACTCCACATCAAGCGATAATGGTTCAGTAACATAAATGTGAAAACGTAAAGGAGATAACACAGGACCCTGCGGAACGCCATTTTAAAGAAGCTGCGGAGAACTGTTGTCATTGCTTAAATAAACCATTTGTACTCTTCTAGCCAACAGACTCGTTTAAAGAGCATGAAAAGGGCCACGGAAAGCGACCTTCCACGGCTTCTTTAATAAAACGACGGGGATCACCGACTTTGCTGACATCCAAGAAAACCGCGCAAGAAAACATGTTATTCTCACAAACAGACACCTCATCGAGTACACATCATCTAGGAGCAGCTGGGTACCACTTCCAGAAATAAATCCGTACAGCCCGCTTGAAAACAGCGAACACTTATCGATGAAACTGTTGATGGTACGAAAAATCTCTTTCTCAAAGACATGTCCAAGCGCGTGGCAGAAAAAAAGAATGACGATTGTAAGGTAATTTTCAGCTTTTCTATAGCATCGTCGCCCTTGTAGATGGCCTGACATTAGTGGCCTTCCACTGGCTAGGAACCACTTCCACCTCGGTAAAACTGTTCACCATAAAGATAATAGCATGTTTCAAATATTCAGAATTTCGTCGAAGACATCTGGCGACCAAGGAGGTTTGATTCTAAATAAGGTACAAGTCATCTTCGCTCAAAGATATGCAAGAGGTAGAGGTCGCTTTAGTTTTCAAAATCGCATATCTCTTGTGAAACATGAGAGGAAACAGCAAAAAAGAAATTGAATCACCCGGCTATTTCCATCAGGTTGTGGCCAAAACTGTGTTACAACATCATCGACAACTAGACGATTGCGGATATTTTTATTTATTTAAATATTTATGTATTCATTTTGAACACACTGCCATTCGTGAGGTCAAAGCAGGTCGGTGGGCATGTTAAAAGTAAAAGTGCCCTCAAGTAGTAAAAATATTATCGATAAAAACAGGAACATTTGCACTAATTACAGCATTGCTCAATAGATAGTTCATTCTTTGACACACTTAAAAAAGAAAGAGTTTCTAAACAACAACGTGTTAAAGTGACGAGACATAATGCATTTGTTGTGTTTTGTTGTTGCATTATCAGAGATTGCATACTTCACATATTAGTGAATATCAATAAAGTAATCCCCTTGTAGCGAGTACAAAAATAATTTCTTTCGAGTCGACATCATCCTGGTACTTATAGAAGAAAGGCTTCCATCGGACATTAGTAAGGAGACAGAGTCTCTGGATCGATAGCGATTGAAAATAAATCGTACAGCTTGACTTCGTACGCGACGTAATTTGTAAATGCTTTGTTGCGTGGATGGCTCCCAAACTGGACTTGTATGTTCTATCGTTGGTGATATTGGGGTCTTAGATTCTGTTAATTAGAACTCTGGCCTGGCAAATTCTATTTTACATCGAAGTGTCCAAAAATATTTAACGCTTTTTTGGATACATTTGTTTTTTATCTTTACTAAAAATGGCCTAAACCAAGCCACAGATTGGGAGATAATGAGTTCAAATTCAAGTCCTGCGGGTTTGGGTATCAAGAATTTGCAGCTGCGCGTATTGGTGTAATTTCTACAACTGCACGATGCATGTTCGAAGTATCAGGCAAGTTCGTGCATTGCTCTGGTCAAAGTGCCCCCGAGACATAAAAAGAGGCCACACTCGAGGATAGCAGCCAAAAATATCCAGTTCGTTTGACTTTTTGACCACCCGAGTCGGACGCACACACATCCGAGCACCTCGAATTAGGCGCGACTTCCCAGAAAACGCACTCAAGTGTCACTTTGTTGGCGCACCTGCCAATCGACAGTAGGCCCCGATTCCGCCCGAGGCGGGTGACGGCATTTGTCCCTCTGCCGCCTACAACCGGTCGACAAGAGTGCACTGCCGCCGCGACACGACGACGAGCGTGAACGGACAGGCCGCGCATTGCCAGGGGCAAGAGTAATCCAATCCATAATCCAGTGTGCACTCCAATCCCATTGAGCACCTCGAGCCCAGCGCTAATCACAAACACGTTAACGCCTCGACTCAAATGCGCACGCGACGGGTCGCCATGTGGAGAGTTAAAAGCGAACCCCCCCCCCTCCGGTCTGCCTCCGAGGGACGAAAATACTGCGGAAATTCAAGTGGGGGGAAAGAAAGCGGAGCGGGAGCCCCGACATGGCAGTGGGGGCGCATCGCACATACTCAATCGACGAACAATGGACTTCACGAGAGGCCCTCCCCTCCCCCGGCCAACTCCATTCGCTTTACTAGCCTCTCTTCTCTATTTTTCTGCGCGTGTTTGTTTGTTCTACGCGATGCCCGGTCAGCTGTCACAATGCGCGTCCTCGGCACTCGAGGGGGCACGAGCTAAGCCTAACGCAACAGGGGAACTTCGCCCCCGGTCGAGGGTCCCCCGTCCGGCCGACTGGGGCTAAGCCGATTCCAGCTTCGCTCCCCCATATGCCGAGGGACACTCGGGATGGTCCCGCGACAGCCGGCCGCGTTTATCCCAACTCGGCGCTACGCAGCGCCTCGCATCTCTCGTCGCCCCCCACCCTCTTCTGTGGGGAGTTAGGATTATGTAACTCCACGCGGCCGGCCACCGCCGCCGCGTCGATTGGCTCTTGATAGGAGAGATTTCCGAGGTGGGTCGGCACTCTTTATTTGCGTCGGCTTCTTTCGGCCGCCGCTCCGTCCGCGTGGCCGGCCGATTTGTCGCCGGCCACGGTGTCTGTTTCGCTTTGGGAGAAGGGAGCGCACGGCACACAGCCGCCCGCTCGTAACGGAACTCAATGACTGAACAAAGAAACTTGAGCGCAGCTTTTATTCATTTTCTGCGGTGGAGTTGCGCGACGTGCTTTCGGGGTATCGGGAGTAAATTGCCCACGGTCGTCAATTAGACGCGTCGTTGAACCGACGAGACGTGGAAAAAGTGAACCCGATTATGTGAACAAAGCTTTTCCCCAAAAGCAAGCTAAAACGACATCTATTTGGTTCGAGATTTTTGTTGTTGTTGTTGCTGTTGTTTTTGTTGTTGTTGTTGTTGTTTTTGTGTGTCGCTTCTTTCAGAATTGGGCAATCGTTTTGAGCCAACAATAACGGGACAAAAAACAAATCCAAAACAAAAACGTGACTGAAAGTGCTGCGCTACTGTCGCTGATATCGAAACGCGAGTATTTTTATAACGTTTGCATACCTAAGTCTTGCTCGGCGTTTTTCGGCGTGAAAATATATGGCAGTATAGATTTTGTACTGGCGAACAATCAACCCAAAGAGGACTGGTCCAGTTTTAACAACGTCTAAAGGACGACATTCTCTTCAACGAAACACGAACACCACTACAAGTTGTTCGCAGCCCCAGCTCTATACGGCGTGGTTCGTCTGCTCTTTGCACACCTCGTGTGCTTGTTTACCCTTAAATGCGTGAACTTGCATTTGTCTTTACCCCCCCCCCCCCCCGAACCACAACCAATGACGTCGCGCGCTGGGCTGCATCGTCATTGCGCACTCGCTATGACGTATCTATGTTGTCCTTTGATTGGCGTGCCCTTCCTCACTGACTAAAACACATCCATCATTAATGGGGCTGGTCTTGATTAACACCTCTTGGGCCTCCTGAGTAGACCTTCCGCTGACACTGATTTCTTCGTGACTCGATCACGTGATATCGATAATGATATGAGTATTGGTGAGGAGATTCAACTACCCTATAGAAGGCGGTTTGTTCGAGTTGTTTTCCACAGATACCGGTGTTTACCCAACGCGAGGCTTATGGGCTCATTTTTTTACGTCGTCTTCCTTGATCGAGCGCATTACACAGATTGGACGCAAGTTCTGCGCTAGCGTTCGGCTGGAACTCGTGCGTAATAGGCGCTTCAATGATTGACCTCGAGCCCCAGTCGAAGACTACGTCGGCAGAGACCTGAGTCTGAAACACAAATAATTCATGTTGTTGTTGTCCCCATAGGCTAATTCTCAACTAAGTCGCTAGGGGCGCGACGGTAGAATCTCCTTCCCAATAGGCAGAAAGAACAAAAAATAAGGCACCAATATTCACCTTGGTAATTATACACGCGGTGTTTGATTTTTAATTCAAATATACTTTTTTTTTTAAAGGGGTCAGAGTTAGACAAGTGCCGTCTTCACCACGTATTTATCAGGCTCAACGAACATTAGATGAGGAAAGAATCATCACGATAGGTTGGCTAATTAAGTAACATGTGTTAATTAACTTTTTAATCTGTGATTTCAGGGTTAATGTTGCAAGTACAGTGTCGACAGCGATTACTATTAGAGGGCAGACCAGTTTAAATCATTTGCGAAGAGGTGCAGCTTTTGAGATGTTCATCGATTAATTTTCGCGTTTTTTTTTTTTTTTTTTTGCCTGATGTAGAAATTGGCGCAAAATGAGCGCCACCAGCTTTCCCCACAATGACGCTTGAAAGAGTGACGTCACTATCTCGGCAGTGTATCCTTGGGTGTTGCGTCGAGGACAGAAGTGACTGCTTGATTACAACGACTACGTCACTTTTCCAGGTGTCATTTTGGGCACGGCTTGAGGCGCTCTTTTAGTGCAAAATTTTTAAATCGGGCGAGCGAAAAAAACGCAAAAATTGAATGATTAATATCTTATAAATCCTCACCTTTTCGCAAATCTTTTTAATTGGTCTGGTCTCTAATAATAATTGCCATTAACACTGCAATTGTAACATGACTCCTAAAACCAACATTTAAAAAGTCAAATAGCAGATTTAGGTTTAGTTAACTTACCATGACGTATAACTCCTCATCTAATGTCCATCTTACTCTCATCCTTTTTTTTATCTGTTTAAATTAAAATAAACACCCTGCATATTACGATGAGAGCTCACGAATTGTCTTTCTCTGCATGCAAACGTCGGCTCTCTTAAAAAACTCTCTCTCGTTTCAGAAAATCGCAATAGTTTTTATATCGCTTCGTTTTCCTTCGGAAAAGACTACGTCAAATCACGTTCACGGATATCCCGAAGCTTTAGGCACACATGCTTTTTGCCCTTTTTATACGCGACTTTTAAATCCAACATAGCAAAAGTAATTGCTCCTAGGCAATCGCTTTTTCCGATGCCACGAGAGTTTTTATCTCTCTCATGAAAACTAAAGGAAGCGAGACGCTTAGAACATTCTGACGAGCGTGAAGGGTAATTAAGGAGTACCACATACGTACAAGCACAATGCACAACAAGTGGTTCCTCGCCGTCAGGATTGAAATAATTTGTTACAATATCAATGGCTTGTTATTGTTGATGTTGTTTTATTTCTGGTTTAGTTGAAACGGCTTTAATTTGCGAGTTCTGAGTTCTCTGTTCTTCTTAAATTTTTTTTTTATTTGCATCTTTTAATTTGACTTTTGATACAATTATGTATTCTTAACTCGATCATGGTACTATTCTCATAAATGCCTCGAAGTCTGAACGGTTATATTTCTAAAGAAAACGCTATCTTGGCACATTCTACCACGGTCACACTAATAATGCATCACACAAGCAAAAAAAAAAAAAAAAAGTCTGAGTTGTATTTTTTTTATTGTTTGACGGTAACATCAGTCACACAGAAACTGTCTGCAGATATGTTTGAAGCTTCTACGAAGCAAAGCCGCTTAATTCGAACATGCGTGAGGCATCTCCGCAGGTAATTTTGCCATCGTATCTGCGGAGAAACTCCGTGACTTTGGTGTGATGCACGAGCAGGGGGACAGCGGCCTCAAGGGCGTGCGGACGCTGGATTAAACCCATTGATCTCTACATTATCATCTATACAGATGATAATGTACCTCACCAGCGTCACTCTGGTGAAGCACCAGAGTGACGCTGCCGAGCCGTCCCATGACTATCCCAAAACTGCCTCCTCGACGTTGCTTCCCACCCTGCAGCGTGTGCCCTGTTGCCACGGGATGGCCTCACGACCCTACAGCACACAATTCAGCCTGCTTTGACACTGAGAGGCCACTCGCAGAGGACTCGTGGTACCAGAGGAGCGCTTGAAGCGCTCCTCTCCATTCGTATTAGAGCGTTCAGGGGTTGAGATCGCTGAAATTGGGCTACACTCTAAACAAAGCCCGTGCGTCTACTTTCCCGCACAGCACTCGGAGAGGCAATCACAGCAACTTACGGAGGTAGCTCAGCGAATGACGATGCCGAAACATATTTTTAGACCAAAAAACGCAGTCTGACTTGTGACATTAAGCAATGCAAAACGTCGCGCTTGCATTGCTTAATGTCACAGCTCAGACTGCGTTTTTTTGGTCTAAAAATATGTTTCGGCATCGTCATTCGCTGAGCTTCCTCCGTAAGTTGCGGTGATTGGTTGTCCGAGTGTTGAGTGGGAAAATAGACGCACGGGCTTTTTTTAGAGTGTATCCACTTGGCTGCAACCCGCTACTCGTGATCTCGCATTGTTTCGTGGACTCCCTGCTTCCATTCCCTAATAACCGGCCAGTTCCGCGACGCGAGAGAAAACAAGGACGCCCAACCCATCCCGGCACTCTTATTAGCGCGCGAGGACCAAGGATAAACCCAGGAAACCTTTTGACACGCCCACTCGAGCGCGCGACATGGCGCGTCCAACAGCCGCGGAATAACAAACACGAGAAGCGCGACGACGAAAACAGAAGGGAAGAACAGTTGCCATAAACGCGCGGCACAACCCTGCCACCGCAGCGGCAGCCTTGGCCATCACGCGCAGACAACGAGCGATTTCAAGTCACTCTGCGAGAGTGGCCCGTCGGTGGTGCGGGCCGCTCGGGTGTCGGCTGCTGCCGGGTCCCCCGTCCCCTTTCCCACTCCGCCTAAAAGGCCGGCTGTCGGAGGACACCACGCCCGAGCTCCGAGGGGTAGGGAAAAGGGGGGGTCGGCAAAGTTGCGCGGCGAAAGCAGCCGCGGGCACAGGGCTCGCGCACCGCTTCCATTAACAAGTCATGCCATGGGCGCGCGGGAGATTCTGCATGGAGATATTATTATCCTCGTCCACAATGGAAACAGTTTGTCGCTCGTGATGGAGGGAGGTTTGTTCTCTGATGCCTGCTGCCGCTGCTGCTGCTGTCCGATCCAGAAAGTGGGGGGCCTTGAGCGCTCTTTGAGTCGAACCTTTTGGTTTTTGTGGACCGTCCGAACGTTTTAATGGTTGTAAAGTTTCCTGCCTCCCCCCCCCCCCCCCCCGCTTTTTCCCCTCTCCGCCTCCTCGTCGACCGGGGACGGCGTGACGCAGCTCGTTAATAATGCACCAGGGGCGTGTGTCGTGTGTACGCTGGAGAGTGCACGCGCCCGCCGCGTGCGAGTGGGATAACCCGTTGGTTCCGGCGGAGCACCGCGCCGACGGGTCGTAGGTCGCGACCGTAGACCGATGCACTTCTCGCATCCAACAGTGCCCTGTGCAGTCACTTATTGGAGATTCTTAATGTGACACCGCAATTGAGTGGCATTCTTGCGATAACAAGCAAGAATGGCATCCTGAGAAAGGCGGGTTTCGGTGCTAAGCAAATAAACCTCGAGTTTCTTATCTGGGATGTGGACATGGCTGAGAGTTTAAAAAAACGAAATACTCGCGTGACAATATTATGCATGTTGCATTGATGTAAGTTCATCGCCATTGTCATTCACGTCCCAATCGCTATCCAGAACCATGCATCGCCTGTAAGCGCGCTGCGAGCCTCGTGCAACGGTGATGAGCGACTCACACGTACTATTAGGTATTACTGATGGTACGTATTCTGCGTACCATCATGTATAGTGAATGACACGAAGAAAAACGAAACGCGCTTAAAGCCACGAAAGCGGTTATCTGGCATTTAAATTATTGGCGCTCGCTGCCCCCTTTCTAGGTATGCCAGAGGCATCATTAATTCGATAAAGTCACGTATCCCAAGAACCGCCATTTAGGTTTCACATCGCGAATGTCATGCAACGAACTTGTATATCACATATGTGTTTCTATGTGCCAAGGTTCGAGGGTCCTAACCAAAGGTTACCTCGCGTGTTGCCGCGGTAACTAGAAGTCATATCTCGACGTAAGTGTCCACAACGTATTGTTGCTGCGTGACTGAGTCTTTCCCGCATTCGTTGCTGCTGTATTGAATACTGCCACATCCGTAGTCACTCGAAACGGGGAAAAAGAAGACGGAATACAACGCAGGATGTACTCTGAGGCGCCGCATCTTCTTTTTGCTTGTCTCGGATAACTGCGGGTAGGATTCGAGAGGTGGCCCGAGTTTCGTTCTTTTTTTAATAATTGCCCCCAGCACGCGCTGTGCGAGGGGCCTCAAAGCCCTGTCTAGGGCCGCGTGCTTGACGAACGCCTCTCCCCGCAGCCGTTCCGGTGTCCGGGCCAGGGTCCCCGCCACTGCAGCCGGGACGGCCGGAGCCGTCCACGAGCGCCGGCAGCAGCAGCCGCGCCTGCAGCCCCGAGCCCAGCGGCGGCGGCAGGGACGTCGCCGACGACGACGCCAAGGCCAAACAGCAGCAGCAGCGGCGCAAGAAGAAGACGCGCACGGTGTTCACGCGCAGCCAGGTCTTCCAGCTCGAGTCCACGTTCGACATGAAGCGCTACCTGTCGAGCTCGGAGCGAGCGGGCCTGGCGGCCTCTCTGCAGCTCACGGAGACCCAGGTGAAGATCTGGTTCCAGAACCGGCGCAACAAGTGGAAGCGGCAGCTGGCCGCCGAACTGGAGGCGGCCAACCTGGCCCAGCAGCGGATGGTGCGCCTGCCGCCGGCTGCCGTGCTCTACGAGTCGGCGCAGGCCGCCGACGCTGCTCTGGGGCCCTTCTACTACCCGGCCGGACCCCCGCTCTAAGGCTCCCTCGCGGGCCCTGTACATAGCCCTTTTGTACCTCCGTGGCCAGAGGCGGAGGAGCCCCTTTGTTCTGTCCCTTCCCCCATCTGCCGGCCGGGGGAGCCGCGGGCTCCGGTGTCGGCGCCGGTCAATCTCCAAGTGCGCCTTTTAATTACGGACACTCGGCCTAACGAGCGCTCCCTCGGATTTTATCGTGTGCGCGCCCCTCCACTAATGGCCGGAGCGCATTAAAGCCGCGCTGCATTATTTAGCGCCTCGTGGGGACCGGCGGAGAGAAGCGCCGACACACGGTCCGCGCGATGGCCGCGCCGCCACCGCCATGGACGCTGCCCGTAAACAGGGCGCGCGGACGACGCCACGCCGCCTGACGGCCGCCAAATTGATAAAGATGGCTGCGGCCGCCGGGAGGAGTCCCCATCTGGAAATTGGGCGCCTGCCAGCCATTGGCCACTTGCCGACTCTGGCCATCAATGTTGCACCGGTGGGAGTGGCGACGCCCAAGACGCCGAGCGGCCCGGACTCGTGACGCCGGCACTTCCCGAGCAGTGAACACTCCTCGACTCGCTGGGCAAAGTGCACACTCGACACCCGACACTGGAGGGACCCAAGTTTTGCAATCGTCGCCGAGAGAACAACCGCGGAGAAAGCGAAAGTCTTTCGTGCTGTGAAGAATAAAAAAGGTTTGAATAGGTTCTGAAGAAGTAAACCTGTGTATATATCGACATCTTCGTGGTAATTGTTTCACTATTTGTTTGTCTTGTGCGTGCATTGGGCATATCGCAACTGGAGAACCGCCTATCCAAAAGCAAAGCGGTGGTGTCGTTGTTTTTATTTTTTTTTTACCATTAATGACCTGTTTAGAGCACACAAACAAGCAAACAACGCTGATTGCCAAAATACCAAAATCAGCGGCTTTTTTTTTTTTTTTCGACCACAGTACCCCAAGTTTACTAACATGTTTTTTTGCCAGTTGACGAGGCTCAAGCTAAAAAAAAATGCTGCTGAAAAGGTGTTTTTGACATGACGGCGATCTTTGTTCGCTGAATGTTCGTAAAGAAACCTAGGGGATTATTCTACGCGAAACGCGGAACGTGGTATACCAAAACTGACTTGTTTTAACTCGGTAATCAATATGATTAGCAACTTTAAACACGCACACACACACAGATAGAAGGAAGCAGTACCAAATTTGATAACGGAGGTCAAGATAGCCACGCAATGCGATTCTTGGAAACTAGGTTACGAGTCGCGCAACTCTCAAACGATCTCGTCATTTCGGGGATTAATTTCCCGTGCACATTGTCCACGGGCTGGAGGGCATTGGTCCTATTAATTGCCTCGCTCACTGCATTCTGCAAGACAATAATTTTCAAGGTTCTGAGACTTTACTGAACTTAGATACCGCCCACGGGCGAATAAAGGGGGACAAACGCGGCAATTACGAGAGACGCTAACATTTAGTTCTCGCATGATCCCTGCGCAATAGGGACACTTCCTTCTTTTAGAGTAGATTATTGATTTGCGCTTTTGAATAGTATTTGCAAGGCTACTGCGAATGCGATGAATGCAAGATCGTGTTTAAATTTGCGTCCGTTTAATTACCACAACGCACTGATCCATCTTGCACACAGTGTGTGTACATGCACCTTCACTGTCTGCTCAGCCGTTCGACACAAAAAATCTCAACTGTGCTTTGGAGTACGCGGCAGGCCTGCGTTCTGTCTGCGAGCGTGCGTGTCGATCTGCCAACATTAGTTAAGCTCTACGCCCAAATGTAAATCGCAGCAAACATTACTAATAAAATAGCGTCAGAACTTTACTTCCGCAGACGCGGTTCTGTACTCAATTCCTTTTTAAATATTATTTTGATTTGCTTCAAAATTCTAAGCTTCAAATTGTGCCTTTAGTAAAGCTAAATCAAAACAATGTAGAAGTATTGGCTGAAATTTCATGAAGATTGGTATTGTCTACGTTAAAAATTAAAATAACTTAGTAATGAAATACCTAACCTTTCCTCTTTTTCTTTTTTTTTTAGTCAATGGTGACAAATTTTAAGATATTGGTTAAGGTACTGCTATTATCGGGTATGTCCTCTTACACTCATTCACTTATATCAAGCAATACAGAAATATAAACCGAACATGCAAGAAGATCAATTTCCTTTTCGATTAAAAACCAGGTTCAAAAGAGTCTGCAACTGTGCCCAAAGCAACGCCCCGACGTCACCTTCGGAAGAGGGTTAGGCTTTGCCTCTATAAGGCTCTGACCGCAGTGAAGCCCACACTCTTGTCAAAGGGGGGCCGGAGATTGCTCTGGTCTTGAAAAACCAGTCTCTCGGACTTTTACGATCTATTATTTTCAAAACTGCCAAGGATTCTGTATACGTATCACTAATCTTATTTAGTTTAAGCGGTAGTTTACTGGTAAAAATAAAAATAGAAAAACTGTCGGAACGAACGCGTTCAGAAAAGCCTGAAATGAGTTCATTTAGCTTCTGTTCTATTTTGCTTCTCTTCGTGCATTTATATCGATATCTACCAGCTTCTCGAGATATTCTATGGGTCCGCCTAATTATTGCAAAAAAGTTTGCAAAATGTTTTTTTTTTTTTTTTTTTTTTTTTTTTTACGGGTTAATATTGCAAAAGTTTTGCTTTCGTTAAAAGTTGCCTTCATAATTAGCGTAATCTTTAAACACTAAATTTGACCACCATTCGAATCGGACTATTGCGGTTATCTCACGAAGCAACGGTCAAAACGTTTGTGTAAAAACTACGCATCGCACGGATATAAGATTGATACCGTATCAGACAAGGTCAATGGGCCAATCTATTGAGGTACACAGTGCTAAGTAGAATTAAGAATTTAATTCGTTTATGCATAATTGACTTTTTTATTTAGTAAACATGAGCATATAGTTTCAAATGTGAACTTGCGGGACATCATCGAAAACAACAAAATCTGTCCATTTTAAAGGGATTTGGAGTCTGTGGTACGTTTTTCTGGTAGACAAAAGGGCGCCCAACTTCGACGTGCTCGCGCGGTTTTCCCGTCTGTTATTATTCACATTTTTGCTCTATCCGCTTTGCAGGTTGTAGCACAAGCGATAACTTTTGAGCACCGTTATGCTTCTTACGCACTTCTTTTTTTTTTTTTTTTTGCTGAATTAATTATTTTCAATGACGCACAGCAAGTTTCTCTCGAAACCATATGCTTACTTTTAGTTATCAGCAAGGGAATTGCGCAAAAGTAATTCAGGACTCGACGATTCAAAGCACTGTGTACCTGCATACACAGAACCCCGTGGCGGTGACTAATGCGGCATCAATACGCTTTCTGCGCGATTAGTAGTTCTCGCAGGAATATTTTGTGCCGTCGTTCGGTAGAACGCCTGATATACATATATATAGTACAAAAATTCAAAGGCTAATCCAGTTGTGCACTGTCGATTCGCGTACGTTTCTACGATACTCCGAAATTATCAAGCTCATAGGAGCACGTTGGGCATATAGACCGTACGCTCTTTGCGAATCAGTTGGCGTTTTCCCAGACCGGGTGCGGGTAAGGCCGTGAGCAGAAAACAGACAAGTGTAGACTCTGCGCACGCGCCTCACCAACAGCAGCGCACCCCCCCCCTCTGGCGTTACGTCAGAACCGTGCGTTGGTGTAGAATACACTCGAGTGAAAATTGCAAATGGGCCCGCCATAGTATGGTGCGATTCAATCT
The DNA here is from genome assembly GCA_013358835.2 of Ixodes persulcatus. Taxonomy (NCBI): domain Eukaryota; kingdom Metazoa; phylum Arthropoda; class Arachnida; order Ixodida; family Ixodidae; genus Ixodes; species Ixodes persulcatus. Next base: position 277,676 of record JABSTQ010009436.1, on the reverse strand, counting down.
ATGTTGATTTTAGGAGACATCAGTTTATGCAACGTGTGTATTCACAATGACGCCATTAGGGGGAGGACGTACGCTATCAAAACACCGATATTAAATGTTCGAATGAAAAGGAAAACAAAACACAGTGGGTAGATGGCGCAAACTGGCGCCCGATTCGAAGAATTTAGCCGTATTTATTCAACCAACATTTTTACTCTTCGATGGCAAGTTCCCCGTATAAAACGTTTTCGCGTAAAAAGGAATATCGGCCATTTCCGCTGCCAAAGCGGTCATTTTATTCAAGTCGGTTGCAACACCAAATGCCTCGGATTTATTCCGCTGCTTAACAAAATAAATTTTTAGTTTGGTTTTTGAGGCATAATATTTGAAAATGCCTTTTTTATTGTTCTCACTACTGGATAAACCTAAAATGGCACATTCTCCGCCTACTGGCATCTTTGTGAACATTAGAAGCAAACCTCTATATTCGTCCCCATAAATCGACGGCTCCGGAAACGCAACTGCCCTCTACCTGGGAACGTCAGCCACCGAAGAAACCGCAGAGACAACAACCGGACGTGGGCCACCACCCACAAGGCACCGAAGGCTCGCCAGTGGCGCCCCCCTGGTGGCCAAGAGGGAAAGCGCGCGGCGCCCCCTTCCGGCGGTCCCGGCGTCGTCGCCTTCGGGGAGAGCGTCCATTTGTTTGGAGGCCCCTGAAAGCACCTGACGATGCAAATGGGGCCAAATGATGAAAGATGCGGCCCGCCATCCGTCTGGCTCCTGCCGGAGACCGCAAATTGAGTTTGCCGCGATCCGCTTTGTTTGCGCCGCGGTGACAAATCGACTCGCGACACGTCATTTGTCCGCGCTAATGCGCCGGAATTCCATTTGGGGAGCGCAAATTACTCTGGGATTTGCGCGGGTCTCCCCGCGCCACGGGGCCCAATTACCGCGCGGGGGGTTGCCTCGCCGCCTAATCCCCGCCTCCATTATTTATTCCCGATCATCGTCTTTCGATTCGACGGCGCTTTAAGGAACTGTTGCGCTCTCCGGGGAGGGCGTGCAAGTCCGTCGGAGCTCCGAGCGGGCGGCCGCTGGCCCGCATTAGGCTCCATTAGAGCATCGATCCCGCTGAGCCAGGTGCGCGGGCCACGGCGGCCGGCCACCGCGTAATCAGCGCCCACTTGTCTGCCGCCCGGAATTAAAGAGCGCCCATTAAAGGGATGCGCCTACTTAGAGCCGTCACGGATCCATTATAAACGAGGAGCCGCTAATGCGCCCTCAGCCCCGCAGCTTCATCAGACGGCGGCGATAATTGGAGGCCCCTCGCTCGGAAGCCGTCGTGGCGGAGCCCTAATCCCACGTCGATCCCGGGGCCCACGAGCGCGCGCGCCGAGCACCCGGAAGACCGCGGACAGTTCCGCTTGGCCGGCCGCCAAACGAGCCAGCGCTCGCAACCAGGCGGGCACACCGGGCCCCGACGGCGCTGCGCGGGGAAGAGCGACGCGCCCGAACGCCTCCCAAGCCTCCCCGCCGGATGCCTATTTCACAGGCGCTCCCCACCCCCCCAAGACCGTCCACCGCCCTTCGATGGGCCGCGCACGGCGCCGAGAGCGTCTCCCCCGACCCGGGGCTTAGGGACCGACCGCGAGCACATCTCGACATGCGTCGCCCGGCCGCCGCTCTCAGGTTATCCTCGAGGAATCGCGGCAGGTTACACCCCCTCCTCCTTCCGAGATCATCATCGCGCCTCGTTTTTCTTTTTCTCCGCACACGACGAGGCAGTCTTGGAAGCACCTTTACCTCGTCTCTTGCGTTTCACGAAAACCCTAGAAATGACGAGTTGGGATATTCTTCTTCTTTCTTTCTTCCTTCTTTTTATTTCTTTTCCCGCGTCAACGGCCCCGCACTTTATTTACTGTGTGCACGTCAAAACGATGTGCGGAGCTGGAATAGGATCAGGAAGGAAAATCTCAAAGCGGCGCCCGACATCTGAGTGAGAGAAGGCTACGTCCCCTAAATGAAAGAGGTGTTCTGAGCTTTAAGAGGGACGAGACCCCTCCTCGAGAATCACGCGAAACCGATAAACTAATCGGTGGTGAACAGTGTCGACGAGTTGCAAAACCTATTCATCGCTGAAATGGCGCGGCAACGTGACGCGCAATGTTCGGAGCCCATAAAGGCAGCGGCGTTTACGAGCTCCGAATGGGTTCAGCGAGGTTATCTCGCAGAGGAAAAAACTCGGTGCCATGCGGGGAGTTTCCCCAGCTCCGAGTCGCGAATCAAACAAGTCCCCAATGCAGAGAGAGAGAAATGTAAAAAGAAGACGCCGAACCACATTTGAATTCATGGAGCATCCGCCCGTGGAGTCACTGAACGCACGAAAGCAGAAAGATATAGATAAAAAAAAAAGCGCGCCGGACTTAATTGAAAAGGACTTTTGTTGGCGCAAAGCGGGGGCGCGCCTGCCTCGCAACCCAGAGTTGCGGGGCAAGCCTTTCAGGGGTCCCCCTTCGAAGACGCCGTCGTTGGGTGCACAAAGACAGCGTACCTTCTCCGCTGCAACGCATTGATCGGGGCCCTCCGAGGTAAGTACCGGAATCCATTTAAGAAACGGGTGATTAAAGCGCGCCGACAAATGCGCAAGTCCGATGCTTCCTCGCATTACACATCCATTACCGCCACTTAAAGGCGCGCAGCGGAGCGGGGGGGCAAAAGAGGCGGAGGGCAGAAAGGCGCAGATCGGCGCCGGTCAATACAGTAATCTCTTCCGAGTCTAAAGGCGGCCGGGAGCCGGAACCGGGCGCGCACAGGAGGCAGGCGGTCCCGGAGAACAGGGCCGCGCGCGCGCGCTGCCAAAGAGCGCCATTCATTCGGGACGCACGGGGACCGGCGCGCACATCGGCAGCAGCAGCGGGAACGAACCCATTTCCCCTGAATAGCGTTCTCATATTGCGGTCTCGGCTTTTCTTGACCCTGCCCCCGAGCAAACAAGGGCGGCTCTCCAAGAGAGCCACGCACAAAATGAAAAGCTGGCCCGGTTGTACGGGGTGGGGGGAGGAACCTGCTGAAAAGAAGAGAGCGGCGTTCCGGCGTCGCTCGCGAATCAAAAAGGAAGGGGAGTTGGAGGGGGGACTCAATCAAAGCGGAGCAACGCGTGCTCCTCGCCGCCCTGTCGGTGCTGGCCCGCGGAGCCGGTGCAGTTGGGATCCCCTCGCCCCCGGGACGTGGTCCCCGCGTGCTCGAGCTCCGAGCTCTGACTACGATAGCGACTTGCGATGGCAATCTTTCAGGTTGGAAACGAGATTAAAAATCCATATCATTAAAAAGGCACTCGCCAAATGGCTCGAGATGATGGCAGCTGCTATCGGCCGCGTGGGAGTAGCGCACGGACGTTGGCGGTGGGGAGAACTACGAATAAAAACGCATAAGCGGTGGCTCAAAGAAAAAAAAAAGTGAAATGACGGGAGTGAAGTTGAGTTTAGATGAGGCCAAAAAATGAAACGGTAACACGAAAAGCGCCACGAAAAAAAGAGTAAAGAAAGAAAGTAAAAAGTAGTCAATCTCGAATGAAAAAGCTCTCTCGCCATCCATTAAAGCCATCACTACCGAGAAACTACTTAAGGGAGGGTGGAATAGCTTGACGTCTTTGCACGGTAATCGCCAGGCAACACGCCCATATCGCTCCAATTTGGATACTCCAACAGTTCAATTCCAGGACCCGAGCCAGTCGCCGAGAACAGCTCGATACCCCGCGCTGCTTCGCTCATCAAGAGACGGCTGCTGCCCTCCGTCGTCGCTTGGCGCAGTTGCACGCCCGTTCGAATTCCAAAGCCCGCCAGCAGAGGGCACGCCTGCCGCTTGGTGTCACAGCTGAAGTCCCGGCTTTAACTGAACTTACTTTAGGCAGGGGGAACGAGTTGAACAAATGATTTGAGGCTGAATGTATCCGCATGATATCGTTTTAATGGGACACAGAACTTCAGATATGCAGGAGCTTATGACAATATGTGAACGGGAAAATGACAAATTAGGTCTGGAATGTGGTGATGAGAAATCAGGAATGGTGTTTCTTTGGGGACACGCGGGACAGCCCAATATATATACAGGGATTTCAAATCCCGTAATTAAGTAGATGTAAGTATATAGGGGCATGATTAAATGAGGGCAAACAACACCTGCAAGAGCACGAGAAACATCTGACAACTAAAGGAAAAAGGAATTTGTCAGCAATCAAGAAAAGATCATTGTGGAATTTTAACAGGTATGAAGAGGGCGGTGCAAAAATATTCGGTTCAATTTTTTTTTTCACTTTACACGAGCTTATTGGCATTAGCGAGACCCAAGTGTACGCCACTGACCAAGAAACTCCTTTGTTGCGATGAAACTTGATGACGTAGCTGGGAGGGAGGTCGCACTACCCCCAGTGACGATATTTTAATACAACTCGTAGATTGGACCCGAGCATCGCGTGAGCACTCGATTTTGACTCGTGATAATCAATTGCTCGACAAGCATTCGGGTAGTGGCCTGTGTCCAATCGCTACAAAGACGAGAATAGCCGCACCTCAATGTCAGGAACTCTGCGCGTGTCCTGTGCTTTGCCAATTCCCCAGCGCGTGGCTGTTATCAACATTGGTGGCATATATGGTTCCAGGTCACGTGGCCGCTTGTTCTGGCTGCGAGTTGAGGGGGTGAACGCTGCTCGTTTCTTTTTTTTCTTTTTTTTTTTTCTGCGACTTCTATTGCGTGTGGTGAAAAAAGAACGCGTGTTTCATAGGCGCAAAGTACAAAAATCGTTGCATCGCCCCTCGGAGTAGTGGAGGCATCTGGAAGGGGATAATTATGGAGCCTGGTTTTACTTTTGGAAATGCCGTTTGATGCATGACGCCGAGGGTGCAGTGAACCCGTTGAACACCGGTGAGAAAAAGTCCTACACCTCGACTAAGATTTAAGCGTGTTTCACATGCTGCGATTCCGCGGCCAAAATCGCTGCCGCTAGCGACGCGGCGGCATGGTTCGGAATGTTTCATTTCACGTTAGCGCTTTCTGCCGCTGCGATGACCAATGTTGCTTGCAACAGACGGACGCGCCGAATGGGTTTATGTGGCTTGCAGTAACAACCTCACTGCTTTATTTGTCGTTTTTATTTATTATTTGATTTAATTAAAACTAAACAGGCATATAAAACAAAACAACAAAAAATGGTGGTGCGCTTTAGTTTGCTTCGCGTTTTTTCCCTGACAGTTCGTTGTTTTAAACGTATTCAAGTTATTCCCAAAGGAATGCGAATACATAGACATTGTGACACAAAAGGTAATATGAAAGGGGAAGTCGACCTTACAAAGACTTCACGGAAGCAAGATACACAGGCTATATATACCCCTTCAAGGCTGGACACACAACGGAAACAGGAAATATGCCCACCAAAATTAACCCAACGCGAGAAACCAGATCGGTCGCATATTTTATTTTCTCTGCATGTCGTCTGCTTGAAACGTGGAAATGCCGCTCTATCGGGTAGGCTTTTCCGCAGTGTTTTCCCTCTTGTCACGAGATCCTCCGGTGCGCTGTGAATGGCCAGAGACCATGCTGCCGCTCCACCTCTGAATCGCAGAGAAAACGTTCCAATTGCGCCGAACTGCGCCGCTCAGCCGCTGCGGCTGGCCAGATGGCAGTAAGGCCTAAGGGAGTTCCGGTCGCTCTGTCTTTGCAAGCGCGTCTAGGCTTGCTCATGTCACCAGTGCTAGAAAGCATAAAATCTACATGGACAACGAAGTTGCAGATATAACGAGGGCCTTCGGATGAACAATTTAACGTCTGGAAGGAGACAAGTTGGTTTACAAGAATATTCGAAAACATTTAACAGATCTCGCGCTTCTTCGTCCTTTTGGCGTTCACCTGGAGAATTGGTAGTTAAACGTCTTATCAACATTTGTAGATAAAACGTTTTGGAAGTTAAATGTTTTATCGACATTTGTTTTATCGACAGATATTGTTCATTCTTCTCTAGACTGGAGCGTTGCGTGGTGGCGTTTGCCACGAAAAGGGTCTATAGCCAGGTCACAGCCAGCTGTCACGCCGATGCATCGTCGCTCGCTGCTGCCACCGTCGACGCTCCCCAGGCAGCACAAGACGTCGAGAGGACGTCGAAATAAGGTCCTAGACGTTGGGCGACGTCGAAGTCCTTAACAAACTTTTTATCGACGGCATTGGTACGTCCACATGAGAGGTTCCGACAACGTCAAACACGCGACGTAGTGACAACGACATAAGCTTCACCTCGACGTCTTCAACAGTAACCGACGTCTGTTGGACGTCTTGTATGAGAAGTTCTTTGAACGTCGAGTACGAGACGTCATAACAATTTCCTGAATAACACCTTGACATCTTCGACATTAATTGACGTCAGTTCTACATTTTCTCCGGGAAGTTATTTGAACGTCGAGCACGAGACGTCCCAACAATGTCCTGAGCAACACCTTGACGTCAACGACATTATTCGACGTCAGTTCTACGTTTTTTTTTTCGGGAGGTTCTTCGAACGTTGAGCGCGAGACGTCCCAAGAATGTCTGAGCAACACCTTGACGTCATTGGCATTAATAGACGTCAGTTCTACGTTTTCTCTGGGACGTTCTTTGAACGTGGAGCACGAGACGTACCAACAATGTCCTCAGCAACACCTTGCCGTCATCGACATTATTCGACGTCAGTTCCACGTTTTGTTTCGGGAGGTTCTTTGAACGTTGAGCGCGAGACGTCCCAACAATGTCTGAGCGAACACCTTGATCACCCTGAACACTGTTATATCACTTTTAAAATTTCTCGTCAATGTCAGCATTTTTTATACTGTGCATGCAATCCACCTTTCAACCTGGCTGAGCTGCAGAAATCTCTTACAGTATTATCATCCTCGCGATTGTTGTTTTAACAGGATTTGCTTCAAAAACCGAGAATTCACAACAAAAACCAGGTTTTAGCTCGGAGTAAGCGGGGCTGTTTTTAGCATTTTTAGCGTTTCTAACTTACTATCAAATTTAATCAAAGTCGTGGGCCAGTGAGGGCACACACTCAATATTAAAAATAAAAAAAAAATATAAAAGCCATTTTTGTGGCTTCTAAAAAGCTGCAATAACGTTGATTGAAAAAAAAAAGGTGCACACACAACCGGAAGCCTTCTGTGCGTTCACTGCGTAGATAGTTCTCAACATGGCGTCGTCAGCGTCGTATCCAACCTTGGTCGTATCGCGTATCGTGGGACTAGCGTGCTGGACGGCGATGGCAGCGGACGACGGGCGTGGGACCTCTACTTCGTTTGTGGTAGCGGCGAATCTTTCTTCCTTCGAAAGAGAAATCTTGGATAGAACAAAACAATTAGGATTCGTTCCATACGACACGCCCGACCGGCAAGCCGATTTGGACGAAGACGTCGCCGAATCGTCGCCCCTTCTCGTGGCTGAAGACATCGTCCGTCTTACGAACACAAATTGTTAAGAGCTTGAAAAACGCGCAAACGTCAAGCACGAAGTGTGTACTTCGAGTTGAATATGCACGCGTACGATTTCTTTTCTAGGTGCGAATGTGGCCAATGCGTGGTGCTGCCCGACTTCGAGCCCGGGGAATGCCTTTGCTGCAGGGAAGGTGGCAGCAAACTTCTCGCCCTACAGTCCACCGGCTGCATCACTACGAACGAGGAGTTCCCCCTCGTCTGCCTCAACATTACGATGTTTACTTCGAGCTGCACGATAGGAAGCTGCCTATGCCCAACGACATCCACAGGTAAGTCTATGCGCTTAGGAAGTGGATATCCTGCCGGTAGCCGACACAACCCGGGAAAAAAAATTGCTAGCAGTTGTCCCCTATTGGGTCTAGTAAAAAACGAATTATAAAAACTACTATTACAGCTGTAGAGTAGCTCAGTGGAGAGGCGTCTGTTTCTAACGCAGGTAAAACGGGTTCGATCCCAAGAATGTGCATACTGTTTTTTTTCGTCACATTATGCGATATTTACATATTTCTTTTTTAAAATTATCCCGGAAAACAAAATGTTTTGGACGAAATGTCGCTGAACTAAATGGTATGGAACTCCCTTTCCGGGGGGGGGGGGGGGGGGGGGCAATGAGGAGAGCGGGGCTTGGGCCAAGTGGGTTCATATTTTTGTAATGAGCAACCGCAGACTGTCGCCGCGAAGCGGCGTGAACGCACGTGAGGGAATGGGTTAACACGTTTCCCAGTAATACACGCCAATAGGGGACAAGTGCTGGCAATTTTTTTCCCAGGTTGTGCTGGCTGCCAGCAAAATATACCCGTCCCATGTTGTTACACCTCGCTAGTGGTGAAAAATTATGATAAAAAAGAAATTGGATAAAGTATTCTCATTTTCGTTCTATCGTAATTTTAGGCGCTACCGGTACACTGCATATCGGCGGTTTGTTCGCTGGGTATGGGGCAGGCTGGGCAGAGGGTGGAAACTCATCTTGCCTTCATGCGTCGTCGGTGCCATCCGGGATACCTTCCCCAGCGAAAGCACCACAGGATTCCGATATCCACGGTTCCCAAGCTATGTACAATTGTTTTCTTTCTTTTTATCACCTCAAAATTCAAGATATAAAAATGCTGGCATATTCTAACTAGTTCAGATCATGTAATTTTTAATTTCCAGACCCCTTCTCGCATCACTGATACTGACGTACCACACCTCAAGGGGAAAGCAATACACCTTTTTTTAAAAATTCATAGTGCGTATATGCCGAGTTGGTATGAACATAGCGTTGCACAAGGGAGTGTGGACATTGCTTTGTGCAAGGAAATCTAATGCTGTTGGCTCCATTTAGCCGCAGTGACCCAGACTGAGTTCTCCCATCACCTTTCTGCCTGTTGCGGCTAGTCTCTTGTCCCCCGATCATACAAAGAAGCTTTTTCGCCTTCTTTCATAAGTGCTCTCATTATTTCATACCAAAGAATCTTGCAGCATTTGGAAAAATGTGGATTATGCCACTGGTGCATTATCTTATCGAGGCTCTCCCTGCTGAAGAACTTTTTCCACATTTTTAAAGCTTGTTGAAGCTCAATAATAGGGTTGCACAGTTGAATGTATCCAGAATTCCAATGTTCCCCTCGAAACAACTTTTCTTCCCTTATCATTTATCATTGTCCGTGATGCATTTGCTAAAAGCTTGTCAGTTCATTTCATGAGACCCGTATCCATTCCGAACATCTTTGCAACCCTTTCGCTCTGCAGCGTTCAGGCGAGGCACAAGTTGGTAACAACTTGTCGTGAAGCCAAAATCAAGCCTAAACAATCGCACATTCTTCGCCCCTAATCTGAGACTGTGATAGGAGCTACGTGTCCGCTGAACTGATCAGCCGCCTACCTTTCAGCAACTGGCCCGGTGCACGTGGGTATGGGCAAGAGCATGATCATGCGGCGAAGGAGAGGCGTATGATTGGTCCAACGAGAGTGCCACTTCTACCACGGTCTCAGCTTAGGGTTTAACGGAGTATAGAGGTGCATTGATATGCAGAAATATCAGCCAGAAAGCATTCCTTTACTATCTTAGCATTTTGACGAAATATGTAATACCATGCAACCCTTGCCATGAGATGGTTACATGGTTATTCATACACTCTTAGAAAAAAGGGGACCAAAAGGAGGTAACAGACCGCCTTTACCACCCTCCTCCCGGCCAGGGGTAAAGCGCCCCGCTTGATTACCTCCTCAGACGCAGCAGACACTAAGAATGCGGTGCTACCAGGTGAAGTTCGCCGCGAAGGGGCAGAGTGGAGGCACATATTACCTCCCAGAGGGTGCACCTGTTTTGCACGGCCAAAGCCTAGGCGCTGCGATTGGCTGTGGAAAGGCGCAAACGAGTTCGCTAATTGGGCTCCTCGTATGGCACGTGATTCTTCGCGCTTCCGGGCGGCCGAGCACCTGCTCGGCCGCCCGGGAGCGTCGAAGCTTTCCCCGCCGACGCGGCTGGTCGTGTCGGCATAACGGTCTTCCTTCTCGAATGTTCGACGGAGGCGTCCCAGCGCAGGAACGTTCTTTATTGTTCTGTTCGGCTCAGTCTCTTCTTACGAGGTCACCGAGAGAGCTGCATTGACTTCAGTCGAAGATCCAAGTTGTGTGCACCGTATGCAGGTAAGGAAATGTTCTGCGCGGTCGGCAGTTGGCGTCGGTTATGACCGCCCGGGAAGGCGACCCCTGTCTTCCTCAGACAAAGGGTTGGCGGACATGTTGGCACGTTTGAAGGCGTCGAGCGTTCGATAAAATTAGTATGTGGCGCGAACGCAGACACGGTTTAGACCATCGAAGTTCATAAAGAGCAAGAATAGGAATGACTGTCGCTTGCACTAGCGCATTATTTAGAAGGTTGACATACGCTAACCAGTGGCGTAGCCAGCAGCTTTTCCCGGTGTATGTGTGTGCGGGTGGAGGAAGTGGGAAAGCGGCGGTTCGGCGAGCGGGGCGGCCGGGCGAAGGCGCCTTTTGAATGGGGGGTCGCCTACGTTTAAGGCGTGAGGGGGTATGAGGTTTTCTGTTTTGGGGCCGTTGGCGTGTCGCGTCGGACGTTAAATTGAGGATCTGATCAAATATTTAAAATTTTCATAAGGTGTTTTTTTTTTTTTCCGCAGGCATTCATTGGCGGCACCGGCCAACCGGCGCGATTTATTCTCAACGTCGTTGATATTTCGAAAAGACAGGGTTAAACGCTGATTTTTAATATCAACGTTTTTTTTTCGTTTTTTTTTTAATTTAACAAGGTTTAATAAATAGTTTGGTCAAATGTCACGTTACCTTGAAATACCGAATATAAATGTCTGAGTTAATTATTCGTGCGCTTCGCACAACATTAATAGTAGTATATTACGGAATAAGGTCATGAAGTTGTTACAGGCAGAGAGGCTAGCAATTATATTGTCTTGGCATTTTCTTTGCGTGTGATCAGGCATTTCTAAAACTCTGATCATTCAGTAGGCGAGTTATAGATACAACTCAAGTTTGCATTATTTGAAGTTGATTGAATATATTTCTTTCGTCCTGCGGCAACGTTGCAGGGTGATTTCGTCGAGGGTACTGGATGCCTGCTACCTTGGACTCATCTCGTGACAGTTCTTAACACTGCTTACCGCAGGTAAGCGGATTCCGATATTTTATTTTGATTTTCTTGTTCCCATTTTTTGCACTGGAAATGGGGCTCTTGATTTTTATGTTGATTTTGTGTGTGTGCTGTTCGTTCATTTCCGAGAGAAAATTGAGGGTATACTTGGAGTAAATGAATTAGAGCAAGACACACAAGGCGCTTGACTGTGTCTTTTTCGGTGTTCTTTTTTTGTGTTTTCGTCCTTGTGTGCTGTTCTTATCATGTCTAAATAAGACATACATTCAATTTTAATCTGGCGAATTACTTTGGCAAGAATATTTACATATTTGCCGAAGTTCGACATTCGGCAGTTAGAAATTATTCATGCGCTTCGCAAACATTAAAAGTAGTATATTACGGAATAAATTCATTAAGTTGTTGCCGGCAGAGAGACTAGCAATTATAGTGTTGTCTTGGCTTTTTCTTTTTTTTTTTTTGCGTGTGATCAGGTTTTTTTAAAAGTAATAATTCAGTAGGCGAGTTAGATATGGCTCAAGTTTGCATTATTTGAAGTTGATTGAATATATTTCTTTCATCCTGCGGCAACGTTGCAGGGTGATTTCGTCGAGGGTACTGGATGCTTGCTACCTTGGACGCATCTCGTGACAGTTCTTAACACTGTTTACTGCAGGTAAGCGTAGTGCGATATTTTATTTTGAATTTCTTGTTCCCATTTGTGCACTTGAAATGGGGCTCTTGATCTTTATGTTTATTTTGTGTGTGTGCTGTTTGTTCATTTCCGAGAAAAAATTGAGTGTATACTTCGAGTAAATAAATTAGAGTAAGACACACAAGGCAATTGAGTGTGTCTTTTTCGGTGTTATTTTTTGTGTTTTCGTGCTTGTGTGCTGTTCTTCTCATGTCTAAATAAAACATAAATTCAATTTTCAAATTTTAATCTGGCAAATTACTTCGGCAAAAAACTTTAAGTATTTGCCGAAGTTCAACATTCGGCAGTCAGAAATTAATCGTGCGCTTCGCAAACATTAATAGTAATATATTACTGAATAAGGTCGTTAATTTATTGCCGGCAGAGAGACTAGCAAGTATATTGTCTTGGCATATTTTTTTTGCGAGTCATCAGGCATTTTTAAAAGCTGATCATGCAATAGGCGAGTCAGATGGCTAAGTTTGCATTATTTGAAGTTGATTGAATATATTTCATTCCTACTGCGTCAACGTTGTAGGGTGATTTCGTCGAGGGTACTGGATGCCTGCTACCTTGGACGCAACTGCAGGTAAGCGTAGTCAGATATATTATTTTGATGTTCTTGTTCGCATTTGGGCACTTGAAATGAGGTTCTTGATTTTTATCTTTTCTTTGTGTGTGTGGTGTTCGTTCATTTTCCAGAGAAAGTTGAGGGTATACTTCGAGTAAATAAATTAGAGTAAGACACACAAGGCGCTTGAGTGTGTCTTTTTCGGTGTGTTCTTTTTCTGTGTTTTCGTCCTTGTGTGCTGTTCTTCTCATGTCTAAATAAAACATAAATTCAATTTTCATCTGGCAGAGCACTTCGGCAAAAATATTTGCATATTTGCCTAAGTTCGGCAGTTAGGGTTGGAGGTCATAGGGATCTGCTGTGGTGCTGAGTAGCTAATGTGGTGTAGCGCTCTGTGGTGTATGTTCTTCCTCTGTCCTTGTCTTAAAGCGCAATCATGTTTTTTCACGTACAATGCCAACTCGCCCAACAATCAGCACTTGTATATACTAACCTGCTACACTAGTTGTACCCTTTTGACTAAGATCTGTTAGTCACCTAAGTAAATCGGGGTTACAAATTTAAACATGACCGGTGAATACAAAGTGCTTACTAATCTACGATTACCACCCGCCATGTGATAATTTTAGACAGTGGTAGTTAGTCAACAGTTAAACTGGTCACGTCTGGTAAGTATGGTCGATTCTTTAAAATGCTGGAATCAGTGGCCCATCAAATGCTCCAAATGCGTCTTAGAAAAATCTAATATTTCTTCACAGTTTCTTCAAATTTGGGATGATATGTTTCAAATTCATATCACATGATTTCCACATTTTTTTGGTTCCAGGCAGGCAGTGCAGTCTACCCGGAGGCTGTCAACTCAAGCCTAATTAATCCTGAGGCGCCCAGCTATGTGGCAGTGGAGGGAGACATCGAAGCCGCGTCGCCTGCTGAGGCAGTCCTGGTTGCATTCTGCCTCTAGATCATCTTTAGCGACGACTAGAGCCCCGAAAGTGTTGTTCCAGATGTCTTTATTGCGCTTAGTGGTTTCATCTTAGAACTTTTATAAGATGTCTAGTCATGCCATTGATTTTTATGCCATTTTGTTTGTGACAGCCACAATAAAACATTGTCATGTACTTTCAGAACTAGGCCGTCTTCATCTATTATAAGGCCCACCTTTGAAGCACGTACTATCACACCCACAAAGGGCCATAGTACTTTTCTTTAGGGGGTAAAAGTGATTCCATCAAGTGTGCATTTAACCTGTAATAAGGTGGTGAACTGGGCCAGTTGGTTGCTGTTATACATGATGGGGAAAACAGCTCGGAAAGCGTGGACTACGAAGAACAAACACGACAGCACAGCACTTTTCTATCGTGTTTGTTCTTCGTAGTCCGCGATTTCTGAGCTGTTTTCCTCATCGTGTGTATTTAACCCCAAAGTGGATCATAGTTCCCTCCAAAAGGAGGTAAAAGCAGCGCCCTCAATTACGTCGTCTTACCTTTCAAAAGGATTGAAATTCCCCCCTAAAGGAGGTAAAGGCTGACCCTGAAAGGATGCACTTTTAACACCAAAAGGAACTAAGGTTACCTCCAAAAGGAGGCAATGTTGCACCCTAACCTAGGGGGTAAGTTTGCACCCTCGTTGCAGGGGGTAACGATACCTCCAAAAGGGATTGCCCTGTGTGCAAGTCTGTTACCCCCTTAAGGAGGGTACTACAGTACCCTTTTTTTTTAAGAGTGCACGTGTTGTCGGCGCGGTGGCGAACAATGTAATTTGACGAAGGTCCGCAAATTTCTTAAGTTTGCTTAAGTGTTCATTAGTGTGGTGAAGCCTCAGTAGATTGTTTCCTTCCATCACTTGTTTGAAAGCCCGTTTACTCCACAACACATGGTCGCGTGCTTTCGATTTCTTGGATGGGGAGGAATCACCGAAAAACATTTTGATTTCTTGTCTGTCTCGAATCACATTCAAAGTGACGACTACTTGGTAACTGATAGGTGTTTTTTTTTTCTTTTTTTTTTTTTATAAAGATGCAGAACAGTGGACTGAGGACACCAATGTTGCAGTCAAGAGAATGGGAAGGTTCGATAGCTGCTTTTCTTGAGCTTGGTTGTGTTCGATTAGCTTCAAGTTTGAGCCACCCACGCCGGTCGGTGCGTTGGTTATTCATCTTGGCTGCTTTTCGCCGAAAAAGCCTCTGGACCACACCGAAGGAGTTGGGCTGATTTCGCAATTACTTGATTCCGGAAAACCTGCTCGCTGCATACGATTAATGAGGGAAATTGTCTGATTTCAGAAGGTGGGGACGCGTCTCGCAAAGTTAGAAGCTGTCACGGCTTTATGACCCATCACGCCTCCAATATCTATATTTTACCCCCGTCGAAGCCTGCAGCAATATACGTCTACATTGCTCAGATTGACCGACCACAACAAATACTCATTTTCTCCGTTCAGGATTCGAAGTCAAGTTCAATGCAAAGAGGTTCTGCGTGAATTTCCGATGAAGACTCTCTTCAGTTTGTCCGCATTCGTTTCCGTGCTACCGGCTAGAACCATTTAGCTGAGTTTAAGTAGTATCTCTCCGTCTGTCAAATATAATTTTATTCAGCAGTTCACTTAATAGCTAGTCAACTAAGCTCATATTTCAACCAGAAGAATATACTAATATCGCTTTAGTGGGACATAGTACGTAATATAATACATAACTCGCATATTCTTAAAAATGACTTCTCGATTGCTACTAAAACCTGAATTGAAATACGAGTATCAGCTGCTTAGTGGTGCGCCAGCGGGTTAACATGCTGCTTGGCTCAAGAAGCGCTTGCTTAATTTTTGTAATTTTCCTGCAGCCTGTGTTCTGACCGAGCAGACGACTGGAGCTGTTTCTTAAACGCGGATACGCACAAAAGTTCGATTTCGCGGACAGATAAGTCGCATGGTCGAGGCATGCGAGTTAGCTGAACATTACTCTCGCTGGAACAATTCTGTAGTCATCGCCGCTTTCCTTACCTGATCAAAACTGATTAGAGTCTATTTCCGTCTCTCCGGAGCCCATAGTTTCGGTTTTGAACGAAATCTTTGAAACGAAAGTTTGACATGAAAAGAACAAAAACCACCGGGAAAACAAAACTATGCTCTGCAAGTTTATGTGCATCGGCTACACTTAACCGTCGCCGTTCAAATACCTATAAAATTGGGCGTTAAACAAAAAAAAATGTGTTAAATTGAATGCGCCACCCGTTCAGGCGGCCCGGCCGAGCCGACGCGACCTGGACCCAGCCGCCATGTTTGTTTGGTGGTGGCGCTGGAGTCGCGAAAGAGGGCGAGAGAGAAAAGGGGAAAGGGCTACCGGCGCTTTCCCCCTGCTGGTTGTGTAGAAAGAGTGAAAGTCACGGGAGAGACGCTACGCCGGTGTTGGGTGTCTGCAGTGACCGAACTTCGTTCGCGCTTTCTTCTCTGTTCTAATCTTGCAAACTTAATTAGAGCCACGGGCTTCGATGGCGACAGTCTCCCGGTCATCGGGACACCATTGCTCGGTCATAGAGCGCACGAATAACGACAGGAAGCGTCGAATACTGTCTGAGGACCTATGTAGCTTGCAAGGAAGCCGGCAAGTGTAGAGCGAAGCTCCATCGCTTTCCACATGACCCCGGTCTCCGGCGGCAATGGATTGCGTCCGTAAACCGAAAAAACGTTTCTTCAACGCCATCCTCTCGACTGTGCTCGGAACATTTTGTGAATGGAGCACGCACCAAACGCTGTACCGCGAATGAACATGAGGTACACTCGCAAGGTGCGTGCGAGTTTTCTCGTGATAATTGCTGCTTCAGCTTGTAAACATTTGTAACTGAATGTATCTTAATATTGATAATTTTCAGTGGTGACTGACTCGATTTTATCATCTACAACACTTAGTTGAAGGCTCATTTCCGCCGCAGGGTGAGGCTGGAAATTGTTGAAAAGTTAGTTCTATCGGTTTTCCTGAATCGCGATCTCCTGCGCGATATCAGAGAGCCGGCAAAAGCGCTCTTTGGAGTGCCACTGGTGGGTTGTTTCCGTTGATTGGGCGCTTTGAAGCGCTGGATAGTCGCTGCAGGGTACGTCCCGTGTGTTGCGATCTGCGTTTTCGAGCCCAGTGTGCCCGTTTCTTTGTTCGAGTCATGGCATCCGCCAGTAGTGAGTGCGGCGACGGGTGGAACAGCAGCAGCGAACGTGCCAGCGATAGAAATTGGAGGTGAGTATACTCAAAATATTGCATCAAATAGTAAAATTATTCGTGGCTGCTTTGAGGCTTTCTGCGGTTCTATATAAGTACATCTAGAACGTCTTCGTCGTTCATAAATAAAAGAACACGGACACACAAGATAAAAGCAGCGCAGCAAAACGATCTGTAGCAGCTCCGGGTGTTTACAAAAGTTAATTGAGGTTCCCGTGTCGTGTATCGCTTGTTGATTACTAAAAACGTCTACGGTGAAATAGGCCCATTGCAAGCAAAAATTGATAAATTGTTCATCATTTCCAGTCATGCGGAAAGCGATGGAGCTTAAAAACATTGCAGCCGCACTCGCCTTGCCGGATTCCATGCACGCTACATAGGTCCTCCTCGGACACTTTTCGACGCTTTCTGTCGTTATTCGAGCACCCTATCTCCCAGCAATGGTGTCCCGATGACCGGGGGAGTGTCGCCATTGAAGCTCATGGCTCTAATTAATTTTGGGAGTTTAAAACAGAGAAAAAAGCGCGAACGAAGTTCAGGCACTGTATACACCCAACTCCGGCCAAGCCTCTCATCCGCGACTTTCACTCTTTCTACACAACCAGCAAGGGGGAAAGCGCCGGTAGCCCTTTCCCCTTTTCTCTCTCGCTCTCAAAATAGCGCTACTTACGATAAAACGGTCTATAGACTGAGCTCTCACTCTGCGGCTGAGATATGCCACAGCACATGCTCTTTGCGAACACAAGATGATTCAGAAAATGACCAGATGTGAACGGGTGATACAAGCCAGCAAAGCCAAACCAGCGCTGAGAACCCTAAAGTCTCTGGATAAAATTCACGCTCGACGTTATTTGCAAGTACCGACAACCACTGTTATGAGAACGTTCGCGACTTGTGAGGGACATTTAGGGCCCTCACAAGGCACGGACATTGAGCATTAGCGCATTTGACGCTGCTTGCAAGACAAGCACAAGCACATAAATTGACTTTACTAAAAGCATATGCCTTTTCGGTTTGGCCTGGGGGCTCACGGAGCGCGAGGTCACGTGGCATGTTCTTATCGCTGGATTGGCTGGCATAGCTCATGGCATCGGCTGCGGTTTATTTGAAAGTCAAAGCGCTGTGCGCGGCCGTGAGACATTGTAATTTGCACGTTGCCACGGCATCACTACGTCACATCCGTTGCCTCTCATTGGTCTCATTTATTGTGCGGCGCAGCCCACATAAATCACACACAGATCATCGTCTGGACGACGGGGGAAATCACGCCGATGGGCAAAAGCGATCTTGGCGGCAAATGCGTGCCGCCAGCAGCCGTCCGTGCGAGTTCGAGAGAAAACAACAACAAGCGCTCTTGCTGGGGGCACTTGATGCTGGTGTCACCATCTCGTTGAACTTATTGAAAATAAATCTGTCATTTCAAATCTATTTACACAAACACGCAAATACTACAATATGTAAGGTTTTCGCCATGGTCTTAAAATTAAGATTGGAGAAACCTGTACTACCATGCTTGCCATGTTTTTCTTCTAAGTCATGTTAATTTGAAAATTGCTTGAAAAGGCGCTCAAGAGAGTCAAAACGAACATATTTCTGGATTTTATTAAAAATCTACAGCGTTTTCAGGAGGAAAATTGAGAACCGTACAACCTTCATTGCGTCTTCATAATGAACCTCCATATGAATCAACACTCTCGTGCATTCCGGAAACTCAGGTTTGGGTGGCGAAATTTGCCCATTCAGTGACGAGCCGGTGAATCCCCTTAAGACTAAAGTGGAAGCTCCTCCCACCCCTTTCCACTTCAGCAGAGCGAAAGCTGGAGAGGAGGTCGCATCCTTTTCAGCTTCCGCTCTGCTAAAGTATAGAGAGAGGTGGGAGGAGCTTCCACTTTACTGACGCCTGCACTACCGCGGTCGCAGCTTGTGTTTTATCACAGGAAAAGGCAAGTTTTGCCAAGAGCTTGTTTTGAAAATATTGGTAGAAAGTTAAATTAAGTAAACCACACGTTAAATATTTCGCGGCGACAGGTTTGTAGAAGTACGCCGAGCTGGCTGGCTCTCCCACACTCGACGGACGCTGGCGGCGATGACGCATACTCTCACGGGAGCACACAAGCGCTTGTGCGTTCCGCGAATCACGTGGTCAACGATGAGCGCGCCGCTAGCGCCGTTTGTAGCCTTTGCTTGAGAAAGTACAAAACAAGCAAATAAATCTCCCTGAGCGTCCTAAGCATCACTATGGCTACGTTTACATGGATGCGACTGCAGCGCATCGGATCCAGTTAACGAATCGAATCGGTTCATGGCTACGTTTACATGGATGCGACTGCAGCGCATCGGATCCAGTTAACGAATCGAATCGGTTCATGGCTACGTTTACATGGATGCGACTGCAGCGCATCGGATCCAGTTAACGAATCGAATCGGTTCATGGCTACGTTTACATGGATGCGACTGCAGCGCATCGGATCCAGTTAACGAATCGAATCGGTTCATGGTATACGTTTACATGGATGCGACTGCAGCGCATCGGATCCAGTTAACGAATCGAATCGGTTCATGGCTACGTTTACATGGATGCGACTGCAGCGCATCGGATTTAGTTAACGAATCGGATCGGTCCATGTAAACAACTCGAATCGGATCGGATCGGATCCGATCCGATCCGCTGGGACGGAGTGGTTTGAGATGGTCGATCCGAATCGAGACTCTCCATGTATACGCTGTCGGATCGGATCGAGTGCTCGATCGAGGGATTACGGGAGCTTTGCTTTGCATGCCGCTAGGCAAACCGGACACCTCGGAAACAATCTGAAGGTCACGAGGTTTGCGTTGTGGTCCTTCGACACGAGGTGCCGCTACTGGTCGATCCGAATCCATGTAAACGTAGTGGTTGAAGTGGATCCGATTCGCTAACTGGATCCGATGCGCTGCTGTCCAACGTAGCCTATGATGTCGTAGAATGACGTAGGTCGCGCAGGATGGACTGCGCCGACACGGTGGTATTGACTGCGCTGTTGGCTACACCGCGCCTCGCCCACTAGGATTAGCAGATTTTGGTAATTTCGCGTGCTGCTGTGCTGCTCAGTGCTGTTGCAATATAGAATATTTTGAAGGGTCACGCGATGCAAGGGCCTTGAGCATTGGTGCATTTGTCGCTACTTTATAAGACAAACACAAACGCACCAAAAGGTCCGTACGAAGGGGCTTTAGCCAACGTTACTAGAACAACTCAGTTGGGAAACTGCCATAGGAGCCTGCTTTGAACAGGTGACTCCGATCCGCACTCTAGAACCGAACTAGACGCGATCGCAACGCCGCCATTTCTCCCGCAGCGGCCACCCCGGGAACTGCACGGCTGCACGCATGGCCCCCGAGATCTCGGAGGCCATGCTGCACGTACCGGTCGAGTCGAGTCGCGCAAGGGTCGGTGGCGCCATCTCGCAGTGCCATCTCGCAGTAGTTATATAAATCAAAATATTCTGGCGAGCTAGTTGGTTATACATACCAAACACGAAGTCCTGCACGCTCCTGGTTGCTCCCGTAGCACTTTCCGCGTGACAGTGGAGAGAGAGAGAGATGGAAAAACGCAGTTGCTCGCCTGCCCTCGCCTGCTCTCCCCCGTTTCCTCCGTCGCCTCCGTCATTAGAGCGAGC
This sequence comes from Ixodes persulcatus, assembly GCA_013358835.2. NCBI lineage: Eukaryota > Metazoa > Arthropoda > Arachnida > Ixodida > Ixodidae > Ixodes > Ixodes persulcatus. The sequence goes on along the minus strand of JABSTQ010009436.1, from coordinate 257,472 downwards.
CCCGACATTGATAAAACCCAAGGAGGTTAAAAAACACAATGAGGGGGCATGTGGCCAATAATGGAAGCGGCATTTGACCTTTTGTAGCAGCTTTTGTAGCAGGCAACATATTACTTTACAGCAGCCACTGTCGTTTTTTGAGCAGATGCCAACGTCTGTTAGCACGTCAACTGAAAATTAAACGATTATTGCACTGCTAAATGAGAGTCAATCTTTGACAATAATGGAGGCTTCAACTATGATACTGAAGCATATTACCTGTTACCTTTTGTAATAAGAATATATATACGCACAAAAAACACACAGCCTTCTTCTTAGAAATAAGGTTCAAGTCAGAGTAGTTACCTTTAAAATGAATATTAAAAATGGCTAAAAAATTAATCATAGCGCAAAACTTCAGCTGCGATGAAGCATCTCTTTTCCTTCCCATTTTATGTTCAATAATTTATTTAGCTTGTATAGATATTTTCTATAAACTGCTGTCAAAAACCATCATATGCACTAAAACGTCAATCAATCAAAATGTGTTCCCCCAACGTTTATTTATTTATTTATTTATTTTACCCTCAGGGCGTGAGCATTACAGAGGGGGAAGTGGTTGCATGAGATATTGAAAAAAACACAGACACAGATACACAGGAAATACAATCAGTGTAGATTAGAAAAAAATGCATTCCAAGGCTTTTTTAAAAAGGTCGTGATCTATGATCGAGACTACGGGTGCAGCCAGGTGGTTCCAGTCAAAGGACGTAGACGGGATGAAGGAATGGTGAAAGACGTTGGTGCGAGCATATGGGATGCCAACTTTGTGTCGATGGTCAAGTCTAGGTGAAACGTAAAGAGGAGGTATAATTAGCTTATTACGCAGCGTCTCATTAGTGAAATAAATTTTATGAAACAAACTTAGACGGGCTACTTTTCTACGACTTGATAATTCAGGGAGAGAAAGATTAGACTTCATAGTGCTTACGCTGGCTGTTCGATGGTAATTGGAAAATATAAATCTAACAGAACGATTTTGGACGGCTTCAATCAAATCAATTAGTACAGACTGACCAGGGTCCCAAACAGAAGATGCATATTCAAGCTTTGATCGTACAAGGGTTTTATAAAGAATTAGCTTCAAAGACTGGGGTGCTAAAAAAAAATTCCTTTTAAGAAAACCTAGCATGCGATTAGCGTTGTTAATGATGTAGTTAATGTGAGTCCTCCATGATAAATCAGATGTAATATGAACTCCTAAATACTTATAGGCCGTAACAAATTCAAGGGGATGGTTATTTAGCGTATAATGGGGCTTAGGTGAAGTACAACGGGACACTCTCATAACCTTACATTTGCTAGAATTTAGTACCATGGACCACGAGTCGCACCAGTTGGAAACAGAGTTAATATCGTTTTGTAGTAGGTAAGAATCAGAATCATGAGTAATTTCTCGATAAATAACGCAGTCATCAGCAAATAGAGACATTTTTGAGGATACATGAGAGGGTAGATCGTTAATGTATATAAGGAATAATAACGGACCGAGCACAGAACCTTGAGGAACGCCTGATGTTACTGATACTATATACTTCGTCTCACCCTACGATGGACTAAAGGCAGAAGCTACGAACCGCCAGATCCAATGACAAGCCACTTAGACATTGCGTGGTATTTCGCTTCGATGCACTTATTGGGTGCCCGGGTTTCGGATCGCTGATGGGAATGGGCGGACAGTGGTTCAAATCGAGCAATGAGTGACTCAACAATTTTACATTGCAAAGAAAGCCACGACGTACTGGCTCTTTGCAGTGTTGAAGCTATAAAAATAACGTAGCGTTTTTGGATTCGGAGCATTATTCGTCCAAACCTAATCAATTCTAAGCGTGTCATAGTTTAGCGTGGAACGTGATTGGACCTGGCGGCTCGTGGCTTTGGCCTTTAGTCCATCGTAGGATGAGACGAAGTATAGCAGAGCTTGCGCCATTCACGTTGACAAATTGTTTACGGTTTGTTAGAAATGAATGTATCCATGTGAGTACCGTCGGGTCAATATTTAGTTTACTAAGCTTGGACAAGAGTAAGGTATGGGGCACTTTATCAAAGGCTTTAGAGAAGTCTAGAAATACGCAATCTACTTTGGAGCAAACGTCAACGATAGAATGAAGATCATGCGTGAATGACACAAGCTGTGTTTGGCATGAGAATGTCTTTCGAAAGCCGTGTTGAAAGGGACAAAAAAACTTATTTGATTCTAGAAAATTTACTATGTTAGAGTAAATAATATGCTCTAAAAGTTTGCTTGGGATACTGGTCAATGAAATTGGGCGAAAGTTTCGAGGGTTGTATTTATCACCTCCTTTGCGAACTGGGACCACCTTGGCTACCCTCCAGTCGTCTGGCAAGATACCTTGTTCTAAGGATTGAGAAAATATGCTCGCAAGAAAAATGGAGGAGTACATTCTAGTATTCTTCAAAAACTTGGAGTTTATACAGTCTATACCACATGATGAGGAAAGTTTATGGGAATCGATTATGTTCACAATGCCTTCAGGACTAATTGATATGGGGTACATGGGGTGGTAGTCATAGGACATGTATGTTTGATCATTACTTATAGGGAGGTCAGAAAAACAGCTGACAAAAATAGCATTGAGTTCATTGGCACACTCTTCGCAAGAAATAGGGCTACCATCATCGGCTCTCAGCTCTACAACTGTATCACTTTTCTCTTTCGTGGTGTTCCAGAACTGGCGGGGGTTATTAATTAGCATAGATGGTAATGTACAATTAAAGTATGTACTTTTCGCACTACACACAGCTGTCATGTACAAATCAGCAGAGACATGGTATGCGTCCCATCGGTGAGCTGTGGGATCACGCTTAGCGGCACGGAAAAAAACGCTTTTTCTTGTTCCTAAGTCTCCCGATTGTTCTAGTAAACCATGGTGCATTTGAGTTCGAGTAAATTCTTTTGAGTGCGATGTGCGACTCAAGCAGCTCACTTACTTTTGTTTTGAATATATTCCAATTTTCGTTAACAGAACGCGAAAAAACCACTTAGAAAAGTGCACTAAGTCGTAGCGCTATAGGTTAAGAAACCGAATTTTCCGGTCGATTTAAAGAGCCTGCTGTCTCCTTGTTTCACCCTGTATGTTGGCGATTTCGCGTTTGTTTGCCCTTAGAATGCATTACACCAGTTTACACCGCAACGTTATATTGTAGACATCGTTAGCGTTGCAGTGAATATGAACTTTTGCTTCAAGTGGGAGGCGAGCAAAAAGCCATAGTGTGTGTGTATGTGTGTGATTGGGGGGGGGGGGGGAGCTTCTAATTCAAACAAAACAAAAAAGAAAAAAAAAAGCCTTCTCCTCCGCGCGTTCGCGTTGCGTCGGCGTCGCACCACCAGTCGCACCGTCTGCGGAAGGAGGGGAAGGGTGCAGCGGTGGCCTGGGAGGGCATTTGTTTGTTTTTATATTTCTTTGGCGTACTCTTTTGTTTGTTATATTTTGACGGTCGCGCCGGCGAAGCAACCGGCCGTTTTTTTTTTTTTTTCGGCGCCGATCATGCTTTTGTTTTTGGCGATTTTACTTATGTTGTTTATTATCCTGCTTGTTTTCTGTAGCTGGTTGAATTTCTTTTTTCTATGTCGCACACCTGCGAAAAAACATGGACGGAAGTTTGCTTCTTTTTTTTTTATTCCCAGGCGCTTTAGGGCTAGTTTGACTGTGGGCGTTAAATGACTGTTAAAAAATCTTGTTTTCAGAGTGAGGCAATGGCTACGAACGTTGACATGAAGGGAATCAGACGGGGGTTCTACACGGGTAGCTCATGTAGAGAGCTCTACCGGGATCCTCTGCACGGTGGAACCAACCACCCGGAGTGGTATGCTTACTGTGGCCACCCGCACACCACCCACAATGAACTCGGTAATTATGAACTTTTTGTATTCTGGAATGTAGGGAGGCTCTATTTACGTTCTTTTGGCATTTGCGTTGCTTCTGAAAGAAAGAATAAAGGAATGGCTTGCGCCGAAATGTCTACAGAAATTTATTTTTTTAGTTGATTATGTTGCTTTCTAAAACATGCATCAGATCTCTTCTGCAGCTTCAAGCCGCAAATGGAATCCATGTTTCCAAAGCACATGGGGCTTCTGATGTTGCGATACTACTAAGCGCGTTCTCGTTTTGTCTTGGTAATACAAAAACGATTCTCGTAAATTACTTAAAACAGCAGTCAATTCTCGTGTCAAATATTAACAGTCACTGAAGTTATGTCATAAGCTAATGTCACTCGCTATTTCATCGTATACAGGTTGGGTTTCGAATCTTTAACTGTTTGCACTTCATTTGCGCATTTGTTTCCTGCCGCCTGCCTGAAAACAGGTGAAAGCGCTTCATTACCTTCATTGTAATTCCCACTCTCTGTATCTAAAGGAAAACAATATGGTCTTTCATTCAGCTAAAGGTGGATGCACTGCTTCGGTTCCGACACACAATGGAGCACCATGCTGGGAAAACTGGACGAGGTAAAATGGGTCTTCTGCAGAGACAACCCAACAACATTCTTGAACATTGAAGACCATCCTCCGGTCTCGATTGGCCAGAAGTTCTCTCATCACCTATGGTACGTGAAAAAGCAGCTGCCAAAATAGAAATGTAATGTTGACGCTGACGCAATTTTTGAACAATTGCTGCTTGCAGGACGACCGTACCCCTGACGAAAGAGTTCCAGAACCCAAGACTTTCTTCGGTTCTGAGAAACTCTCCTACCCTGCGGCATATGGACAAACCCTTGGACTTCTAGCTCCAGTGTCTGCTCGTTCAAAATGACGAGTTTCGATTCAGTTCATGTCGGAGAAGCTCAGCAAGTTGCATATGGCCGTTCAAAAACAACAAATTCTGAGCTTCTGGTGATGGAAATTGCCATCAGCAGTAATTACTCGCCGTTGGTTACTGCCATCAGCAGTAACCAACGCCGAGTAATTTGTTTTTAATTCAATGAAGCAGGTAACTACACTCTAAAAAAACACAGGAATCTACTTTCCCGAACAGCACTTGGATAGCCAATCACCTTAACTCACGGAGTCAGCTCAGCGAATCACGATGCCGACACATAAGATTAGACCAAAAAACTCAGTCTTTGTTATGACATTAAGCAATGCAAAACGTCACGCTTGTGTTGCTTAGTGTCACAAATTAGACTGCATTTTTTTTTGGTATAATCATATATTTCGGTATCGACATTCACTGAGCGGCCTCTGTGAGTTATGGGGATTGGCTTTTCAAGCGTTTTGCGGGGAAGTAGACGCACAAGCGATATTTTAGAGTTTTTTTTTTTTTTTTTTTTTTGTGATATCCGCTGAAAAAAAAAATAGTTTTCAGCACGGTTGGATTGTTATTTCTAGTAATAACCAAAAAGGAGTCACTTTGCGGCACGAAAGTTTTTGTGTGATAGTTCCCAAGAAACGCCAATTTCTGGCGTAGTTCTAACGTCGTTTTTTATCTGTATAAGCTACCAGAACATCGTTATAAAATTCCTATTTTGATAAAGACATTTCAATATCTTTTCTTTTTTCATGGCAAATAAAACACATGTTTATCTTTAAAGATTGTTACTGTTTTATTTGACATGTTGATTCCGTTTATCAAACATAATATATCGATCAATTTTCAATTCCATTACGCAGTACAAAATAACTTTGGTTAAACAATATCAGCGAAAGTGCGAGAACTATATCACTGCAGTGCAGCATGTCAGCTGACAGTCAAAACACGAAGGAGCAGAAATTCTACGACACAATAAGAGAGGTAACCTAAATCCGGGTCACACTGCTTCTACATCATACAAAATGCATTCTGCAGACATGTTCCAAAACAAGTCACCGCGATATCCGTGCTTTGTATGCCACGTGACAAAGCTACTTCTTTAATTGGTTGCTTCGTGGCGTACGACGCACGGGTGTCGCGGTGACTCGTTTTTTAACATGTTTGCAGAATGTATTTTGTATGATGTATAAGCAGTGTGACCCCGAGTTAAGGGGGACTATACCCTGCATTTTAAGCAGGCCATCGTCCCTCCAAATTTAAGGGGGAAAATATCTCAAAAATGTCCCTCTTATTAAGGGAGACTGACCTCAAATTTAAAGGGACACTGACAGGGTATTTATGCTCGCCGAGGTTTTTAGTTGTACGTGACATATGAGAGCCCAACTACCCAGAACAGAATTTGCGGCTCGAAATTCGGTCCCCATGTAATATTAAGAGGTATATCGCCCCACTTAAAGTTAAGTGGGAAAAAATCAAAGAAATGTCCCTCTTACTAAGTGGGACCGGGCTTAGAGTGTATGCACTGAAAAGTACCGCTTTTTGTTCGTGTTCAGCCTAGTTTAAATTTTTTTTTAACTACAAAACAAATGCACACAGAAGGCATAACATGATAGGCAACCGGTTTGCGAAAGGTTTGTCTTTAATTATCGTAGTAAAATTGGTGTGATTTAAATCACGATCTCAATCATGATTTAAATCACGCTTTATATCGTCTTGATTTTATTCTCCACACTGACTGAACCCCATCGAAGTAGAGTACGCTTCAAACCTGATGTCTTCGACGTTAGGTCAACATATCCTCGGCATTTAAGTGTTCGCGATATGAATTAAAAGGCCTAGTAATTCTCTAATTTGTATCCTTGTAAGCACAAGCCTCAAATGACCATCGACAGGCAATCGCAATACTACGCTATCACTTGCACGGTGATAACTGTCTGCCAAGAACATCGGCTTTATAATTGGCGGACAACGAGGGAAGCAGACTCACGGTCGTCACTGATCGGCGGTTATTGCTACGACAACGGTACCAATAGTGTCAGTTTGTTCGTATACGCAACCATCGATCACTCAGGGTGCGCCGGGAACTCCTTATCAGTAAAGTCCTGCGCGAATAAAAGTTTGATCATCCACGTCCGACCCGCATCCATGCACAGACCTTGGATCCGAACCCGAACCGCATCCGCCTTGTTCTTAAATTATTGTACCCGCATCCGAGCCGCATCCGTCAAATTTGGAATAGCATGCAACCCGTATTCCGCGCATTCATTTTATAAAATCAAATGGGAATAAAAAAAACATTTGGATGGTATTTTATAAGCCGTTTGCTTATCTTAGTACAGATAACTCTTCGAGTCAGAATACGATGGTCATTTTATCGTATATTGTTTTTTCGTATTTGTGTTATAAAAAAGCGATCATCCTTCCAGAGTCACTTCACCTTGCTGGAAAGATGATTGCAGTTATGAGCTCGCCCTGTGAGTCTGCGCCACTCTGTTCAGAAGATGCGATCAACAGAAAGTTTTTTTTTTTCTTTGTAACATTTATTTTAAGAAGACGCGTTTTTCCAAAACATTAAAATTAACAAAGGACATACCAATAACATGACATCATTTTGTATAGGTGAAAGAATAGAAAAGTGAGAGAGGAAAGGCGGTCACTCACTGTAGCAAAATACTCGTATATACGTGAATATCACGATATTCAATAATGGCACCACCGATCCTATCAGATTCGTGGGGCGGGGGGCTTCTTTTATAGTTGGTGCAGACTTGTACGTAAATTAAATACTGTACTCAAGTTACTGTATGTTAAATACTTTTGGGAGTAACTTAATATCTCGCAAGTACTTTCAAATGTCAGTACCCAGTACTCTTTTAGATCATTTTCGCGAGTAACTTGTACTCACTTCTTACGTTACTTTTTTTTTAATGACATCTGTGTGCCATGCGGCTTACGTTACGTGTAAGTTACTTCCGCCTTTTTTTTCAGAAGGTCGCAGGTGAACTAGATTCAGCTCCGGAGACGTCGCTCTCGTGTCCATGGTGGCATATCTTTCGTCCCCAAGTTATCACAAAGAAGCCTGTTCCCTCTCCGCCCTACTGACGTCTTTTTTTTTTTTTTTTTTCATTCCACCCAGGGAAAAAGAAACCTGTTATAAAAAGCTTCTTTTTTTTTTTTTTTTTTGCTTTTGATAGCAATTTGTAACTTGAGAGAATCTTGGAAGTAACGAGTTCATTTTCTGGGTATTATAGTACTCTACTAAAATACTTTTCAAATTTGGGTATTTAGTACTCCACTCAGCTACTTTTTAGCCTGGTATTCAGTACCTGAACTTACCGTATTTTACGGACTATAATCCGCGGACTATACATGTTTAAAAGTTGAAATTTTACCGCATGCGCACTATGTACAGGTGCGGACTATATATAAGGATTTGTAGTTGTTTTTTTCTAGACCGTAGACTGTGACAAGATGTGAAGGATTTTGTGAATAACGGAGTATATTCATGGGCATTTATGTATGATACAAGCTTCTTTGTGAACTAAACAACAGGCATTTGTCAAGGTGTGCTGTGTATGATAATTTTTTCGTTCGGATTAAGCACTAAGTGTGGACTATGCACGGCGTGCTGTCTATGCACCAGGTGCGAACCATCTAAGCAAAAACATTTATTTTTGACCATAAATTTACTCCTGCGGACAATGCACCGGGTGTGAACTATAGTCTAAAAAATACATTTTTTTTTTTATTTTGTATAAGCTCCCCCCACCTCTTTTCCTGTTTAGCAGAGCAAACGCTGGAGAGGAGGTCGCATCCCCTCCAGCGTTCGCTCTGCTAAAGTGGAAAGAGGTGGGAGGGGGAGCTCCTCCTGAATTCTGGATCTGATGGCTTGTACGTTTTGTATGTCTTAGATTTTCTTTGCCCGAAGAACGTTTTCCGCTCTGTTCCTGCCAAAATCGAACACGCTTTCCCAGGACGGTTTACGCCCCTGCATCTTTACTTTTCCTAGGGGCAGGATTTAAGACGTGAGAGAACGGTCTAAAGCAATATTTGGTGAGAATCGGGTCTTTCGTGGCGGAAAAAACAATTTTCTCGCCTATCGGCACTTTTCTTCTTTTTCTTTTTTCTGAGTAATTTTTTTCAGCAAAAAAATTGATAATTCACTTTATAGTACACTGTAAAGAATAACCGTCAAATTTACGGCGGTATACGCTAATAAAAACTGCGAGTACGCCGTGAAAATAAATTACTTGAAATGCACCGTAAACGAGCAAAAAAGAGCGAGAGGGAAACGCAAAACTCCTTGGAGCACGAAAACAGAAAGAAAAGACACGCATCGCTAATTGGGCACCACGCTTGACCTTCGGAAGCAGCCACAGGTGCTGCGGGAACCCAGAGAGGCTCCTCTCGCCCCTTCACCTCCTTTCTTTGTCCTTCCTTTCAACATGCGACGCCGCGCCAGTCAAAAAAAAACAAAAAAACTAAGAGCCAACAATAGAGCAACAATGCGACGGGCGAGATTCGCGGAGGAAGGAAAGCACCTTTGGTTGGGACAACGCGGGAAGAAGTGGAAGAAGCGGACGTTCGGTTCATTTTCCCGCCCGTTTCCGCGCCATTTTGTCCTCGTTCGTTCGTGGCACCCGGCTTTTTGTGCACCTGAAAATTTGGAGCGGAAGGCAACTGGATACTCGAGACAGGTATTTCATTATCAATCTGTTGCTTGCTTGGCAAGGATAGTGTGTTGGTGGCATAAATACGACACCTTAATAAGATGTTTACTTGCAGAATTTGTAGTTTCTGTTCAAGCACGCTTGCTGGTTGCGCAATTCGAGCAGCACGTTTTCAGCTCTCGAATTCTTCCGTGTGTGGACGAAGGATGCTGTCGCCAGTTTGTTACGTGTGATGCTCTCAGGTGTCATATTCTGAGAAGACATAGGCATTCGAACGCCTAAGGGTAAGTTCGGTTTGCTTCGAGGATTTTAAAAAGCTTTCAGTGCACTTTGTCAGCATGCTTAGAGGAGTGTCGCACAAGGGAGGCTTTGCTAAAACATCCAAAAGGCCACATCACTGACGGTATTTTGGGTTCGTGACCGTGCTCCAACTGTCAGAAGGTATTCGGTGTGAAATCATAGTTCACGTCACATTTAGGGTGGCCACCCGTCCCGCGACTCGCGGGACTGTCCCGCAATGAGGGCTCGTGTCCCGCGTCCCGCAAAAAAATATCGAAATCTTCAAAATGTCCCGCATTTCACACTGTCGTAAAATTCACTCCACATTTCATGGCGCTGCCAAACAACGGGGCAAGGGGAAGCCCGGAGGCCGCTGGTAAACGTGTGAATCGCGATGGTACACCATTTTCTTTCCAAGCATTGCGGGAAGCGACCGTCGTTCTTGCAGGAGACCTGACGCGCATGCACCGTTGTGGCTCTCTTTCCTTGGTGAAAAAATATTGAAAGAAAAATTGCTCGCCAAATGTCGAAAATAAATTATAGTAATTATTTTCAATTCGTGCTGTGTCAGTACAAAAAAAAAGTGTTGTAAAAAAACTTTTTTTTTTCTTTTTTTAGTGAAGACGATTACACAAGGCAAAAAGACCAACTCACAACGATCAAAAACAACAATCTAAAGTTCGATATTTGTGTAAGCATGTTGTTAAAAATAAGAATCGACGGGAAACAAGAAGCCGCAAAATATTTACTCCGTCCTCTTTCCTTTTGATGCATTGAGTCCTGCTGCAGTCGATTTTTTTGTTTTCAACTTAGACACATTTATTCACATATGTGGCATTAGACCTTAAAATATATCACCGGGAGTGAAAGTTATTTAAGCTTAATTGCCAGAATACAAGTTGCAGCTGGGCGTTTTCAGATACGATCGAACAACCATGTCCGGTGACCATTTTTAATTTTGATGAAAAAAATATATTTTGCTGGCTTTATGCCCAGAAGTATAAAACCAATCCTTGTTTTCGGGAAAAAAATTTTGTCTTTGCGAAAAAAATTTGCAAGCACCCTCTCAGTCTCGTGCGCGCTTTGCGTATCGCGCGATGTTGACATTTCGGGCGGCTTCCCCAAAAAAAACTGTTCTGGCTACGGGTTTTGAAATATTCACTGACAAATTAGGCATAGGAAGGATTGACAAAAAGTATTGATCAGCGAGTATTAGGGTAGTTATTTTGAGAAAAAAAATCGCAAACATGGCACATTGCGCAAGAACGCTCTAGATTAAAGAATATTTTTCTCCGTATCTATAAAAGCTAAGGTCTTCAAACTTTGCCAGTGTGTTTCCCTGTATATAGTTCATCTTTATGTAAAATGTTGTTATACTGGTTAGCTGGAGAAATTTACAAGCATTGCTCACACAGGGGCATTTAACTAAAATGCATTATTTTGAAAATCATTTAAAAAAAAAGGCCATCTTTAATTTTCTTTAAACTCTGAAATTAACGCTTATGATATATACTAACATAGTCTTCAAAAAACATGATGCAATATTTGTGTGGCTTTTAAGTTATAAAGCGAGAAACATGGCCAAATTGACGCTAACGCGGTTGCCATAAATGGGGCGTGCACATACACGTTCTTCACAATTTCATTATTATTAAAACGTGTAAAAATGCTACAGGGTTGTCAGGAAAAGACAAATTGACAGCACAGAGGTGGACGGTAGTTTTGAAGGGAAAGTTACTAATACATTTTTGTACAACCGACCCAAAAATGCCCATGGGCCGGAGCGATCGAGGTGCGCCACCCTGTAACATGCTTCGCGGTCCCTGTTTCAAGAGCCGGCGTATAGCGTCTCCGTCTACGCGACGTAAAGGAAGCAACCGGAACGACTTTGCAAACAGATCAGCCTACAACCTTGGTGGTAACATGATATAGGAAGTAGGGCGCGGCAGAGCCTGAACCTGCGCCGCCTGTGAGCGCCAATAGATCCGCCGCCGTGGAGGGCCGCACAACGCGTAGAAAATAAAGCTACATAAAAAAAAGGAAAAATAATTGCGATTGATTGGGATTGTCTGTAACTTAATTTATAGGACAACGGCTTGGAGAATCGTGAAATCCAATTTGGGTATGCCCATGTGACCTACGTAAGTGATGGTGCAACAAGCCACTTTAAGAACAAGTACCAACTACACGAGCTGCAGAGCCACAAATACACGTCAGCGAGGTGTATTTTTTCCGCAGCTTGACATGGCAAGAGTGCCTGTGATTGAATCGGGGGTCGTGTCAAGCACCAGACAACGTTATACAGCCTCCGATGGCCCGCCAAGTCGGTGATGAAGTCGGCGTCAGAGATGGTTGCCCCACTTAACACTAAACTGCCGAAAGTGAAACTAATCCATCTCCCGAAAGCTGACGTCAAAGCGTTCAGGGACATGAAAGCAAAGGACTGGGACTCTGTTTCCGTTGTGCGTGAAATTCAGTCCTGTCACTTGTGGCAGTGTACGCGGTCCGACACTTCGCAACAGCTGTTTTAGCAAGAACAGTAGCCGCAGAAAATATATGTCTTTAAAGGGTAACTGCAAAGTGTTTTTTTAAACAGACTATATGGAAAAAGCATGTCACAAAACAAATCTTCCGCAAAAAAACAAAACAAATTTTTTATAGCAATATTTACGCCACAGGACGTAATTTAGTCGGAGTCACAATTTCTCCAAATTTGAAACTCGCGCCCTTTTTACGCGCGCGGAGTGGCTGTTATACGTCACTCCGTGACGTCTAGCAGCCACTACGTGACCTATAATACCAACTTTGTGGCGCGCGATTTAAAACGGACGAAATAGCCGCAAACTAAAATCAGTGTCGCGCAATAAATATTGCTGTAAAACATTTTGTTTTTAGCGGAAAAATTGTTTTGTGACATGCTTGTCCCAATTAGGCTGTTTAAAAATACACTTTTTTTTCTTTGCAGTTACCCTTTAAAAGTAAAGTCTCCTATCGAGGTCGCGAGCTTGCGGTGCCACTAAAAAGAAACGAACAGTGATCGCTACAGGCAAACCGGAAAAAAAAAAAATGTTCCTTTTCGGAGTGCCAGGAGAGCGCCGTGACCGACTCAGGTCAGCAGTCCGGTGGAAAGAATTCACACAACAAGCTCCGAATGTGCGCACAGGATCTTGATTAATTAAACTAGTTTCAATTGTACCACTTTAAACATGTGTTCTCTCTTATCACTATTTAAACGTCAGCAGCCCAGTCTCCCCACGAAGGATAAGCTCCGAAATTCACTGATCCGAGAAATCTGTATTTAAATTGTTGACGTGTGCTTCAAACTCACCTCTAATCTTTTGTATGAATTCTAATTTTTCACAAATTCCTGTCACAGTGCTTTCTCTTCACAGACTTCCTACATTTTTTGACCCCTTGCTTGCCTTTGTTTGAAATTGGCAACGTCCTGTCTTTTTCACTCCCGTTACATCAATTCTGTATAATTAAAACCCTGTGAAATAAAAATTAAAGAAAAAAGATATTGCAAAGCATTTTTGAAGGGCCTGATGGGACAGATTATGAGCCTTGATCTGTGAAAAGCAGAAGAAAAATTGTGATGGCCTTCATTTTAAACTGATTTTCCAATTATTGCAAAATCGGTAACCTGTCTAAATTTCAGTGTATTTATTTTAGAAAGGTTATCGTTTTCAATTTCAATTACAATTTATGCGAATATTGAACAAACGCGTTCAAATCATTTAAAAATTTGAATTTCCAGTTTTTTAAGATCCGGATTCATAAAGCTCTAAATTGCTTCGTAATCTATAATTTATGTTTAGGTTGTTTACGTCTTAGGTTTAATGTTTTTTTGTGCGAGACTCTATAGAGTCTCTGCACAAAGAACGTTAAACCTAAGACGACAACAGTTTTTCTTTAATAAATATCCAAAAAGACGGTTTCACAAAAGTCGCAAAAACGAGAGCGTCTGTGATTTTTGTTTTCCTCAGGAGAAATTTTATTTTCCGCAGAAAAAGTTTGAATATGTTTTTTGCGCTTGCACAACAAGTAAAACAGATATCCTTTGCTAAAAATTAAAAAAAAAAATGTCGACCGGACATAGTCGTTCGATCCTATCTGAAAACGCCCAATACAAACAATTTCAGACAATCCGAATTTTTTTTGCTTTTAAGTATCTTTTATTTTCTACGCGTTGTTCGGCCCTCCACTGCGGCGGATCTATTGGCGCTCACAGGCGGCGCAGGTTCAGGTTCTGCCGCGCCCTACCTCCTATATCATGTTACCGCCAAGGTGTAGGCTGATCTGTTTGCAAAGTCGCTCCGGTTGCTTCCTTTGCGTCGCGTAGACGGAAACGCTATATATACGCCGGCTGCTGAAACAGGCACCGCGAAGCATGTTACAGGGTGGCGCACCTCGATCGCTCCGGCCCATGGGCATTTTTGGGTCGGTTGTACGAAAATGCATTGGGAATTTTCCCTTCAAAACTACCGTCCACCTCTTTGCTGTCAATTTGTCTTTTCCTGACCACCCTGTAGCATTTTTACACTTTTAAATAATAATAAAATTGCGAAGAATGGGTATGTGCACGCCCCATTTATGGCAACCGCGTTAGCGTGAATTTGGCTATGTTTCTCGCTTTATAACTTAAAAGCCACACAAATATTGCATCATATCTTTGCAGACTCTGTTAGTACATATTATAAACGTTAATTTCAGAGAGTTTAAAGAAAATTAAAGATGGCTATTTTTTTAAATGATTTTCAAAATAATGCATTTTTAGTTATATGCCCCGAGAGAGCAATTCTTGTAAATTTCTCCTGCTAACCAGGAGAACAATATTTCACTCAAAGATGAACTATATACAGGGCAACACACTGGCAAAGTGTGAAGACCTTAGCTTTTTTAGATACGGAGACAAATATTCTTTAATCCAGAGTGTTATTGCGCAATGCGCCATGTTTGCGATTTTTTTCTCAAAATAACTACCCTAATACTCGGTGATCAATACTTTTTGTCAATCCTTCCTATGCCTAATTTGTCAGTGAATATTTCAAGACCCATAGCCAGAACAGATTTTTGTGGGAAGCCGCCCGAAATGTCAACATCGCGCGATACGCAAAACGCGCACGTGACTGAGGGGGTGCTTACAAATTTTTTTCGCAAAGACAATTTTTTTTTTTCCGAAAACAAGGATTGGTTTTATGCTTCTGGGAATAAAGCCAGCAAAATATATTTTTTTCGCCAAAATTAAAAATGGTCACCGGACATGGTTGTTCGATCTTATCTGAAAACGCCCAGCTGCACACAAATGCTTCCGGACAAAACAGGATATCAAATGTGTTAGCAAAGCCACATTTCGTGGCGTGTGTTGATAAATTTGCTAGAATAGTGTTTTTTTCCTGATATTTTTTAGTCTGAGGCTGGGGCAAAATGAGGGAAAACAATTTTGTCCTTCTGCCCCAGTCTTGGGTTAAAAAGCATCATATGGTAAACTTACACAAGCTCGACTGCGCACTAAGTTCTTTTCTGCGGTTGCCACATGCAGTCGAAATATAATACCGTTCTTCTCTTACAACCCCCCCCCCCCCCCCCCCCCCGCCCCCCGGGTCACCGTGTCCCGCATTTGGCTAGCAGGAAGGTGGTCACCCTAGGCACATTTGATCTGGGCGCATTTACGAGGGACGGGTTTATTGGGCGACGTCGCCCAATAAACGTACGTACGGCGCATCGCCTGCAGCCCCGCTTCAGGTTGAGGACCCTTCTACTCAGTCGACTTGTGCGGATTCTAATGAAGACGCTGCTGTTTTTAACGTGATGCATTCCCCTGATGATAACTACGACGTGTGAATGTCTGTCTGCGGAAGAAAAAAAAGAAAAACCGTAAAATAGAATCTTTTTTTTTATTATTTGAAGTTGAACGGAAAGCTTCTTAAGCCGGTATCATCCGTTCAAAAAACCATTTATGAATTTCAACGTGGGCATCTCTTGTACAAACAATGCATGTTCGGGAAACTTGCTGAAAGCCTTCAAAACGTGCTTGGTTCAGTCGAGGCTACCCGAGTTATGCGTGACATGGAGTACAACGTTATGTACCTGAATGCCACCGTTGTTTTTTTCCAGAACAGACGAGGTCTGCATATTTGAGAAAGCACCTTCCTTATGTGGAAACAGTGAGTATGTACATGGGACGTAGTCGTGGTCAAAATGAGCGGTTTGCGCCGCATGTCCCCGTTAAAGAGGCACTAAAATACCCCCTAGAAAACAAATCTGGGCCAGGTATTTACCGTGCCTCAACGAATCCCACTTACCCGGTCTTTTGGAGGAAGTTTGTGATGATGCCTGCCACTAAGGCTAGTCAGTAACTGACATGAATCAAGATGCACCACCCATCTCCCCATGCATTGTAGTTCATGGTGAGCATTCACTGATTACTTTCCGATCCCCAAGTCATCAATATTGCCAATAATTTTATAATGATTTCGACCTACAATTATAGTTCTGCAATTTACTACATCTTATATCTACCTTCACGCCTTTTGTTTTATCCTTAATTTCTTTTCTAGGGGAAAGCATCTGCTCAGCCAGCATGTACTCGATCTTCATTGATGGAATAACTGTGATGGACGAAATTCACATGTTCGACCACGCACTGGCTCTACTATTCAGCGCGTACTATGTTTTCAACATTGCGTACACAGAAGAGATTTGCACCACCTTGGAGTTTATTCAAAGGTATTGAGCTCATTTGTGCTTCTTGGCATCATTTGGTGTTTTCTTTGTTCGTTTGTATATTTCATCTGATCTAACATACATTTCAGCAATTGCTCCAGACGTGAGCTCCTTGTTTTAGAATGTCCATTGCTTGCATCAAAACTTTTGCAGCGAAAGTTATTGTCAATGCCAGAGCCATGCTATGGTGAAATAGTGTAGAATAAAAAGCAAGTCAGATAATTTTATTTCGTGTTCCCTGTCCTTCGCTTACTCAAATATATTTGGTAGTTTGCGAATAAACGCTACCAAATGATATTTTTAATGTGTGGTACTTTTCGTTCAAAATTCAAATATAATTAGCTCTTCATAGCATTGACTCCGTCATAACTTAGGATACGCTATATACTTTAAGAAACGACTGTACCTGCCTCACGACGCCACCGGCGACTAGTCTTCGTTCAAAAAGACTTAAAATGCGTATTCAAAATAACAAGGCTTTTATTTCCACTTTTAATTTTTACAAAACAAAAAGATAAATCGGTTCCAAGGGTTGTTGTGGTTACACATTGTTGTTACATAATATTAGCAGTGTGTCCATTCGAAGATGTGCAAGTTGCTTAACATAAAGACAACTAATTTTAGAGCAATTCATTAGTGCAGAGCGAGAAAAAAAAAGCAATGATATATTTTACTGTTTAAAATTATAATAGTAAAATGTTATAATGTATAATCTGTGCCTTTATAAAAGACTATAGTTGAGAACTGGCAGATATTCCCTTTCGTTCTTTATTTGCATTTTACAACTCATCAAAATATGTAATTAGGTGAATGGCTGCTCGGTCCTTAACCTGGTGTGAGATTGGTAAAAGAAGTGTCTATGTGAATTTAGAAGTTCATATGGGGAGTTTCATTAACCTACAAGACTGAGTGCTAGGCTACTTGGGCATATTCGAAAGATCAGTGCATCAAAAGCTTTAGTCACTGGCCAATTTAGGTATTTATTGCCTAATTATTTTTTAACTGGCGTATTATGAGCTGCGGTAGTAAAACAACTACTTCCTAAACCTGTTCTTACAGATGTTGGGATCAACCCTGACCGAGGAACCCAAATAAAAAACGAGAAAACATACGTAAACGTAACGGTTCTTCTGTGAATTGACGACATGTCGGAATATAAATGGAAATGCAAATAAATATAACATCTTTTTACTTTCCTTGGACAGCACGGGTCAGAAATATTAATCACAACAACCCCAAAATACTCGGCCGAGCTTTTTTTTTTTTTTTACGCTGTATGGTTTACGCGGTTCAAATGACTATAATGGAGTGGTCCAGTACGATAGGTTTCAACCTATTACGGTCGCATAAAAATGGACCGTAAAATTTACGGTCAAATACCAGGCAGCTGATGCTGCCAAAATTGTACAGTAAAAATAACGGTGCACTGTAAATCTGGTTTACAATAAATTTAAACGGCGACCGTAGAAATCTACGGTCGCCGTTTAAATTGCACCGTAAAAATAACGGTGCGCTGTAAGTCTGGTTTACCGAAAATTTAAACGGCGACCGTAGATGATTTACAGTGCACCGTTATTTTTACTGTACAAGTTTGGCAGCATCAGCTGCCTGGTATTTGACCGTAAATTTTACGGTCCATTTTTTACAGTGTATCATTCACTTAATCACTCTACACACTGCGGTCGCACACGTTTATGAGTCGTCTCGGCAAAAATTTACATCCGAATATCGGCATCCGCAGCCGACCCGCGTGTGGTACGCCGATATCCACGTACACCCGCGGATATCGGCATCCGTATCCGACCCGCAATCCGTCAAATCTGAATCACTTTTATCCGCCTCCGCCAGTTGACTGCGGATATCCGCGCATAATCCGCGGTAGTACGCGGCTATGCAAGACTCTATACTTATCAGAAAAGAGGTACTGCAGAGGAGAACGCGGGAGAGGCGGGCTGAGAGAATGACTTGAGGAAGCTACGGGGCATGGCGTCATGCCCCCTCCAGGAATTTTTAGCCTGCTCGATAACACCCTTACAGGAACGAGCACGGAATTATGGCATCCGCGGCGCCCGACTCCTCACGGAGATGTTTTCACGAGACGTCCTCGCTCTGTATCAGTATCTTTCATAACTCCCATGTCCTCAAGACCCAAATCTTCCGATGTCGACGATGATCCTGAGCTAGCTATTTGCAGCGCCATTTTCCTTATTTCCTTAAAATTGCGCTGTTTGCAGCGCCATTTTTAATAATAATAATAATAATAAATAACACAAGGACGTTCGATAGAAATTTAGAGCTTACACTTGCCACAGGGTGACACCACAAACTATTTTGCTTATAAAAAAAGTGCGACTCTTTTTTCGGTTTTGGCGCTTGTTTAGGGCGCTCTCCGGCAGTTGGCAGCACCGCCCTTGTTTCACCACTTACCTTGGGTTGTTTACTTGTTTGTGTTGCTGTTTAACGAAATAAAGGCGCTCCAATGAGCAAAATACAAAAGCGCACGCTGGGTAAGCGTTTGCGCCAAAACAACATGGTTTCGACGCGGAGGTCCGCTTTAGCCGACGAAGAGTTCCAAACACTTTTTTTGAAAGGGAACTCTCAGGCATAAGTATCTGACGACAAATCTTGCAGCCTTTCCGATTACTCGGAATCAGATAGTTCGATGGACAGTGATGAAAACGATGTGAATCATTTGCATCACTCCCATCACGGTGGCCCTCCACCTTCCTGAGTGTTTTCAGCGCTATCACACTGTGACGACTTATCAAGAGGACCAGAAGATCAGAAGTCCTGATTTATAGCAAGATACCACACCTGGAAGTCAAGGAAATGCTTCCGTCTTATTTTGATGCAAATTGCCTGTTTAAAATGAAGTTTTGCTGTATGTTCCTTGAAAGAAATAATGAGCAGGCAAGGGTTAATGTCCTCGAGGCAAACTTCCAACACCTTGCCTGCACACTAACCATCTTTTCTGAGGTGGCAGGAACCAAATGCATTTTCTGACTACCCGGACTTCAGTCTTCACGGTATGGATGATGCCCAAACCAACATTCAAATTTTCGTGCGCTCTCGTGGTGTGACGTCACAAATGGTAGACTTTCAGGTCGCGCAGGTAGTCTTAGACAGAATATGTCGAGCGTTTTTTGCACGCTTCTTAGTGAATCAGCTACCAAGCATTCTTTTCCCTTTATCAAACGTCTTGTAATCAGTTGGGAACATGGCTTACTGCCCACTTGGTACTAGGGGTGTCTCGAACTTTTGTCGAACCAGATTTTCAGGTCAAACTTTCGGGGTTCGACTGGGTCGAACCGGTTCGACGAACCTTCAATCTTTTCACCAGATTCGACCGGTTCGACTTTGTGGACAGTATGGCCAGACCTTGATAAAAGCATGTCTAGGTTTGGAGAATTTATTTTTTATGCAAAGGGTTATTTTAATTTTGTGAACAGCTGCAATTAAAAGAAACTAATTCTAATCACTGAAAAAGTTAATAACTTAATTTTTTGTACAGTATTAACTGAAATAACCAATCAGCACTGCCCTTAATTCATCCCTTAGCCATCATTATTCAATCCGAAGCCAACTGGCCAGCCTGTCAAGCATGCGCACACGAGTCGAACCTCAATACAAGGTTCGTCGAACTTTCCACTAAAAGTTCGAAAACGTCGAACCTGGTCGAACTCGAACCTCGGCCGGTTCGCGACACCCCTACTTGGTACCATTTCTGTCGTCGCACTTCAATGTTGCCAGTAGGGGCTCCCGGTTTGAGAAATACGATGAAAACGAAATTAGAAAATTCAATAACTTTAAAAAATATATAAAAATTATTTTCACACATTACTTGGGGAACTGGTACAGCTGTGTCTATCGGTGTGTTGAGCCAATATTGAGGCAAATCAGAGACCATGAAAGAATCGCCAGGTACGACAAGGGATACTGCAAGGAAATTTCGGCGCTTATTTTTTGGCCTAACGTGTTCAAAGGAGCAGTATCACATCGGACACACCAATATCTTGTTAAAAAAGACACGAAAAGGAATTTCAAAACAAATTAAACGATTAGCAAAGAGCACCAGGTGGATGTCGCTAAAGCCTCGTTTGTAATGCCAGTCTAGGAACCTTGACAGGTAGCGACGATAACTGTATCGCCTAGAACTATACATGCTTTGAACCTGACGTCATCCCGACAGCTCTACAGCCAGCACAAGAGAAGAGGGAGGAACTCCCCACACAATGGGAATGTCTTTTGTGTCCTAGACGTCGCTATTCTCCCTCTACAAGATGATGGAAGATTAACGCGTCACTCAAAATTCACAAAAGCAGCTTTGCAGTTAGTTGCGGTGGCCCGATCGCTGGCGTGCTTCGACCGCTTCGGTGCCTGGAACGGCTAGGGCATCCTGACGACGTCAGCCTCGCCGCAACTTTGCTCATCCCGAGACAAACTACGTCACGATTGCGCTGGATGCGACGTGCTCTCCCCTGGCTGCACTCCGAGCGCTTGCCAGAGTGGGTGATTTATAACAAAAAATAGTCATCAGGTTGAAAATACAAACGTGCAATTATCATTTAGATATTGTGGATCATATTCAGCCTATTTTTGAACATGACGGGTATATTTCGAATTTCATTGAAGTATCCTTTTAAACATCAGGCCCTGCAGAAGAGGAACCACATTTTGTACACTTGTGCAAGCATCAATAATAAAAAGGAATGCAATATGTGTGTGGAAATAATTACTTTTGACAGATCGCGATTTAGAGTAACCCTGGTGCCAAAAAGCACCAGGGTTACACTCAACCTTATTTTGTTGGAGGCATAATCAGTGAACATATTTATAATGCTGGAATGAAGACCTAGAATGTAATATTCAATAAAGGAAGTGAATTATTCTTTGATACGAGAGACGCCTTCTTCCGTCTAGTAATCTCTCGTCAGTAAGATGCAGACAGAGCGGATGACAAAGGTTCGAGAGTAAACTGAAAATAAAGGTTTAATCGGCAAACTTGTGCCAGAAACAATGAGCGTTGAGAAAGCAGCAACGAGCGTCGATGGCGGCAGCAGCAAGCGACGATGTGCCGGCGTGACAGCTGGCTAACGCAAGAGAGGGAGTCGGCAAGGCCATGGTCAGCTCCTTATCTACCACACTCGGTATCTCAAATATTCAACCTAGAATGTTCGGGAGTGAGCTGTTGCGAGATTGACTCGGCAAGGTCACATTGGACTATATTTCACACTCGGCAAGAGTAAACTCGAATATTCTAGAAGTGTTTCCCATGTAACGATATTTACACTTTCCATCTGCTTTCAAACCACATTCGTAGATTACATTATTTTATCCGCATCCGAGGGTCTTATGTCTAGATCCGAAGTGCCTGCACATGTATTCAAAAAAGAGTTTTGATTCAAGTGCCCCAACACCTTTTTGAAGGTCACACGTCTAGCTCTTTCAGCTTGCACAATATTGCATGAAAACATTGAAGCTGAGCTAAGAGTGAGTAGCTACCATCAGAGGCATTATGAAAACCAAACCAACAGCTAAGCACTAACGTGGCAGAGAGCGCTGTCCGAGAGGCTGGCAAAAGGAGAACCTGAAAACTGCCCGCCCTTCCACCTGGGACAACAAAGTTCTCGGAGCACTGCAATCGATAATTTAAGGCAATTAAATCATCTATGTAGACGCGACATTCATGTTTCATGGCGAGCCAAATTATATTTGCTCGAGACAATATGCCTTTTTGTCACAATATCGGTCATCAGCAACTGCAGCATTGCACACCTGAAGTGTTTCCTATCTCCACTTAACCCATATACATATACAATCTGCTATTAGCAAAATTTTATCAACTTCTATCTTCATTTAACTTCACTAGACACCCATGGTTCATGAATAATGCCTAGGTACATTGCCCATCACAAAAGCTGGTACACACTTAGAGGACCTAAAACAGAAGTACCTAAACGTACAAACTTCAAATACAAAATTCCTCCATGGTCCCTTAGGCAGTATCATTTTTCTTCCTTAGCAAATGGCACCAAGGAAACTAAAGGAATTCATGAGAGTGCTCAACTTGATATGAATACATTAAGCCGAGTGTTGCCCAGAAGTTCCACACGAAACTCGGGAAACATGCTGCATTGCTCTATCTGGGTGGTGCCTAGTCTTTTTTGTTCTCGAAAGTTTCCCCCTATGTAATGTGCAAAAGGGCCTTAGTGTAAATAAATAAATGCAGAGCTCCCACCGATTGATTTTAAAAGGGAGAGGTGTGGAGAGGTTGTGCTGAAAACAAGCAAGCTCTTCCTCAATCTATTGATGTTTGTAATATGTAGGAGGTCTGAGCACATTTTCTTCATAAAATTGCAATTCTAGAAATTTTCCTAGTAAATATGATTTTGTGGAGCAATAAACATTGTGCTAAAAAGAATTTCTAAATAAAGCCAAGTCAATAAAATAATTTCGAAATAATAATATGAAGTATATGCCAACATTATTAGATTAACTCAGTTACGGAACTGCTAATAGACGCTGCATGCACAAACAGTACCCCCCCTCACTCACCACGACTCGCCCGGCGTCGCTCGACGCGCCGCCGGACGGCTGCTTTGGTAACTGAATCGGGATACGTTCGTTTCAACGTTACTAGAAACGTAAAAACCAACGGAAAAAAAACTCTTTGTAGTAACTTTTATTGGTGTTTAGTACAAAATGAGGGGCGCGTGATGTTTTTTAAAATTTTTAGTTTGCAAGGTTTTGCAGCACAATTAATATTGTTTTTATACAACCATGCCTCAGTGGTGATTTCAGGTAGCGCGTCCCGACCTAGGCGCATCTTAACTTCAGTGATATGTCGCGGCGCTTCCGCTGGGGACACGGGGGTGGCACCCCTGTAACCCTCTCCACCGTATCTGTTTCGGCTACGAAATGGCCGATTGAAGCCAACATAGATGTCCCGTGCAGTTCGTCGAGTGACCGCTGCGGGAGAAATGACGGCGTTGTGATTGCCATTTGGCGCTTCAGCTGTGCTCTTTGGAACGCACAGTTATGAAATGAATATAGATGGCGCTTCGAACAACGGCAGGCAGATTGGAGTGAGTAAGGGGGGTACCCCCCTCCGCGGGAGTTCCGCAACTGAGGTAATCTAGTAACGTTGGTATATGCTCACCACCATGGCAAGGAAATAATTAGTTTTAATACAAAACAAGGTGTGAAAAAGTTCAGAGACTCGTTTTGGAGCATAAAAAGAGAGGGCAGCACAGTGATGCCTGTGCAGCTGTCGAAGGCAGGGACCTTCGTATGTCATTATGCCAAAGGGCATGGTTCTGTGAACAATTGGATCTGCACTACACAAGTTTTCGTGACCACGTGTACGAACACATCGGTGATTTCAGTATGGACTACAACCAGAGCAAAGTGCAAACATCAATTCTGCATCTAACTTGGCAAATCTGGAACATAAACGTCGAAATGAGTCAGGGAGGCTTAAGGCGGGAAAGCAATGAATCGTGCAAGGTGTCTTGAGTGGCGTTCATGCTTCAAGAATGGCAGAACTATACTGGAAGACGAGGAGGGGTAGGGGAAGGTCACACAACTTTTCTTCATCCTCCAGTGATGCTCTGCCATTCTTGAAGTGCGCACGCCACTCGAAACACCTCGCAGAATTCATTGCTTTATCATCATAAGCCTGCAGACTCATTTTAAGGTTTCTGTTCCAGATTTTCCAAGTTTGACACTGATGTTCGCTCTTCATTCCGGGCTGCAAATGCCGACGTGCTCGTATGCGTGGCCACAAAACCTCGTGTAGAGCAGCTCCAAATGCTCCCAGAATGATGCCCTTTGGCGTAAGACACAAACGTCCCTGCCATCGATAGCTGCATGCACATCACCATGCTGCCCTCTCTTTTTACTACAAAGCTAGTCTCTGAACGTTTTGATCATATCTCGTATATGCAAAGAAATGCTTTCAAGCTATTACATGGCATTCAGAAAGAAAGACAAAATAGAGGGTTAGTAACAAAGCAATTAAATTTTATTATTAATGTGCTGTGCGACCAAAGTTGAAGTTCATATGCTACTTGTATGCATAACAGGGGGCTGGTTTCAGTCCCTAGAAAGTACCATCTCCATGGGGTGCCATGCTACACGCAGTCAAAACCTTCTGGACGCAACACTCATGCCGAAATCAAGCTATGCCGTGGTGCAGGTCACCCTTCTTTTCCCTCACATGTATCGGCTGGAATGAAAAATTCGAATTATCTAGAACGTAGGAAAAAACTTTCCAACAGTATCCGGCCACAAACCTGTCGTTACCGTAAAATACCGAGAATGCACCCATCTCGCAAAAAGTGCCCACCCCTTACATTTTGAACATCTGATATATAAGCAAATGACATGTCAAGCACCCATCCCAACAAACGCCTGAACCCACAGAGCTAACCAACGTGCTGCTCCATCCCAGCTGCTTCTCTGGGAAGCCAGTACCAAAGTGCTGGGGCTTCATGTGCATGCACCAGTGCAAAGCGGCAAAGCATGACACGAGAGCACTCGCATGAAGCGGACATGACAATAGTGGCACGGCTGCTTTTTTTAATTAAAGGTATATCCCTATACTGCTACTATAATGTTCTGTTATATGAGCAAAGGCCTACCCTACCATGGGCCCTTCTTTTACGCTGTCAGACCTAACAGGCGCCCACCCCATCTTTTTGTGATAATCTCCAACTTTGGGGTGGGCACTTACTCGGTATTTTACGGTAGTTTTTTCTAAAACTGTGCAGAGATAGTTTTGGAGAACTTTCCTAAAACAACACTACAATCCGTGCTGATCACTCGTTCCCCTCAAAAAAAAAATAGAAAAGGTAAAAAAAAGCTACTAATGACAGAGAAACAATGATGATCTAAACCAGAAAGCAAACGTCGTCAGGTTCGCTCCACTACGCCCACCATGGCTGGGCGGATTGTGCGGTCCTGAAGTTTGTAGCCTATCTTGGAGACCACTGCCACCGTGCCAGGTGGCTTGGTGGCATCTTGGTGCACGAATACCGCCTGGTGCTCATTTGGGTTAAACTTGAGGCCGATTGGGTTGAGCTGAGTGAGCCCGTGACGTCGAAACACCGTCTGCATCTGCGCCTGAGTCATCTTGAGTCCCGTGAACAAACTGTGCAGGTGTGGGTTGTCTGGAACAATGGCCTCCTCAGGCACGCTTGACAGGGCGCTGTCCAGCACATCTGCCACGTCCAACAGGTCCTTGCAGAACTTCTGGATGCCAAAGACCCGAGCCTCTTCCACCTGCTTCACCATCCGCATCCGGAGGTTCTCGCTGTCCGCCAGCGACCGCTTGTACTTGTCCTGTCAGGGTGTGAGCAGACATCAGCTGGCCAGTCACAACTCGCAACATGTATGTTTTAATAGCTACGTTACTTGAATCTATGCAGCAGATGCTGTTCCTTTCCAACAATATGAACATGTCGGTGCACTACAGTATTAAAAATCCCCCAAAAAACAAGAAAGCAACCGCACTGCCTTCTACCTGTGAAACTAAGAGCTCAGATCAGAGCTTGATCGCATTCAGTAGGAACACATAGAGTGATGTCTTGTTAATATGGACACCTCTGTTCCCCAAAATATTGTCCATATTGTGAGTTGTCCATAATCAATCAAGGTCAAGATTCCAAATAAAAAAACAAAAAGCATAACCACAAAAGGTACTGTTTATTTTTTCCGACACCTCCTTCAGAGTGTTGCAAATTACTTTTAAGCACAAGGCTACATGACCCATGAATGTCTAAGTTTGTCATCCACAGCCATGACACGCATGGGGAAGGAAGGAGAGGTAACCCCTTTGGCCGGAAAGTCCCAAGTATACAACCATTGTTCGGTTCCTGGGTCTTGTATCTTTCTCGGGAAGGGTAACCAATAGCAGACAATACTGAAGTGCTCGATGTACTGCAACCCGAAAAACTTCACTAGTATTAGGTTCTTTTCTTTTTCGTTTGTGGACCGTTTTTAGAAGATTTCCCTTCACAACAACAGGACAAAAATGCACATATTCAAGTTCATTCCCGAACTGACTGTCCATAGTCCAGACTGTGGGTTTCTATATTAAAGAGGCACAATTTTGGGGACACAGACTGGTCCCCAAAAATTTTGTCTACATAGCAGGGTGTTCATATTAATGGGGTTCACATTAATGATAATGACTGTATTTAGGCCTAAAACCTTACAACATACAATATAAATTGTCTCCTTAGCAGCAAAGCTCCACAACCTGTACGGCCAAAGAACAGTCGATAGAAAAAGACTTCGGCAACCAATATGCTGTAAAAAGCTTGGGTTTTGCAAGACTCACTTTGCACTTATCATGCATTCCAAAATTGTAAAGTAAAGAATCACTATAAAATCAACTAGACTTTGAGTATCAGTTTGAAGAACTGTAATTAAAGACAAAATTCAACAGCATAGTAGAACGTTAGTCCACCAGCAGACTTAAGCAGACACACAAGCCAAAACTTGCCTCACATCAAATTCTTTTTTCTCCCGACTTAGCATCAAACCTGCTTGCTCCTGACTGTAAAAGGGACATAAATACTGAACAGCAAGAGTGAGCTTAAGAAAGATCTAAATATTACCTATGCCTGAGAGAACAATTAGAGCTACCTGGCCAATGTTTTTCCTTCCAATTTGTCGTTTTGCAAGTCTCCTCACCAAGACTGCTATCAAGCACCTCCAACTCAGTCTACAAGTTTCAACATCTCTGGTATTCTCCCAAGCAAGCAGAGCAGTATGTACACAGGGTGTTTCAACTAATTTGTGACAAAACCAAAAAAAGAAAAAGCTGGTGCTCGCTACGCATGCAGGGGTGGAACGGCTGTGCCATTTGCGCCATTTTGTGCCAGACGCATTTGTTTGCTCCACCTTGCACCATGTCGCAGAAACTGCGCCACAGCCGATACCTCGCACCATTATGGACCAAATCTCCAAACATGCGCCAAAAAAATTGTTTCGGTTTCTATCGACTCAATTGGCCACAATGAGCGCGTTTAGCTTGATCGGCCTTGCAATTCTTTGTCTGTTTATTCTCCCTGTGTATCCCGAGTCGGAAGAGCGCGAAAAAACTCGGGGGTCGGATTCCAAGTGCTACACCACCTGCGACTGGATTGTTATTCTTCAACCATAAGCAGTTAAGCAAGTCGGCCGAGGTGAGGTCAAGTCGTTAAGTGTCAGATTGCCTAAGGCTCTGCGGCCCGGGATCCGGATGTCAGCCAGTTGAAAACAAATGAGCAAAATATTCTTTTTAGTACTTCACCGTTAAAAGTTGGAACCGCATTCCCGCAAGATAAATTGTGATTTGATAGAACTAAAACGCGGTCCGATCCGAAACCTTGCCAGCCAGCAGCTCTCACGCGAGTAGTAGATCTGCTCGGCGTACTCTAACCTTGCTCCTGCTTATCGCTTCAAATAAGATAACTCCGTTAATCATAGTCTCCTGCTTCGATATTGAGTTCCACAATAGGATAGACTTGAAATTTGTTGCACTGTTCCTCCGCGCACCTGCACGTCCATAGCTTACGCAAATCACGTGGTTCGCAATATAATTACTATGTCGAGCACGTGTGGGTTGTGCGATAAGCAGTGCTGGTTTGCATTTTAAGCAGCTGAAAGCCACTCAAAAAATATCAAGGACACTATCTTCAGAAACATATGGTACTTGCTTTTTGATTATCATTAAGGCTCACAAAGTTTCAAGTTTTCGCATCTGTTACACTGTTATCCCATCTACCTAGGTCCCTAACCACTCATGTTCATCTGTGCTGGTAAGCACAATTAAAATTGCTCCCGTGCTTGTCTAAGACACAAGCTGAAGTGCAATGAAAACTGATCTGAGCTGCTGCTAGCCTGCTCCAGAATGTAGTTTTAGCTGCTCCCAACCTGCTCCAAAACAGCTGTTTCAGCTGCTCCCGTGGCTGCTCCCAAGTAAATTTCATGAGTTCCCCCCCTGCGCATGGTAAACCAATGCAGTATTGTTCACAGTCCTGTTGAGCAAGTCCTGATATTTTTTGCAATGTGCCAAACTGGCTAATTAGCACAGATTAAATAGCAAACTTTTTAATAAGAAATTTGTGTGCAAATAATTCAATACAAAAGTTAAAGAGCGCATTGAAAACCATCCCATCGTGTCATTCCCATAAAGGTAGACTGTGTGCCTAATTGTTTCGAGTTTTAAAAAAGCTAAAACATTTTGCGCAAGATTTAAAAACAATTTTAAGCAACTACCTGCTAGCGATCTGCGATGTTAGTTCCCTAGTCACGTGGGATTTTTTAAAAATCTCGAGTGCTTTGTTGAAAACTTGACAATGTTTGACACATTAAGAGATACTGCAACGAAATTCTTGAGCCTATTTTATTGTCTAAATGTCAACCACGTTCTGGCCACACCATGAAGACACCAATATCTTGCTCGAAAAGACATTAAACCGTTATTTAAAAGGAACAAAGCAAATGCTGTTACGTCACTATGGACATTAAACCATTATTTAAAGGGAACAAAGCAAATGCTGTTACGTCACTATGAACTCAAAAGCAGCACCGCTCTGTTGAAGTACGGTGGCAAGTTGCGTGCGCGCGAGCCCTGTCGAACCGGATTTCCCTTCTCTCCTGGCCTATCCAACTCCTGCGGAGAGGGGATACTACCACGGCCAGGTTGTAACGCGCTGACGACACCAAGTGGCGGAGCTCATAACCACACCAGCCCCCAAGCAGCTTTGTACGTGGTGGGACAGTTGACGTCTCGTCTCCCGTGATGCATCGCGCTCTCCAATGGCTTATCTTGGAGTGCTAGCTGGAATCGGTCCTTTGGAACGAAGAATATAGGCATCCAATCAAAATACAAGCGTGCGATTATCATTAGTAGATAGAGATGATCATGTAACTTATTTCTGAATGTGAAAGTTATATTCTAAGTTTCGATTCGGTATCCTTCTAATGAAAATGACACAATGGCATGTTTCTCAACACACCCTACAACTTTTGTATTGGAAGGTTTCCACACAAATTAATATTTACAAAGCTAGCTAATTAATTTGCATTAACAGCCAGTTTGATACATCGCAAAAAAATATCTTGACTTGCTCAAAAAGAACTGTGAACAATACTGCACTCGTTTGACACTAGCTTTTTTAGATGCGGAGCATCTCTTGCTCGGGTCTATGTCCCGCGTCCGCGATGTAGTCGGCACTCGAACTACGCACGCGCAACTCTCCTCCTTCCCTCTCTCCAACAGCTGCGCGTTACTCTCTCCGCTCTCTCTCTCTACCAGCTGCGTGCACTGCGCGTGCGTTGGCTTCTCCTCACACCGCGCGCGCACGCGCAACTCTCCTCCTCTTGTCTCCTCTCCTTCAAGTGTGAAAAAAATAAAATAAACGGCGAGCGGCGAGCGTTCCAACTTTCTCTGCCGCGAGCCGCGACGAAGGCTCGCGTAGGGGGTAACGCTAGGGCAGTCGGTGGCGCCATCTCTCGACGTCAGCACGCAACTGACTCTTTCCTCGGAACCAACACGATGCTCCGCATCACCCCATGGTTCCCCTCGGAAGATGGTGTTTTTTTAATGGGCCCCTCCTCTGGTAAATAGAGAGCGCTCGGCGCATGCTCGCCGAGCATTCTTGTGCCCCTCGCAAGATGTGAGCGATCTCTCCGTGTGCCACTTGTGGATCTGGAGCCGATAAAGTGCTCGCCGACCAGCTCCAACCAATCCATCGAAAAGCGGCGGAGCGTGTCGAGCGGTCTGGAGAACTTCTCTATGTTGCCTTTTTCGGAAAAGTTTGATTCGAAGTCACTCGCCACATTTCAGTTGCACAGCGCTGCGCAGCTATAAAATCGCATCTGGAAAGGTGTGATGCAGTTGGCATAGCGTAATGGCCTGTGCCACTGCATCCATCTTAATGACGGCCGCGGCCCCACAGGCAGCGGCGCACATGACCACGCCCGGTGGTCGCGCCTAGTTTAGCTGGCGCGGCATCGGTGAAAAGACCTATTAGTCATCTTCTTAAAAAAATACTCTCTGTATATGAGCCTTTGGAGAAATGCAAGTGAACATCGGTACACATATCAAATTAAGGGTTTTATCCAAGATATCTGTAGATTTCTGCTGTATTCACCAACAGAATAAAAAGAGCGGAGCGTCTCTTCCCGATGCCCGGCCACGAGCACGCGCTCGTTGCTTTCAGTCATACTTTGGCCGCGCACGCACGCTTAAGGCTCATGAGACGTTGAAGCTTTATTAAAAGTAGAAAGCTTGTGCTGGAGGTGGACCACCTGAAGGATCTTTGACCTTCCAATCCTGTCAGGGACTTTAGAAGCATGCGACAAGACGGTGGCAAGATGGTGCAGCTCCTACCAGAAGCACCTGGAGCACATATTGTGGGTGGGAGCCGGAGAGAGCAAGCATTGCGTTAATTGTAGTTTTTAATCAATGTCAGCTTACTGGAGCATCGCACTACACCAAATGTTTGGCACCACTGTCGGTAGTAACTTGCTTTACGCTAAAGATGGAAATTAAAAGCACTGACCCCTCCAAGCAGTGGCGAAAAAAGACACAATCATCTCATTCCCAGCAGGCCCACTCGATCCACAAGCGAGCAAAGAGCAATTTCATAAAATGAGGAATGAAAGATACTTGTCATAGATTTTACCTGTCACCGACACTAGTGAATGTCGTCCCGTAGTATTTTTCTCGAACATCCAGCCCACGGTAAGTCGCCATATTGAGAATGACAAGCACATGTACTTCCTGTGATCTGTGCGACATTTATTTTTTCAATATACATATTTGCAGCTTCTTGGAGGCAACGAAAAATGAGGTTCATATTCTTTTCTATTTTTAATATTAAATGTGTGTCTTAGATAACCCATGACTTTGAATATATTTGGTACACATAGTTTGAACACCATTTGACCATGGAAACAAGAGTGAGCGTGACTGAAACCGGCCAATTCTCGACAGGCCGTTTTCAGGCGGAAAGAAAACCAATTTCGAGCCGCAAATTCTGTTCTGGGTAGTTGGGCTCTTATAGGTCCATGTTCAAATCAAAACCTCGGTAAGCATAGATATCCTGTCAGTGTCCCTTTAAGTGAGGTGCCGATAGTGCACCTAAACTACTTGGTGTTTTTGACTTTTCTTTTGCTGCTTCGATAAATAAAGTGAAACCTGTTATACTCCCCATGCATGATCCAGGCTGAAACATGCTACAGCTGGAGTGGAACTACATCTCAAGTGCCACCCAAACGAAACCTTGCATTGAGGTTTTTCAACAAACAGAAAAGGTGTATTCTTGTGGACAATATGAGCTGAAACAGTCCTTCGCGATTCTTTTCCATACCTGTCAGTTTTTGAGAGCGCTGCGGTTCGAACTAGGAATGAGATGAGAAGATGAGGTCCTATACTTCGGATTATGACCAATAGACCCATCCGAAATTGTGAAATGATGCATAGATTATACGCAGCTGCCCTTAGTTCGTCTCATCGCTTCCAGCGTGAAACCCGTGATTGGTTCCGAGTTCACACCGAGCACTGATGCAGCACTCGTGTCGTGTAAAATGCGTCTTGATCCAAGCACACTCCCAATGCTGACAAAGCGCTTGTGTCAAATGCAAGTTCACAGTGCATGACCAACTAATGGCCGCCGCAAACAATCATGCATCATTCCGAAATTTCGAAAAGGGTCTACTTTTGGGGGCCGCAGACGCAGCAAAAGGCCGAATTGGGTGTTTCAGCTCATATTGTACGCAAGGCTACAGTTGCACAGCATTCAGCATGTGAGCATGCACTTTCAGAACAAACTAGATATAGAGCTAAGGTTGTGAAGCTATCCGCAGCCGTACATGATGGTCATCAGAAGGATCAAAGGATAGGGTCCCTTACTTTTCAAGTCACCCGGACCGTTGTCATTAGTAGGGGGCTCCACGATCTGGTTTAATCTGACTGAGTGGTAACGTGTAAGATAGTCGCAAGGGGTGCTGAACAACCCCAGAAGAAAGCAGCAGCTCCTTTTGCGAGATCTCAAGTCAAGCCTGATTCACACATTTGCGTCCGACTGTGACCGAGTACATTGACCGCTTGTGATTGTGTCAGGGACACAGGAATGAAGAAGAGAGGACACCCCTACAAATTTTGTGCTTTGTGGTGTGCCCTCTGATGTCCTCATGTCGCTTATCGTTTAAAACGCATAAGCCAAGGTTATGGAACTACAGCGATGTCTCATTAATCTGGACACCTCCGCTACCCCCAAACATTGTCCATAATGTGAGTTGTCCATAATAACGAGACAAAAATGCATGTATTTTTCCAGTTTGTCTCCGAAAATGATGTCCACGTAGCAGGGTATCTGTATGTCACAGAATTCAACTATTTTTCTCTTCTTTTTTTTTTTAGTTTTCGTGAGGGAGCACATTCGGTTGTCGGTTGCCCCTTGCCCCGCGGGTTAAGCGGGAGAGCTAGGGCCATCGGCTGGTGCTGTTTTCCGGCCCCCACTAATTAGGAACCGCGAAAGAGGTTCCCTGTCGAGGAGGGTGCGGCGGAATGTATTGTCCCCAACTCAAGCGGTTTCTTCTCTTTTTTTTTGTCATAGTTGTCTTCTCAAGGAGAGACATGGGAAAGTGAGAACCTCGGCTTGGTACCGAGCCGAGTCAAGGTAGTGTATGCAGAGACTAAACCGGTGGGTGGACGCAACGCAAAAGTTGGGAGCAACAGCGGGTGTGGCAGAAGGTGGAACTCAAGAAGAGCTCGGAGCGGCTCTGCAGGCCCCCAAGTGTGTGTGCTCATGGATGAGTGTGGTGCCAAGGAGCATCACACGGAGCATCCAAGCACACTCAGACTTCCCCGTTTCGACCAGCGTCGCAACGGGCCCGCGTCACCCACACCAGTCTCCGAACCCAGGTTCGCATCACTCACTCCATAGAATTCTATACAGTAAAACCTCGTTAATTCAACCCCCGCTAATTCGGAAATACGGATAATTTGAACTGCCGATCCGGTCCCGTCAAACGTATGTATTAGTCAATGGCAGCAAACGCTCATTAATTCGGAGGGAACGCGGCGCGCTATGGTTAATTCGAACGAATTCGGCAGGTGGCGCTAGCTACCATCCGTTCCAAAGGGTATGACCGCTATCCATCCGAGGTGCACACGTGGTTTTTCCGGTTTTCCCATGGTTCTCCGTTCTTCCGGTTCTCCGTGTTTCGCACCAGTTTCGCTCTGGATTGCCGTGTCTCAGCCATGTCTCAGCGCGCTACCCGCTACTCTCCTGGCATGGAAGCGGCAGAAGCATAGCTGCAACGGAAAAAGGGTAGCACAAGTGACTGACGACTGGAATGGCAAAATCGCGACACACGGGGCTATTGTTCCAGAGCGCGCCGATAGCGAAAGTGACAGTAACGTTTCATGCCTCAACGCGGGGATCCTAAAGCCCGCCCTTTTAACCGGCCACCCCCGCGATGTAAAATGCAACGTGACTAGCACTCTCGCTGTCGGCGCGCTCTGGAACAATAGCCCCGCGTGTCGGGATTTTGCCGCTCCGATTATTGGTCAGTTGTGCTACTCGTTTTCCGTTGCTAAGAATTTAGCGACGAAAGTGGAAATACTGAGGGCCTTGAAGGACGGCGTCTCTCGACAAGTGATGGAAAGTTACGACGTCAAGAGAAGCAATTTAGCCACGTACGTGAAAGTTGAGGCCGATATCCTACGGGCTTTCGAAAGCGAGAAGTTCAACGCGAAAAAAAAAAAAGCGGCCGTGGACGTTGGTGCACCCGAAACTAGAAGAGGCCTTGCTGTGCTAAATCGTCAGCGCACGGGATGCGTAGCTCCGACAGTGCGAGTGCGGTGGAGCACTCTACCGCGCTAAGGAAAGTTGTCGTCAGAGTGTCGAACCGAAATTTTTATCGGTTCGGTTCCGGTTCGGGTTCACGGCTTTCGGTTCAGCTCCGGTTCAGTTCCGGGGAGCGAAAAATAACGGTTCGAACCGGTTCGAACCGGTTCGAACCGTTATATTTTCCGCGTTCCTAATCCAAAGGCATAATCTGAATGCGGATGGCTTCCTGATTCCGAAATGCTATCTCGTTCTCCCAGATTCACTCTAGTTAATTAAAAAAGTGACATTTTGTTTGCTGCCGAAAGCGAAACATCGTTCTCCCTAATTTTTCCCCAGTGTTCCCCGCTACACAAGCGTGACGTCACGGGTGGGCAGCGAGGCGCGCGGCCGGCAATCGGGTACGCTCGCGCCCGCCGTTCTCGCGTCTAACAGCGAGAAAACCTGGGCGTTCGTGCTATTTGAAGTTGATAATTATCTATATTTGCACAAAGTATGACCTTGGCCTACGTGCTAAACTATGAAAAGGAAAAAAAAAAAAAAAACGGGAGCAATTGGAATTTTGATAAAACCGTTTTTGCAACTCGGTAGGCTCAAGCCGCGGCTCGCTGTTTCGTGATGTCGCTTGTAATCCGTTCTCTTTTTATTAGAAGATGGATGGCGAAGAAAGGTCGAAGAGTCACGCAATACATTTTATGACAAAATGCCAAAGCACCACGGAAAATGCTCGGAATGTGGGTACAGATGTCTCACACGCTCGTATAACCTGAAGGAACGCGCCATTTGTTTTAGATTTTCTTTAGAAAAGTTACTGTTGCAGGCGCCAGCACGTGTAACTACTCTTGTGGCATGAATATGCTCCTCGGTGCTTCAGTAATTTAGCAAAAGATCTATAGACCATTTCTGAAAAGCGCTTCTGGTCGATGCCATTTTCAGCGTTCGTGCGTGTGGCGCGTACATTGCTCGCCTTCCAAAGCGACGAACATGTGCGTGCTGGGCTGGGACGTAACAGATGTAGACTGATTCTCGTAATGAAATGTAGAGAATGGAATGAACTGCATTCGTGTAGATCAGAGAGCAGGTTACTGGTCATGAAGAGTGTGTTAAAATAATATTTAAAAGAACTCCGCAACCACCAAGCCAAACATGAAAGTGCAATGGAATGCGTATAAAATACACAAATACACTGTTCATCTTCAAATAAAAAATATTTGCTTGAAGATACAATAGTGCGTAAGGTACAGAAAGACATCATAAGACTTTTAATTCAAAATAAGTTAACAAAAGTTACTAAAAAAATGTGTACCCGTCTTTTTTAACTTTTGGAGTAGAATGCAATGCGTTCAAACAGCCATCCACGAGAGCACATGGGAAGGGGATAATTCTATATACGATTTCTTTAAAATTAAGTTTTGGTTTAGCACAGTTTCCATCAGCTGTAAATTTGCATGCCTCCCCTCAATGACAGTAATATTTTGATGTTTAAAAAAAAAAAAAAACTTTTCAGCCCTATATAAAATTCCTCCGCAATAGAATAAATTAGAGACGTTTTTATCACTTCTTCTGCAGAGAATATTGCACGCCACACCAACCATTTAACAAACCAGGCAAAGGCTCTATCGTATATTAATGGAGCCCAACACCTGCTCGTTAAACCCCTGCAATAGCAGACAGGAATAGCATTATGTCGAAAGTCGTATCTAAATTCAGACTTGAACTTTGTTTGGACGTTTCACTTCTCGTCTTCAACATATCGGCCGCGTGAGTGGAACTCCGAGAGAAGCCCGAGCTAGATTCGACGTCCGAAACAGACATAGTATTTATAAAAAATAAAAAATAAAAATCACTGAACCGATTGTGAATAACAAATGTGACTGGGCAACCCGTCGACTATAGTGCTAGATTGTGTACTATTTTTCTCGATATTATTAGCGCTCTTCTTTGGACGGCTGTCGTAGTGGTCGCAGCCGGCTCGAGTTTGCGCTTGCCGCTCTTGAAGCTGTTCCAGCTGCTGAAGGATACTCAACTCGCAGCACGCGGCTAAAAAGTATTCCGAGCAGAAGTGAAAATGTTTCACGTGACACTAGTCCTCTCGGCACACAGCTCGCGCAAAACCACCTTGACGTGGCTGGCCTCCGTTGCTGCCGGGGAACGTATTTCTTTTTCTCCCACGAAAACTTGGGTAAAAAAGAAGCTTTTTTCCCGGCACTGTTTCTTGCCGGTCCCATAAGATCCGAATTAACGAGATTTTACAGTACCATTAAGAGCTATTATTGTGTTATACTTTTTTTGTTTCTTTGTTCGTGTCTAGTGTGCAGTGTAGACAACGCCTTTAAACCGCTGCTGTGCCGGTCGTTTTTTTGTGTGAGTAGCGCCTGCGCGCTAAGGAAAGCAGTGTGATTTTTTTTTTTTTCCTTGAATTTGATTGTGTGTAAAAGCGCCGCGCGAGAAGGGCAGGAGTTGGTTTGTGTGTGTTATTTTTATGCGTTGCAGTTTAAAGCGTGACTCAAAGTAAAATCATTCATTATTTAAACACAACGTCTCCGTCTCGTTCCTCGACCCTCACAGTGAGTCCGTCCACCAGGGCGTGGACCTATCGACTGGTCAGCGGTCTTAACAAAATTGTAAATTTTGTTTGCATGGGAATCATTTGGATCTTTTATTTTCAGAACCTGTGACACCATATTAACGAGACATGACTGTATAACCAGAGGGTATTTGTTTTTATGGGAAAGCATAAATTAAAGAAATTGCAGACGAGATGCAATTGTTTTTGTGTTTCTTGAGTTTTTTTGTTCCTACTATTTTCTACAAAGTGATGGCAGTGGTAGAAGACAATGAAAGGATTCTCCACCATGTGTGTGTAGTTCTAAAGAATGGTGTAATGTATGCAGGTACAGGATTCAGTGGTGGTCCAGCCGATTTTGAGTCTGGACCAATTTTTGGAACAGAAAAAATCTCGTTATGAAGCACCTTTGTATCAGAAAAAGTCTCTTTTTGGAGCAGCTTTGGAGCAGCACATATGCAAGTTTGGAGCAATTGGGTGTAGTTCCCTAACAGCAGTGGTGGAACTGACAAGTGGTGATTTGGAGCAGCTCTTATAGCAGGGAACAATAGGTATTGGAGCGAAGATTCCCACTTTTTGAGCAGACAATTTTGAGCTTTCATGTCAGAAAATTTTATACAATCTCTTTGACAGTTATCCTGTGGAAAAAACTGCAGGTTATTGGAGTGTTGGGAGACTATTTAAAGTGTCATACCAACAAGAGACCTGGCCGCTACAGGTATTTATTTATTGAACAATCATACGCTGGTAACTTTGCAGATGTCTCAGTTAACCTATTATGAGTACCGATGGTGTCTTCAGTCTGTGTTTGACATAAAAAATCTTTTTGGCTACTATTTAGGGTTTGTATCACAGTGACCTAATTGTCACGAGTTTGACATAATACGGACACTTTTGTGTTAATGTGTCTCAAACTGCCCTCGCTCGTGCTCAACCTGCTACTGTTCATAGAGCAGCCAAGTGGAGCACATAGCTACTCTGACCGATTACAATGAGTAGCGCTAGCTATCATTACGATCGATGTGAGCACCATTCACACAAAAACTGACAACTCTTTGTTAGGCATGTGCAAATATTAGATTTTAGGTTCGAAGCAAACTCTAAGTGAATAGTGGTTTTGGCTGAATATTTTTAAATTGAATATTGAAAAGTTGCTGCGCCTTTCTCCATGCCTTTCACTACTGTTACACCATGCTGAAACTAAAATTCAGCTGAACTCGCCAAGGTTGTTCTCAAGCTTCTAATTGCCCAGTTATGAGCCCTGTTAAATTTAATATAGCTATATTTATAGACTGTGACCTCAGAAAGTCCTACACCTACATTGGGATGGCAAGTAAATGGCAGACTTGACAAAATAAAGCCATAAAGGACCCCAGCCATAACTATTTGAGGGGATGTATAAATCTTCTTGCAATATGCTAATATTTTCAATTCTAAATAAAAAAAAAAAAGCACAAATAATGAACACAGGTTGCTAGAACTGCACTGCCTAACATATACCCTTGCATAATAGCCACAGTTAAATTTTGAACATTTTACTGCAGGGTGATTCCACGAGAGATCAAACCTGCATGTCTACTTGACATTTTTTTTTTTTTTTTATGCGATGTACACACAAATGAATTGTACGATACTAGAAAACGCGTTTTCACTATGAGAAAAAAAGTGCTATGAGATTGCACGACGACCCGGCTCCCACCGTGAACTGCAATAGTTGCCAACTTTGCGGCCCTGTGGAAGGCAGGCAAAAAGCAGTACGCCAAAGTTTAAGTCAACTGCATGCAATTATTATGTGCTCTATGAATTAAAAAAATATATATATATATAAAAATTCATAACTTTAGACCAAGTGAAACAAATATAGGGTGGTCTAAGTCACCAGGCTCGATCTAAAATGGACCGTAAAAATCGATGCCTGCACGTAGCAATCTAAACTTTTCGTCAAAGGTGCATTTCACAGGTCGGTTTTTTCTTGTAAAATTACAAAGCGTAGCTCTCATAATGTAAAAAAAAATAAGGCCAAGAAACTTGCCAGGGTCTACGGCGGGGAGCGACGCAGACGACGAGAGTTCAGTAGCGGGGTGTGCTTGACATTCGTATTGATAGATGGCGCTACCTCCTTATCGCGACCACCGTGGTTTATTAAAATGAACATAATCTTTTTGAAATGTACCTTCGGTTAAAAAATAAATGCGGACAATAAAAGCAAAACTTAAAGTAAAAAAAAAAAGTGTTTGCATAACGGCGGTGTATTTCGTCTGCGTGTCGTCTGCTTTCTTTCGCTGATCGGCTGCACCTTCGCACGCTGCTCCCGACGCCATCTATCAATACGAACGCCAAACACACCCCGCTACTGAACCCCTGTCGTCTGCGTCGCTGCCTGCCGTAGACCCTGGCAAGTTTCTTGGCCTTATATTTTACAGAAAGAGAACTATGCTTTCTAATTTTACAAGAAAAAACTAACCTGTGAAATACACCTTTGACGAAAAGTTTAGATTCCTACGTGCAGGCGTCGATTTTTACGGTCCATTTTAGATTGAGCCTGGCGACTTGGACCACCCCATACCCTAAATTTGAGGCCTTCTACCTTAATAATAATGGCATTAACGATTTTGAAAACTACAGATAATATAGGCCAGGGCGTCAATATTATTCCTGCAAAATATGAACTTCCAATAAAAATATTGACACAGAAAAAATTAATTTTCAAAAAACACACTTTCAAAAAAATACTTAGGTATATGTCGAGACCGATTATAACGAAGTCAACAGAAATCGGAAATCGCTTCGCTATATCCGCTTCTTCATTATATATGATGATGCACTCATACAAATAACATTAAAAAAAAACAAAAAACACTGGCTGTCAAAAGCATGTTTATCGAGCTTGCAGAAAGCGGTCGAGGCTTCCCTGCATGCGTCCTCTGCTAGATCGGAGCTGCTTCTTGCCAATTGCGAGAAGCTCAGATCGAAAAAAAGATTCTGCTACGTATGGACCGTGTCGACAGCTGCGACAGCCAAGCGGAGGATGCCGGCGGTGGACGGCTATTTTTACGTTTATGCACACTCCGTCGAGGATGGCACTCTTTTGATTCAAGGAGATTGCCTTCATCTTCCCGTTGAGGTGTCGGCGGTGCCGGGACTCTCCATCGTTGAGTGGCAATGATTCACCGAATCGGTGCTTGAGCGAAGCAGACTTTCGTGAAAGAGCGACCTCACCGACCAGACGCCAACACGGATCACGAAGCAAACAAAGAAGCGCACACGGCACCGAGTTCACGCTCAAGCTTGTCTGTCGTCGGTATAGAGAGCCTAGTTTTAAGAGATGGGGCAACTGCTCGATCGGGGTCACGTGGTTTCTGGGCCGCGTTTTCAAAACGAGCTGCAGCATGCAAGGAGTCAACAAAAGCGTTCACCTTCTGCAAACGTGTCCACCTCTCCACCCAGTTTCCTCGCCAAATCGGCCACGCGACAATCAAATGCAGACATACTTACTGCTCCCTCTTTTAAATCTAGGGTCATCTCCGCTGGTACGTTGTAGCTAGCGCTCCGAACGCCCCTATCGGCATGCCACGACGGCTTCTCCGCGTGCGATGCGGTAAAGCCGCTTCCCCGATAAGGAGCGGGGAGCAGACGATGTTGCAGAGACTGCTGACGGCGGCCTTTCCAGCATCTTCTGCAGCCTTTTCTGGGTGGCTTCTTGGCCGCGACAAGAAGCAGTCAATGAGCTGGTCAGGTCATTGACTGCTTCTTCCTGAGGAAGTGTCTCGGTTTCATCAGGTGTGCCGGCAGATGAGGATAGGAGCGCCTTCAGGCACCCAAACTAGTGCTGGCAGACCCGGTCTGTATACTGCAAATTACCAGATCATAGCATGCAGCTTCCGCAGTGATTCAACATCTAGGAACTTGACACTGTGAAAATGTCTGTTGGAAGGTATCCTCTTCTTGTGAATGCAGAAGTAACCGGCGCAGAAAACTCTGAGTCAGCTACCAGCTGCATGCACTGCGTGCACAACAGCAACGTCTGTCACTTCTCCCATTGCTTCGTCTGCGCCGCCAAACCAACTGAAGCCCGAAGGTTTCGCAATGCTGTTGGGACTGAGGAGTTCCCCCGCTGACAACCAACGCCAGTGGCCACGAACCAGGCAGAGTCAAAGTTCATGTGCAGTGAAGCTCTGCCTCTGTGCCTTTCCTGAGAATACATGCCAAACACACAGCTGTCCAGATGACATCACTGACGCGCCGACACCAATTCTGCCACCGCGCATTCCAAGACTCTAGCTGTACTGTTGCAGTAATCCACCTTGATGCACTCAGAGTTCAGTGGATTCTCCAAATCTCCTCCAAAGGGGAGCGTTGACAAGCCGTCGTATTTAGGACGCTGCTACGTTTTTAGACGTAAGGAAAGAAGCGCATTGACAACTGTTCGTGCCAAAGTTGGTCTGAAGACTGCTTGAGTCTCGTTTATTGGAACTGTAGAGAATAAAGGCACGACGCCTTGGGTAGAAGGGTCCGTGGCGCTTATGTTACTGCAATGCCAAGGGGGATAGCTCGGATTCCAAGTCGCACGACGATCCGCACAAGACAGCGGGCGCCCAAGAGACGGCTCTGCTCCGCGCGACCGCACCCGAGAAGGGAAACAAAGCGAGCGTCCCCGCTGTTATACACTGCGCGGGTGTACGTTTGCTCCGCGGTAAACGCGAGCTCAAATATCTTACCACCTCCTGACCGCGAGAGCGACCACCAACCACGTATACCGCGTGGCAAACGTAAACCTCCTCCTTGGCTCCGTTGTAGCATAGGCGCCCCGTACCCTTGTACCCGAGGCGTCGTTCTTTTATTCTCTACAGTTTTATTAAATGAGACATGCGAAGTCCAAGCGCAATCAAGTTCAAGAGGTCCTGCCTTGCCAAGTCCCCCCCCCCCCACACACTGGTTCACTGAGTAGGAGCACTGGTTCACTGAGTAGGAGCTCGCATTTCACATCAGAGGTGCCGAAACAGGAATCATTGTTTCCTGTTTGTATGTTCCACAAGAGTGCCTGGGGTAGCTACAAAACTGGTGCGAACACAGAAGTGGGATATGCTGGTTCGCCACCAGAACGTGCACTGCACGCACGAGCGTAAACTTTCAAAAATGCCTGTAAACAGCCACAAGCAAAAAAAAAAAAAAAAAAAAAATCTGGGAAGATTTATTTTTATTACAGCAAGCTATTTCTTATTTGTGGCAAAAGAAAATGTTGCTTTTTCCTAAAAAAAAAAAAGGGAAAAAAAGATACCAGCAGCGGGTGAAGCGAAAAATGCCAAAGTCAAGACGCTTCCCAACCACCACTCTGACCAAAACATTTGTACCAAGCAAATGGTGCAACATGGTTTTGTACATTGTTTTTGCCTGGCCTAAGGAGAGTTGTACCCCAGTTATAATGAAATCAAGACCAAGTTTTTTTTTATTTCATTTTTTCAATTTGGGTATCTTTTTAAAAAAGTGTTTTCAAAACAAAAAAAAAAAATTTTCTATGTTCATATTTTTGTTGGAAGTTAATATTTTGCGAGAATATTTTTGATGCCCTGGCCTATAATATGTGTAGCTTTCACACTCGTTAATGCCACAGATATTGAGGTAGAAGGCCTCAAAGTTATTGTATTTGTTTCACCTGGTCTAAAGTTATGAATTTTTTATATTTTTTTAATTCATAGAGCACAAAATAATTGCATGCAGTTGACTTAAACTTTGGTGTGTTACATGAAACGGAAAACATTTTTGGCGTAGTACTCTTTGCCTGCCTTCCAAAGGACCGCAAAATTGGCAACAATCGCAGTCCGCGGTGGGAGCAGGGCAGTCATGCTATCTTAAAGCATTTTTTTTCTCGTAATGAAAACGCTTTTTCGAGACAAAAAGTTCAGTATCATACAATTCATTTCTGTGTACATCGCATATAAAAAAACAATTTAAAAAAAAAACATGTTGAGTGGACATGCAAGTTCGATCTCTAGTGGAATCACCCTGCAATGTAAATATCATCAATCACAAGGTTTCCTGTTTGTTCCCCCCCCCCCCCCCCCTTTTTTTATTACAACAGGCGTGCGCGTGCACCATACCATTTTGAAGATGCCTTTTTCACCCAGGTGCGGCGAAGCGAGTCGCGAGATTGCGGTGTCAGCTTCGCGGGTATTGCTTCTCCGCAGTGCCCCACTGCTTGAGGAGAAGCGCCACGCAAGGGTTCTACCGCGCTGCAATCAACACTTTGAAAAATA
Organism: Ixodes persulcatus; assembly: GCA_013358835.2. Lineage (NCBI taxonomy): Eukaryota > Metazoa > Arthropoda > Arachnida > Ixodida > Ixodidae > Ixodes > Ixodes persulcatus. The sequence goes on along the minus strand of JABSTQ010009436.1, from coordinate 214,314 downwards.
TGAATATCGCAGTTCATTTGGAAGCGAAAGCAGATAGCGTAATATTTGAAACTACTATTCAATAATTCCAATATTCGCGCAGCCCTAGTCTTCACACATGGTACTTAGGCAACCGAAAAAAGAAAAAAAAAAAACTACTTTCTTAATTTTCAGTGGCATCGCCAAGAATGCCACGTGCCAGACACTTTCAGTTTCCCTTTCGAGAACAGCTCCCTTTGGCGCAGACATGGTGCAAATTGTGCACAAATACAGCATTTGGAGCAGCATGTAGCAGGTTATTCGTTCTCGTGCAGTATGGCATAAATGGTGCAGCAGTTCCACTACTGTGAAGACAGCATGCATCCACGCAATCAGTTGCGTGATGCCCGTTAAAAACCAAGAGTTAGCAGTTTTACTGTACTACAGTTGGTGACAGGTTAAAGGGGCCCTGCAATCATATTTAAGCGTCTACCTTTTTTGTGGTTTCCACGTCCCTTGGGATTCGGGCAAGCCAGCGGGCACGGAGAGGGTAACTAAATATCAGTGCGGCATATTTTAACCGGACGACGCGGAAACCTCCTCCACCGACGGGGGCGACCCGCGGTACCGAAAGCGCGCGATATGTGAAGCTTTTGGTCCTTGGCTTACTACTGGTCAGAGCCGCTAAAAGCTTCTTTTTAGTCGAAATACAAAATACAAGTGGCGCGAACCGTTTCAATTATTTATAAAAGTAGTTTTTTTTCAGTATCTTAGATAAGAAAAGAAACAAATGCAGTTTATAAAGAACGGAAACAAGAAATGACCCGTCGACATACCCGCCACCAAGTGGCGGAAAAGGCAGCGCATACAGAAAAGAGTAGTGGGATCAGGCGCCGACACAGAAAGGTCCCGGATGTACGCTGCTGCGCTACGGTCCTAGGGACTGGAGGATACAACTGGCTCCGAGCGTTCTGAAGGCCTTCGGCGAGCAGCTTTGTCTGGCAGTTTGGCAGTTTCGCGGTATGGCAGCGCGAAGTGGCTCCTATTCTGAACTGATCTTTACCCCATGTTTGCTGTCGTTTGTGGCCCATGAGGTGTCATGCCAAACTAGTGTTTAATCGCGGAGCAAATGCAATGAGAGCCACTCTGGCTGCCCGCTGCATACAGCCTATCCAGAACATGCTTTAGTGGCGCCCTCTCGCGCCGTCGACACAGAGTGCGGCAGCCGTGAGCGCTCGCTAAGCTCACTACCCCTCTTCTAGTTCACGGCCACTCAAGCAACCAAGGACGTCATGAAGGAGGTTATTTTTTGCTTGTTTTTGTAATTTTAATTTGCCTATAACTTTTAAAATAAAGCGAAATTCGAGAAGAGAAAAGTTTCACTGAGTTATTACGCTCAGTGCGCTCAGGTTCGATGCAAATTAAAAATTAGTAAAAAAAGTAATTGCAGGGCCCCTTTAAAGGGATACTTCAACGAAATTTGAAATATTCCCGTCGTGTTCAAAAATAGGTTGAATATGATCAACAATATCCGTAAATGACAATCGCACGTTCGTATTTTGAGCCTGGTGGCTGTATTTTTCGTTATTAACGGCCCACTCTGGCAAGTGCTCGGAGAAGGCCCAGCGGAGACCACGTGACATCCAACGCAATCGTGACGTAGGTCGTCTCAGGTTCGAGCAAAGCTACGGCGAGGCTGACGTCGAGAGGATGGCCTAGTCGTTCCAGCCACCGAAGCGGCTGCTTTTGTATGAATTTTGAGTGACGGGTTAATCTTCTATAATCTTGTAGGGGGACAATGGCGACTTCTGCGACACACAAAAGGCATTCTTGGGAAAAGGGGAGTTCCTCCTTCCCCTCTTCTCTCGTCGTGGCCGGAGGCGAGACACTCACCGTCACTAGCTGTCAAGGTTCCTAGACGGGCATTACAAGCGAGGCGTTAGCGACACCCACCAGGTGCTCTTTGCTAATTGTTTAATTCGTTTTAAAATTCCTTTTCGAGACTTTTTTAACAAGATATTGGCATGTTCGATGTGATACTGCTCCTTTGAACGCATATAAACCAAAAAATGAGCGCCGAAATTTCGTTGTAGTATCCCTTTAAGAGTAAAGTGGAAGCTCCTCCCACCTCTATCCACTTTAGCAGAGTGAACGCTGGAGAGAAGGCGACCTCCTCTCCAGCTTTCGCTCTGCTAAAGTGGATAGAAGTGGGAGGAGCTTCAACTTTACTCTTAAACTGTCACAGACTATAGTCAAATTGCCCTTCGACTGCTGTGAAGCTGTGCCATAAACAGTCAAATTTGTGTTTTGTTTCTATTAGAACTAGTAGACAAAGGTTAGCAGGACTGATGTAAGCTTGTCAACTATAACCATTGAGAGGTCGATGTAGAGTACCAATTTAACTCTCTAGATTAGGCGTCTTTATTTTGGCTAAGGGGCCGGATTGGGGACCTGTTGTGGAGTCAGGGTCAGAAAATAGATAAGATTCCATAAATTAGGAAATACTACATAAATAAGCCTAACTCCCCAGGCATAAATCAAAGTGCATATATTAACACAGGGCAGAAGATTAATGAGAATGCTAGATCTGATGATGAAAATATGCAAGAGTTATGACACAGATCATAGTTACACAGACATGAAAGAGGAAACTATGAATATAGTGATGCTGTTTATGACAATGTACAACAAATACTATGGCGAGAGAACCCGCGTTATGATGCAGATTTTCTCACATTTTTATATCTTCGCTTTTGCTTTGAAAGTTTGTTGCAACAGCATCTTTTTTTATATATGTTTTTTTGTTGTGTACTTGGAGAACCGCCACGCGTGGAGCGCGAGACTGACGAGCCCAGGTGCGCATGCCTTGCGGCCAGGCTCGTGACTGGATTTTGACCGGCGTTGGCGATCCAAAAGTGCCGCTCTTCCAGAATAAAACCTTCGGGTTTTCACCATGCTTGTACTTTGCTTCATTTTTATTTTTACATCTGTGATAGTGGGCCACGGGCCGGGCATCACTGGAAAGACTGCGGCCAACTGCAGGCCAGACGAAGTACCTCTGTGGGCTGTGGTTTCGAGACCCCTGCTCTAGATAGACAGGTAAATTGGCACTATACAAAGCCTTCGCACGTGAAACGAGCAAATAATCAATCAAAATATTCTGGTTTCTTTCCTAATGTATAGACATTTTAACGAGTAGTATGATCAAGGATTCACATCAATTGACGTGAAAAAAGGCAACAATTCGTAAACAAGCAGTCCCGACCAAGCATGCTAACGAAATGGCAACCATGTGCGAGCACATTCCTATAAAACAGTGTCACACTTCTAAACATGAGCAAGCAGAAAAAAAAAAAAAATTGCTTTTGTTTGCTAACTTTTAGTAGCGCACTTCAAAAGGCAACTAAAACTGTTAAAACTGCACTGTATTACGAATGTTGGTTAAATTGGTGCGAAACTAGAGTCCCTGGAATACTGGCTAGTCTGCCGTCCGCGCTCCTCTCCCTATGGGGCGAGGCGTCGCGCCGGTGATGACTGCGTAGAGGGCGCTGCGGAGAATCGGCGTGCTTGGCGTGCTGTCAAACCGGCCGCGCCAGCCACACCGGCCACCGCCACACTCCACGCGTAGTCTTGCAGGTAGTAAGTATGGCTGTGTTTTTGGTCACTTCGTAGATTTCAACGCATGATGCCGGGAAGAAAGCGACAATCCCGCGACAGTACTTGCTTTGTGTCTGGCTGCAGGAGTGGATACCGCTCGTGCAAAGAAAAGTTTTCGCTGTTTAGAACTTCACAAGACTCTGTGAGGCTGCAAGAGTGGGCGCGATGGTATAGAACCGTCGACGAGGCCGTCGTCATGTGTGAGAGACACTGAGCCCCAGCTTAACTATATCAGGGGTCTCAAACACGCGGTCCGCGGGCAACCGGCCAACCGGCCACGAGTCCCAGTTCCCATGTCTTGAGCGCTAGAAATGGCATACGCCATAGTGATCTCATCTCGTCGATTCATTTTCGCTCAAAAAGTAGCTCTGTTTTTTTAACCTATTCACATAGTTTACACTTATTTGTGTCCATTTTCCCTTTGTTTCGCTTTATTCTTTGCTTCCTGGCTTTTTGAAATGTAAAACAATTTCAAGGCTGCAAGCGCGAGCTATTCGTTGAAGAATACATCTCGGCTGCGCGAACTCGATCAGCACGAGCAACTGACAAAGATAAAGCTACGATCTCGGGATTCTCGGCTGAAAACAAAATCTCACCATTAAAAGAGAAGTATGGGTGTTGTAATAGAAATCGTCAGGAAAGCAAGAACTGTCAAATAACTGATTGTTTTTAGAGACATGTTGAGCTTGGTTAATTCCTGGGTGACTTGAGCAACGGGAACGACACTTGCTCTCTTGTTCTATTAAAAATGAGAGCACGTTGGCGGGGTGGTGTCATTTTAATTATTGTTATCTCATTATGTGAGGACCCAAAATCAAAGGTAAAAATGTCACTGGCAAAACTGAGTTTATAAAAAGCATTGAGCACGAGGTGTCTTCTCTTTTAAATCTTGTGACCCCCCCCCCCCCCCGGCCTAACTTTGGCCCCCGGCCTTCCCAGTGTCTGCTAGCTGGCCCCCATGCTCAAATCAGTGTGAGACCACTGATCTACATTAACACAATCGGGTTTAGCTATAAAATGACCGCGAATTGAGCCAGCACAGGCTTGAGAACCCATGGCGTTGTTCGACAATCATCTGGTGCGAACGATCACCCTACTGCTGCCCAGTCTTTGATCATGATCAATGCACTCGCATTTTACAACCTAGCCAGGCCACCAAAGTCAGGAAACTGCTCAGCAGAATAGATAAATTCTCTCATTTCAAACGTTGGATCAGAGCTGCAGAAGCAGCGGGCGTTATACATTTTGGACGGGCTGATCGACAAATGAAAGTTTAATGACGCAGAAGAAGCACTCAGCTCTTGCACACCATCATATCACAGTGCTTATGTAAAAAAAAAAAAAAAACGACTTGTTTATTTACTACATTGCTGGATATGTAGTGAGGAAGACACCGAAAAAGACTTCATGTGAGGTTTGTGTATCCTTCCTGCAAACTGACCAGTACACCGCTTTGAAACAGGATCAAGCTTCATATACTTTCCAGCCCTCTTTAACAATGGGGGTTTGATGTACCCGTCTGGCCCCCTGAGAAACCTAATAACTCTCCTTGAAGACAGTTTTAAAGCATATTTCAGCTTACACGAGCTCCACTTGCTGGGCTGGTTGGTTGAACGACGCGCGTGAAAGTTCTAGTAAACCTTTGGTGTTAGTCAGCGTATGTCCTGTGTCCGTCCTCTACTTTGCGTCCCGTCTTTTTCGCGCTGTTTTTTTAATATGAGCTCCACTTCAGGAACACCCAGGACTTCATTCCTTCTTGGTGAAAGTAGAGTTTCCTACATTAGGTTGCCAAACACATCAACACACCATAACAACAGGTGTAATAAAGTATTATGTACATCTTCGTTTTCGATTTTATACGAAGACGCTCAACAATGACAGGATAGCGAAGCAGGAGCTTCTGAAGCTACTGAAAGAAAGGAGGTTGAAGTAGGATGAAAGCATGTTTTATGAACACGCGTTTTTTTTGTTTTTTTTTCTTCTGAAGTTACAAATAATCAGGTGCTTCAATGATGACTGTGTTCATTGTGGTATGTACTCTGGAAAAAAGAACAGAGCTACTGTGTGTCAGTAATAAAAGGTTAGAAAGAGTTGTGTGTTTCTACTGGGATTATTTTACGAAAACCTGTTATGTTGTACAGATAACAGTAATGCTAGGGCTGTTAAGCGCACTGTACAGCTATAGTTGATCTTATCATAATGCCAAAACGTTTTCTACGAGAACGGCGGCATCGCAGTTCACTTTTACTCAGTCAAATGCGAACGCGCGCGCGCAAAAGTAAACGCGCTTCTCCTCAGCTGCGCCCGTCGGTAGCACGCCGATTGCTTGCAGCGCCACCGCATCTTTCATCCCGGAAAAGACACCGCCGCGGCCGCCGGACGGCAGACTAGCCAGTATTCCAGGGACTCTAGCGAAACCTGTGAAACAGTGCTGCGGAGCCGAAAACCTGGATTGGATTGTGATAGCCAAACCCCTACCATATTCCCACAGTTTCCAGACTCAAACGAAAACTCTTTCAAAAACCAATTAATTCGCAGATTTGTTCGCTTTGGCGCAGTTTGGCGCAATTTTTCCCTTGGGGCGCAGCAAGGCACAGGCAAGCGGGAATTCATCGAAATGGCACTACTGAACCACCCCTGCAGGATCCCTACTAAAATTGGAATTAGAAAGGCTCTCAGTTTCCGAGCAGGTTGCCAGCAGGTCAACTGCTGCTGAAGCAACTGGACAGTGTATCATAATTTTCATGTAGCCAGTGCTTTTCCACCACTGTCCGAACAAGCAACTTAATCTACTTCTTGAACGAACTTGAGCGCAGCTACTTAAGTCGGGATGCATAAAAATCTAGCAACAATAACTGCAATGACTGAGCGAGCAATAGATATGTGGTATGGCACAAAAGCGACATTACTATACTCCGTCCACCCCCAAGCTGAAACTGAGGTGGAAGCTACATCCTTGTTGGACCAGTCATACGCTCTCTTTTGACACATCGTCATGCTCCCACCCATACCCATGAGCAGAAAGCCGCGTCAGGTGATAAGAGGGAGGCGGCTGATTGCTCCGGAGGGCACGAAGCTCCCACTGCAGTCTCAGCTTAGGAATGAACGGAGTATGCCAATGCCACAGCTAATAACCAGTGTTGCTGTCACTACAAGTCTATAGTTTCAGTTTCACAGTAGGCCCCCGAACTAAAATATGAAACCTGGCACACAACAGAACCACCAGAAAATAAAAATTGTACTTCTTCATACAGGGACACCAACTGTCCTAAAAGATCAATCCCTAAATCTACAAAACTGGGCAGAATTTCTGAACATTCAAAAAAAGCACATTCAGTCAACACTTGAAGAACCACCTTGGGCCATTTGAGGACTACAGGTACCAAGATGGTGGGCCGAGGTCCCAACCAAGGAGCCCAGGAACTCCTATATGGTAATCACGGTGAAAGAGCTGTGTAACCAAGATTTCAGCTGGACATTAAACGACTTCAGATGATCTAAATTAACCCTCAGTCCTTCATCGGAACATCTTTCCCGCTCTTAGTTTGTTTAAAACATAACCCTTAAAACTTCTGTGCCTCCAGAACATCCAAGATACCCTACGAAGAACTAGCCAAAGCATTTACTCACATCAATGGCTTTGATCTGCTCCACAAGCTTGCGGTTCTCCTCTTGGCAAGCAACCAAGGCATCATCCACCGCCGCTTTCTCTTCTTTGGGCGACTCTGTTTCCCTTTCACTTGGAGGAGCTGTAGTGGCTGTGGAAAACTGGACCCTGCAGTAATGAAGAAACCTTGCTGTCAAGTCTCCATGAAACTTCGCAAAACTAGTCAGTCAACTCATAAGTCCCAATTAACTTACTGGCACAACTAAGCATGACAAAATACCACAACGAAAATGAAGCAACTACTACTATAAAAATCAGCAGACACAAATAGGAGTTACGAAATGGTGGAGCGAGTGCTGCAATCTTTTTCCCTTCACAACGAACTTCTTACTGGTAAAGAAACGGTCACATGCACAAATCAAATACCGTACAATACCGCCATCCGCCCATACCACATTAGGCGCCTATACCCAAATTTGTAAGATCTGAGAAAATATGCACAGCACATTGATATGTAAAATTCATGACCGGACAAGTGCCCATCCCCCATTTTTTTGCGATTATCACTAAATTTTGAGTGGGCGCGCTTGCCCGGTAATTTACAGTACTGTACAGAAGCAATGAAGGGCCATGCAGAGCAGAGTTTTGGGTGCAACCTAATTTTCGCTTAGCATTCATAAAATATATAGCTTACACTGAAGTCTGACGAGCTGGAAGCTTTTTCAAGTTCTTTGAATGTTGTGTGCACAAGCTGGCTTGTGTATAATTGCATCGTTTATAAGAAAAGTAATGTTTTAATGTGCTTGTAGCAAAGTTCCAGCAAGTAGACAATGCATACTGCTTCGTAGCTGCTGAGGAAGAGGCACAGCGGAACATGCACAGCCAATGAAGTGGAGCATCTCCTGTAAAACTTACTGAAGAGTTTAAGTAGATCCTTTTGATACCTCTAATAACCTCCAATAACAATACCCGATACCGACATGATGCATGCGCAAAGGTGTCCGTGGAGTATCAGGTATCATTATCAGTCATCGCAACGATCTACTAAAACTCCCTAGTATCACCTCGAGCAATACTGGGCATCGAATGGCAAACAATTGCAATACCTTAAAATACTGCGGAAGCACCCACTAACATTTCCCAAACTTGGGAATTATGCAAATTATACGTTAAGCGCCCAATTTGACCGGACAAGCGCCCATGTCTAGATTAATCCAGTTTCCAGTGAAAGTGGGGTGGGCGCTCCCCGGTAATTTACGGCACTCTGCTTTGCATGTGGAGCTATACAGTTACTTTAGTTAAACTACTGAAAAAGCAGGAGAAAAAAGAAGCAGCATTTCGAGGGCCTCAGAGTCGGTCACTAGACTAGTGACTAGAGAGCAAAGTCACTCTGCTGTGCCACATGCCAAAGGTGCGACACTGTTAGCACAAAAAAAACATTGGCGTTTCCACATTTTGTTCAGAGCGAGAATGATGGGCAATAAACTTTACCGCTTACACTACTGCCCTCAATGACAACATTCCGCCACATTAGTAATTTGTGTGGCAGCGATTTAAATTCAAAAGAAAAAAAAAAAGAAAAAAACTGGCAATCGCTTGTTTGCACTGTATATGACATCCATTAGTACAGGGGAGAGCTACAGCCCTATTACAAAGGAATTTCATATTATGCTTAGAAGAATGCCATTCAGGCGATCGGCCAATCAGCTTCTAGCACTTTTGGGTGTTTTTTTTTTGTTGTTGTTTTTCATTCCCGTGGCACGCAGCTATTCACTAATATTAACTAAGTTCTGAAGGTTTTATGTATCAAATCAACAGATGGCATCTGGCATACCTCAGTGGAGGACCGAAAAATAAGTTTGACCACCTGCGGATCTTCTGACATGCAGCCAAAAGCTAAATTAAACAATGCTTTCTTCATAGTAAACCTCCATAAAACTGCAGGTACCTTGGCCAGGATTTGAACCAGCCAACTGGGGCTCTGTAAGCCATCGCTTTGTCTCGGAGCCACTGAGGATAGTCATGCACAAATAGTCAAGTCGTATTCGGCTAAGTAATTTTTTGCTTTGATACCTACCAAAATAAACCTGGCAAATGCACCAGCCAAGCAAGGTGCAAAAGAAAATAAGGTAAATAATTAGAAAAATATGGCAAATTATGAACTATTTCTTATTAAAACAAACTGTTCAAGTAGAAAAGACAGTCTGTTACCACAAAGAGAAACATTGATATGGGGTTTCCCAAAAACTGAGAAACTATCTGCTGTTCCTATGGAAACCACACTACACTGAAAATTGTATACATTCTTACAGCAAACGCTTCTCCACCAACCGACAATGGACCCTTTTTTCAAAAGTCAGCACCAACACCTGCCTGCCATTGCTTGCTCACATACTCGAAGCATTTACTAGACACGAGGTTCTGCGTCGGCGTTCGGCCTGAACTCTGATCCAATCACGCGCTTCGTGAGCAAGCAATGGTGACCGCCAATGTTGCTTGATGGACTTTTGAAAAGGGTCTATTTAGCGAATGGTGGTCACTTCATCAATTGATCATTTTATCAAATGACGTTTGGCGAATAGCCATATGTTTTGACTGAAATCTTTGTTAACATACCGCAAAGGCTAAAACTTTGAGATGTGGTATCATTCGACCAGGGGGGGTACTCACTTCACTCGCAGATATGAGGGGTGTTCAATCATTTCTATACCCGAGCATGAAAGAAAGTAGTAAGCTTGTCTGGGCATGTTGTGAAATGTCTCAAGATTACACATGCACAGTTGCAGCTCAGTGCAAGCCTAACATTTTAAGAGACAAGAGTTAAAGTAAGAAAATGCTAGATTTGAAGAAACCATCAGTGGTAAAATTTCTCAGAAAAGAAAAAGCCAAAGGAGATTCATGAAAGCATGACTGCAGTTTATGGGGAGTCTGCCCCCATCATCCTGAAAAGTAAATTTTTGCTTCGTGGTTCAATAAGCGGAGTAGAGAGTCAATTCAAGATGTCCCTCACACTGGACGGTCTGTGGAAGCAACTTCCACAAAATTGTGCAAGAAAGTCGGGGATTTCATTTTGTCAGACAGAACAATTATGGATTCCTGAATAGCTAAAGAAATGGGCATCTCGGCAGGTTCAGTTTGGAAAATCATTCAACAAAAGTTAGGCATGTCAAAGGTTAGCGCAAAATAGGTTCCAAGAATCCTAACGCTATTCCAGAAGGCCACGAGGCTCCAGTGCAGTCAGAACTTGAATATGCACCGTGAAGGCCAAGTGATTTTTTTTTCATTGTTCGGTAACTGAAGATGAGACTTGTGTCTATCAGAGAGATCCCAAGCCCGAAATGGGGTCAATGCAGTGGAAGCACAAGTCATCCCCCCTTCCATTAGGGTTCAAGGCAAAAACAAATCTGCTGGCAAAGTCATGGCAACTCTTTTCTGTGATGTTGAAGGACTTTTGCTTCTGGATTTTATGCCACACAAGACAACCATAACCGGCAAGAGTTAAGCCAACACAATGATTGTTTTGCGGGAATCAAGCAAGGAGAAAAGAGAAGAAAAACTTGCAGCAGGCGCGCTCTTTCTTCATGGCAATGCACCGGCTCCCATGTTAAGTCAATCACAGGTTGCGATTTGTGAATGTGGGTTCCAGCAGCTGAACCGTCCACCCTACAGTCCTGACCTGGCTCTTTCAAATTACTTGCTATACAGAGTTTTGAAAAAACAATTCCGTAGACAGTGGATTTCAAGTGATGAAGACGTCAAGGCAGCTATGACGTCCTGTTTTGAAGGTCAAACAGAAGAATTTTTTTTTTTTTTTCAAATAGTTTAATGTCATTGAAGGAATTCTTGACAAAGTGTATATAGCTACCAGGGACTATTTAAAAAAAAATAAAACAAAAAATTGTGTAGATGCTTTTCCTTATTAAAATAGATAAACTGTTGAACACCCCTCGTGTATGCTCCTGAAGCCCCCCACCACAAAGACAAGCAATTAACCATTTTCACTGTCTCGCTGGCATTTTGCTCTAAAATGGTCACAAACGGAAACAAAGCCATAATGTGATTGCTGCGTGCCCACAAAATACATACCTCATATTGCCAGCGGTTCCCTTGCCTTTGAATTTCATCTAGTTTCAACACATTTTGCCAAAATGAACAGCACACTTTGCTAAACCGTCCTTCGATGAGAGCCGCTTGTTCGATTAAACATCATTTGCTCAGACTAATAACACCCTATAAAAGATTATGTTTAGAAAATAAAGTCCTGCATGGGCCCTGCCCAAGCCAAAAGCCCAGGCCTGGCCAGGCCGGGCCTGGGCAAGCATTGTGCTCGGGACCGAGCCGGGTGCTCAGGATCAAGCCGGGCGCTCAGACGGTTCGCACCTGCATCGATAACTACATACAAAAGCAATATATGAACTACTATCTCCTCTTTTCTTTGCATCAATAGTCTAATTTAACATGATTACCCTCCCAATTGACTGAAACAAAAGCCACGTGCCTAAGCATAGAGCTCTCTAAAATGCTTCTCAGGCTAAAGTTGTGATCTCAAACACACAGCTTTGGTTTAACCCCTTAACTAAGCAGTGCATCTTCAGATGTGTGGCTATTTTGATCGCAGCTCGGGGGGGCACGTCTATAGATGCGCTGCTCTTCAGTTGGTCTTCTGGGGCGCATCTTTAGACGGTTGCTCTTTTTATCACACAGGAGAAAGCGGAAGCGCCTTCTGTCCCGAAACATCGGAAGTAATTTTGCTTCAGAAACCAATGCATAGATAGCAGCACACACAAAAAAAAAAAAAAAAAAAAAAATGTTTGACGAGATTTGCGGTACCAAAAAATATTAGCAGAATAAAGACCAAACAAAAAAATTTGTTTTTCTTTTTGCCAATGTTTTTTTGGTTATGGAAGTCTAAGGTTTAAGTTAGATGAATCAAAAAGCCTATGAACGAAGCAGCGGCAATTTTTTTCTGAATAGTCCACCAACACCTTCCCAAGGCGGCTTCGAATTTAGGAAATGAAGCAAGCCTCGACCTCTCGCCGGGACAAGACGTCTCCCATAGCCTCCAGCCGGGCCGGGCCCGGGCCAAGCCTGATCAGGTAAGCAACCCAACGGGCAGGGCTCGGGCCGGGTGAGACAGTCAGCGGGCCCAGGCCGGGCCAGGCCTTCAAAAAATAGGCCCGCGCAGTGCTCTAAGACAGATATCGGAATGGGCAATTTTTCGAATTAGGAGATCGATATCATGTTTACGAGATTCAGGCTTTAGGGAACGCGAGTTCACGCAGCCAGAAACGTTCATCGCGAGTACGCATTCAGACTCAGGGGCTCGGATGCAATCCATTTAGCCTTAGACAGTCAATTCCAAGAGTAGTGGGCAAGTGCGATCGCAGCTTCACGTAACATTAAGCGCCGGAACACGTGAGTCATTTAACGAGTTGTCACTAAATTGCATCAGCAGTAATCGTTTTCAACTTTGAACCCCCTACTTCACGGTATAAAATTATACCAGTAGACTCGCTCACTGCCAGAAAGAACACGTGATTCATTAATTGAACAAGGTCACTGAACGAACCAGCGGAGATTCTTCGGCAAGCATCACTTTTTAAACAAACGTCAGACGCTTACACGCAAAAACAACTGGCTCTGAATTGAAAGACACGCTACACACAATTAACTATGTAGTACCACAAGTAAGACGCTAAAGCAGGGAAATCAGCCGTTCTGCTGTTGCCGGCGTGAAGAAGCTGACGACACAGAGCCGGCAGATTGAATTGACGGATTTGAGATAGATTCCCATACGAGTGGTATTCCATCATAACCCTCGCGCTGTTACCTTACCTTGTAGAAGACGGTTTAAACGATTTCAGAGGAAGGTAGGAGCCTGCGCGAAGAATTTGCCGAAGCATGGGAGAACACATGGTTACGTGAGGAACCATTTTTCACCAGCGTCGAAATCCCGTGCTCTCTCAAGCTATTCGAGCTCTCGCGAGACCGATGAAAAGTCAATGGCGAATAGACAGCGCCACCTCTTAAAAGTACAAAGAAACGCACCGGCACGCTGTTTTTCCGCTCTTCCGTCAGATGGCACCAAGCACCAACAGTTTAGTCGACAGAGGTAGTGGGGGTGGGCGGATGGGTGCTTCTCTTGTTTTTCTCCAAAGCGCGTTAGCAAACAGGATAATCAGGGCAATCAGTATTTTGCACGGAATATGGGCATGCGCTGCAAGTGGTGTGCAAAATAAAGACAAGACGGAATAGATTAATCGGACACGACCGACCAACACGACGTTCACTGACATTTGGGAGCTGGTTGCTTAGGTTCTGTACATTATGTGTGCCTGGACTTTTTTGTCTGTTCCTGACCAATACTTATCTCCGTTGCCCTTATTATTTTTTTTTTCTATTTTTCCTTAGTCTCAATTTATAGTGCCGCCCGGTCGGTGTCACGGGCACAAAACGTGCCCGTGACATCGACCGGGTCCGACCTTTCCCTGAATACATGCACAGCGGGCGGCACTGTGCAATAAAATACAATACAATGCATACTCCGTCTCACTAAAAACGTGCAGTACGGCCAAAGCTCCAGGGGTCGGGAGATAGAGCGAATGTTTAAGAGGAGGGAAAGGAGGAACGGGAAAGAAGGGCTGTGATTCAGCCGTTCCTTCTTTCCCTCCTCTTGAACAGGTCGGCGTACACTCTAGAGCAGTGGTCGGCAACCAGCGACCCCCCGCGAGGTAGTATCGTGCGGCCCCAACGCCCCCCCCCCCCCCCCCCCCCCCCCCCAAGCGCAGTCAGCTAAAAAAGAAAAAAGATAGAGTTGACTATACTTCGTCTCACCCTACGATGGACTAAAGACAAAAGCTACGGACCGCCAGATCCAATCACGAGCCACTTAAAAATCGCGTATTGCGCTTTGATGCGCGTATCAGTGCCCGCGTCTCGGATCACTGATGGGGATGGGCGGACAGTGGTTCGAATCGAAATAGCTCTGAGTGACTCAACAATTTTACATCGTAAGAAAGAGGCTGTTTCCAGTGTCGAAGTTATATAAATGATGCAGCGTTTTTTGGGTTCGGAGCATTATTCGTCCACCCCTAATCAATGCTGGGCATGTCATAGTGTAGCGTGGAACGTGATTGGACCTGGGGGCCCATGGGTTTGGCCCTTAGTCCATCGTAGGATGAGACATAGTATAATTCGCTGCCCGTTGCCTGCCTTCTCCCCTCAACCGCTGCCCGTTGCCTGCCTTCTCCCCCAGTTCAACACCAGAAGTCTCACTGAGAGGAGTCTCTAGGTTTTCGTGGAAATGTTGTATCTCATGTCGTGAAATAAAGAAACTGTTCATGTTCGATTTATGTACGTCAATGTGAGTCCGTGCAAGTGCTTTTTTATTTTTTATTTTCACCCCCCCCCCCCCCCTTCCCCCCTTCCCGTTGCTTGCTGTCCTGCCCGTTCCGCCTTGGCTTCATGGCGACACGGCCCGCTGCGTCAAAAGGTTGCCGACCACTGCTCTAGAGCACTGCACGGGCCCGGGCCAGTCCGAAAACCCAAACCCGGCCCGGCCCACTGGTCAGGCTCGGGACGGGTAGCAAGCATTTTCTCGGGCCCGGGCCGGGCTCGGGCTTGGACAAAAAATATCTTCGGGCCGTGCCGGCCCGGGCCGTGGCTGGGCAGTCGTGTGCCGCAAATTCTAAATTGTTGATAACAAAAAGCATGCTCATTGTTCTTTTAGCTTCAATGAAAACAAACAAGCGAAATGCAAAATCACTACAGCGCCGTTAAAAACAAAAAAAAAAGAAAAAAAAGACGTCTTGCACTTGGAAAGTTTTCACGTGGATAAAAGGAAACGTATGGATTCCACCAGCGTAGTGGGAAAGTGCGGTCAAGAAAACGAGGGCAGTTCAGTCGCAGGGTACAACATGAGTGGCTTAAAACAGCAAAAACTTGAGTTTGACTTGGCACTTTGTGCAGGGAGCCTTACTATGCCACCAAAGATTATGCTTATACAGCCTTTTGTAGATGCGCTAGCGTGATTGTGATTGTTTCTTCACAAAAACCATGTAGAGAGGAAAGTTCTCTGTGAAACGAATTGAAAAAAAAATGCATAAATAAAATATTGGTCACTTTTTTTTAATTACTTCTGAACTGCATATTTTGCTCATATTCTCGAAAATACATCGCCTAAGTCGGGATATTTATCGTGTCAAAAAAACTCTGTCCAAGTTTAAAAGAAATTTTAAAAAAAATAGACAGTTGGGTTGGTAAACGTTCATGATGAAAAAAAGCGCAAAACACAAGGACACAGAGGAGAGAAATACATACAGAAACAGCGCTTTGTCCTGTACGTATTTTTCTCCTCTGTGTCCTTGTGTTTCGCGCTGTTTTTCATCATGAAAATTTTTAAATAAAATGCGCTCGCTTTATGCTTCAACAGTTTTTAGGTTAAAGCCTGCAAACTGTTTTGGGCCCATGTATATAACCTGTCAGGATCGGACCGGGCTCAGGCTTATATTTAAAAAAAAAAAAAAAAAATCGGGCTCGGGCCGGGCTCAAGCTTCTGTCTAAAAATTCTGCCGGGCCCGGGCAGTGTCTCCTCCGGGCTGGGTCGCGCCAGGCTTAGAAATTAAATATTCTATCGGGCTCGGGCCGGGCCCGGGACGTGCCTCAACCGTGCCAGGTCGGGCCGGGCCTAGAAATTCCGGCCCGTGCAGTGTTCTAGTACACTCTGCCCCCTTGTAGCTTAGGCTGTACTGCACGGTTTTAGTGAGACCGAGTATAATGACTGTTTTCGCACCCCACCGTTCAATAAACCACCAAGGGCGATAAATGAAAAGCATTAGAAATGGCGAAAGCATAATAAAAATGTAGCAGTCCTGTGTTAATCCACAGTAGAGTCACAGTGCTGCGACCACTGATCTCAATGACAATTGCTGGATCGCGCATCCCCGCTCCGCGAGTGCAGCCACCGGACAACCATCTTGCATGCCATTTTTTTTTTTTTTTTTTTTTTTTTTTTTAGCGTTGCAGAAGTTGTTGGCACCGTTCTAAAGACCCTTTTTCTACTCGTTCGTCGCCACTCGCCGAAGACGTGCGTTAAGATCCTGTGTGAGCCGTGATATACGTGCCGTTGAGAGCACGTGGAAATTTTTACGAAAGCGCAGTGCCGCAGGACAAAGGCACAACTCGTCGAAAGCAAGTTTGGCTTTCTCGCGGCGTGTTCAGTGCCTCCTTGGCACGACGAATCGCTGTGTCTCTGTGCCTTCGCACGCTTGGATACCGATCAAGAATTGACGCCGCACCAAAGTTTTGAAGGTGTGTCACGCGTAGATGTCTTTAGATCATATATATATATATATATATATATATATCTGCCATGGAGTTCTGAATCGTCAGGCTGTTCCGGTGAGTTGCTATCGATAAAAGGGGGGGGGGGGGGATCTGTACGTGCTCTTATGTACTATTAACTATGGCAATGTTCCAAACCTACTCTAATGGATCATATGGGAGCACGAATAGAGCAACGCTGTGGAGTAAGGAGGGTTTTGGAAGGCAACAGTACAATACGGCGAGAATGAACATTTTTGAAGCGCGGCCCATATGGCCGTGTACAATCTGTTGACCAATCACAATTAGGCAAGCCGCGCTCAAACGTCAAGTGCAATTAAGTAGGTTGATAATGAGCCAGCACTGATCAGTGATGAGGAGCTGTTGTGCGCGGTATTCTGTAAATCGTCTAATGACGAAAAAAAAAGACGTACCTTCCCCCCCTCTTCTGTCGCTACTGGACGCTGGATCAAACTTGTTTCTGGACCGCGAGTGCCGCAAGTATACAGTCGTCAGGGTAAAGTAAGACGCTGATCCAGAGGCACATACTGCTTCACGCACACACTCGCAAAACACATCCACACGGCATCGATTCTTGATCGGCATCCAAGCGTGCGAAGGCACAGACACAGCACGTCGGCGTGCCAAGGAAGCTTCGAACACGCCGCGAGACCGCCGAAACTTGCTTTCGACGAGTTGTGCCTTTTTCCTGCGGCACTGCGCTTTCGTAAAAATTTTCACGTGTTCTCAAAGGCAAGTATCACGACTCACACAAGATCTTAAAGAACGTCTTTGGCAAATGACGACGAACAAGTAGAAAACGGGACTTTAGCACGCTGCCGCCGGCCTCTGCAATGCTAGCAAAACGAGAAAAAAAAAAAAAAACGGCATGCAAGATGGCTGTCCGGTGGCCGCACTCGCGCTGAGGGAACAAGTGGGGCAGAGCCGTGTATTGAGAGAGTTTGGTCAATAGGCGGAGCAAAGGCCGCAGCCAGCGCCGAATATTCCCCCCACGCTTAGAGCTTAAACTAAATTTGTGACAGCGTCGACCAATCAGGAGACCTCTACTCCATCTCACAAATGTCTGCAGTGAAGACAAAGGCACAGGCGCGTGAGCCTAGCTCAGCGAAACGCTTTTGTTTGTACGAGACCTCGTGCATAGGAGGCACTTTCCAAAGCCACGCGCTCGTGCCCATGCCTTTGTCTGCACTGCTAGAACAGCGTCCTGAGACTGGCTGAAAGAAAGCAGTGCAAAGGGTGGGGTGCGCGAGCGTCTTGAGACGCGGAGTTCCGCTCGGCACGGCTCAAATTATACTTCGTTTCACTTTATCTGCGAGCGAAGCCAAAGCTAGAAGCGCGAGACCAGCGCTTTTTGCATTTCTCCCCAGCTCGCGCGCTCGAGCAAAGCCTGAACGCACGGAGCTTCCGTGCTCGCGCTTTCAGTGTTGCCTTCGCTTGCACATAAGGTGAAACGAAGTATAGGGAGTATTCATTGGCAGCCATATCTGTGTGCACGACTGCTGAGCACGTGCTGACGGCGACCTTCCACAGTTCTTTTGCAACGCGCATTCCGCACCATCAAGATTGCCGATCTCAGCAGGCTATTAATGTGAGCTCGTTCTGAGCATGCGCTCTAAAGAGCACCCACAAATATGGCGTCCAGTGAATACTCTCTATAAGGAGTATTCACTGGGCGCCATATATGTGGGTGATGTCTAGAGCGCATGCTCTGAACGAGCCCACATTAATAGGCTGCTAAGACAGGCAATCTTGAGGGTGCGAAATGCACGTTACAAAATAACTGTGGAAGCTCGCGATCAGCACGAGCTCAGCAGTCGTGCACACAGCTATAGCCGCCAGTGAATACTTCCTATAGGAGGTATTCACTGACCGCCATATTTGAGGTCACTGTTTAGAGCGCATGCTCACAACGAGCTCGCATTAGTAGGCTGCCAAGACCGGCAATCTTGATGGTGCGGGGTGCACGTTGCAAAATAACTGTGGAAGCTCGCCATCAGCACGTGCTCAGCATTTGCGCACACAGATATGGCCGCCAGTGAATACACCCTATAGTCGTGTCACAAATTTAGAGCACACGACCACCGCTAGGGGCTGTTTCGCGGCCTGTGGTTGGCCCCGAGATGCTCGCCTATTCAAACCAATGTATGGCCAAACTCTCTCAATAAACGGCTCTGCAAGCGGGGATGTGCAATCCAGCAATTGTCATAGAGATAAATGGCTGCGACATGTCACGGCGAAGTCGTTGGGCATCGGCATCGCGTTCGCGCAACGTGGCGCAGTGGGGTGCATGAATAAAAGCGTTCGGAACAAAAAAGACATCTGTTTTCACAATCACAGCATACTGCTGTCAGCCGTGGCCGTTGCAAACTTGATGTACGGCCGTGTCGGCCCCCATCCAACCATTGGAGGGTTGACGCCATGTGACTTCGCAGGGGGTTTGAACCTATTGGTTGAAACTTCACTGAGGGCGAGGGAGTGAGGGCCTTCAACAGCCTCGGACGGTGCGAGGGAGGGCGAATTTGGACTGAATTTGGACATCTGTTAGAGTTAGACCTATTCAATGCCAATATGCCAACATCCCCTACTCTCTAAAGATGCACACTGTTTGTAAAATAAATTGGTTCGCCAAAGAGCTCGCAAAGTCTCCACCACCTCCTGAGAACTTCAACGGACGTCAGCCTGCCAAACTGTGCAGGCCCAAAGTATACAACAACTTCCAAACGAACCATTACTTCACCCCTGCCCGTTTCAATCTGCAGTGGTTGAGCATCGTACCGGTGTGCGGCCGTGTATCACTCTGTGTTATGCAAGATAAAGACCCCAAGGCTATACTCCGCTTGAGCTTAAGTAAGGGCTCAGCCGATGCTACAAGCGCATGTGGCCCTGAACAGTGACTGTATCTGCACGAGAGCGCGCGCTTGACAGGGACGCTGAAAGCCCGGAGCTCGCTCTAGTAGCTTCTGCTACGCTCACACTTAAAGTGAAACGGAGTATTGCAATCATACTGCGCTGGTAAAAAATTTCATCTACAGCGCAGACACCAGACGCGTAATTGCGCTAACTTCCTGCTGTCTAAACAGACACAACGCAATTATAAAGTAAAATGATTTACAACGCCGCATACCCGAAAATTTGCTGACGGATAGTGCAATCCGAAGGACGCAGTACTTGTACACACTTTGTGAGCTGGATTCGAGTGATGCGTGAACACTGCGGATGCACCACTGTAAAAAGGTAGAAATATTGGCAAAGGTAAGTAGAAGGATGGCTGCAAGTCTTCACCGACGGTTCTACAAGCCCGGCGAAATGGACAGCCATTACTGAGATATATATATATCTGCCGATAAGACATCTTGCTGATCGGCTTAATTTTGCCACGACCTAACAACAGCGGAGTTGGTAGCCATTTGGAGAACATTAAACTTGCTGCTTGCAACCACCAAGGAAGGCAGTAATCTTGACCGACCCCAGGCAAGCTCTGACCGCTCATTCACACTGGAAGCGGATCCGCGTTCGCAAAGCGGTTGCGAACGCGGTTGTATAGACCTTTCCAATGTTTACAAATCCACAGCCCAGCCTGCGATCTCCACAGCTCAGCACGCGCGTGTGCGTCGCTCCGGAAAACGAGCAAAGCACGCGCCATACGCACGAACACTGGAAATGGCACCGGCCATACGCTCTTTCTTGGAAAGGTCTATAAAGATCCAGTACAATTTCACGCGCATTTGACATCATCAAATGCGCGTGCAATTGTACTGGATCTTTATAGGGAGTATTCACTGGCGGCCATAGCTGTGTGCTCGGCTGCGGAGCGCGTGCTGAACGCGAGCTTCCACAGTTCTTTCGCCACGTGCATTCCGCACCACCAAGATTGCCGGTCTTGGCAGCCTATTAATGCGAGCTCGTTCTGAGCATGCGCTCTAAACAGTGACCTCAAATATGGCGGCCAGTGAATACCTCCTATACAACCGCGTTCGCAACCGCTTTGCGAACGCGGATCCGCTTCCAGTGTGAATGAGCGGTAAGTCTCCTTTTATAACCGGAAAAAACAAACCACTCTGGTGGCTGCTTCAAGGTTGACTCTGAAGAAGGGTTGGTAAATGGCTTTCCAGTGGCTGCCGGCCCAACCTGTATTTTAGGCAACAATACGGTTAATGCCCTCGAAAAGATCGCGCAAACTTGATACGCCCACAATCTCCCTTCGGTGGTACAATGAAGTACCCGCTTTATAACAACATCCCGGCGCATATTGCCTTAAAAGGCACCATCACTCATGAGTTGTAGATGGGCGCCACCCACCTGAAAGTCTTCGTAAACTGCCGAGAGATGAAGCACACTCTAAAAAAGGGATATCACCTTACACCCTCTTGTCCCATATAATACACCCCAAAACTTCAGTTCGACGTATACAGCGCACTGTAGTCGAACAGAGGGCCCCAAATTTTACGAGGGGCTTCATAACGGTGCGATATAACTTTTTAAATTGCTAAAGTACGTATCAAAGACCACATAGAAGAAAACACTGAGTTTTTGCAGTAGGGCCAAGAAAACCCCGATTATTTTTTTTTGTAGTCAGCAACACGTACATTAGCTATTTTAATAAGTTGCACCACACGGCTATCAAGCCCCTCGTAAAATTTGGGGCCGTCTGTTCGACTATAGGGCGCTGTACGTCGAATTTAAGTTTTGGGGTGTATTATATGGGACAAAGGGTGTAACGATACACCCTTTACACCCTTTTTTTTTATAGTGCAGCCTTACTACATCGCTGGAGGCCAAACTGTGCAAATACCCTACACTCTAAAAAAAAAAGGGTGTTATCTTACAGCCTTTGTCCTATAAAAGACACCCCAAAACTTCAGTTCGACGTACGGGGCACTGACGTCGATCTGACGTTACTAACTTTCACGAGAGGCTTGATGGCCGTGTGG
This sequence comes from Ixodes persulcatus, assembly GCA_013358835.2. Classification (NCBI taxonomy): domain Eukaryota; kingdom Metazoa; phylum Arthropoda; class Arachnida; order Ixodida; family Ixodidae; genus Ixodes; species Ixodes persulcatus. Next base: position 192,819 of record JABSTQ010009436.1, on the reverse strand, counting down.
TACAACTTAGTAAAATAGCAAACGTACGTAATACTGACTACAAAAAAAAAATGATCGGAGTTTTCTTGGCCCTATTGCAAAACCTCAGTGCTTTCTTTCTGTGATCGTTGATACGTACTTTAGCTAAGTTATATCGCACCGTTATCAAGCCCCTCGTAAAATTTGGGGCCGTCTGTTCGACTCTAGTGCGCGGTACGTCGAATTGAAGTTTTGGGGTGCATTATATGGGACGAAAAGGTGATAGTACCCTTATTTTTAGAGTGTACCTACTCTTTACACACTCCGAAGGATAAATGAACCCGACTGCCAACACTGCTTGGCATAAGAATATATTGAACACGTGCGTCTTTCATGCTCGTAATGGCCAGACAATCGGAAGGACTTCTACCACTGGCATGCAGTTAGTGCCCTACTTGACTATTGAAGAGCTTTCGCACCAGCTACTGCACCACGCGGAGCTACGGACAGGGGCGGAGCCTTCAAAGCCATCGTGAATTTCCTTTAGAAGACTGGACTTGTGGACCGCCTGTAAAGAAACATCCCTGACGTAAGAGCCGAGTCAATTGCACTTGATCTTTTTTTACCATTATAGCAATAATTCGGTCCTCGCTAGTATTGAATACGGGAAATAAAAGGGGTGATTCAGAGCCAGAAGGTTAGGTCACCTATTGATGTAGCCCCACCAAAGTTCCCCTTCTCTACGCTGGTATCGGCTTGCCCCAGGAGGGCACACCTCTCCCGATTCCTTCCTTTTTTTCTCTCCCTCGGACAACAACCACAGAAAAGGAAGGAAACTTCCTTTTTTCCTTTTAATTTGGAAATTTCACGGACTGCTGACCATCGCGCACTAATTTTCCTGTGCCCCACTAAGCAATAAGTATGCGATTAGTAAAAAATTAACTTAATATTGTTTCATGGTTCCTTTAAAGAAAAGCTGAGCGGTCTTGTGTTTGAGGAAGCACACTTAAATCGTCTTGATTTAACCTTCAAAATCTCAAATATCGAAATTACTTTTTTTTGCTTTTAATTTGGTGCGTGGAGGCTGCAGAAAATCATTTTCAAAGTACCGCTGAATGCCCTCCTTTCCGGAGCGTGACGTCACAGAAGAAGCTTTCGGAATCTCCGCTCTCGCGCATCTTCGGCGCCTGTCAAAGCTGCACGCGCACTCTTGCTATGTTTAAAGAGGGTAGAAAAAGATGTCACGACTGGTGCCAGGGGGGGGGGGGGGGGGGTATAGACGTTTCCACTGTTTACAAAAATCACAGTCCACATGTGTTAAATCACAGTCGAGAACGCGCACGTTCGTCGCTTCGGAAAGCGAGCAAATTAAATCACGCGCCATACGCACGAACACTGAAAATGGAACCTGCCAAGTGTTCTTTTTTGGAAAGGTCTATACACCTTCCCAAAAAACGCTCCTATACTTCGTTTCACCTTATCTGCGAGCGAAGCCAAAGCTAGAAGCGCGAGACCAGCGCTTTTTGCGTTTCTCCCCAGCTCGCGCGCGCGAGCAAAGCCTGAACGCACGGAGCTTTCGTGCTCGCGCTTCCAGCTTTGCCTACGCTCACACATAAGGTGAAACGAAGTATAGGCCGCCACCACGTTGCTGATGGTGATGCGGCAGGTGCGACTCGCGCGCCCTTTATCAGCTAGAAATTTTCTGCCACTCTCTTGGACTGTGAACACCTGCTCAGGGCGATTTTCTAGCTATGTTTTTGCGGTTTTGCATTCGACGTTTTCTGGCCCCTCTTAAAACTTTCCACTTAATTTTTCTGATGCATGCTTCGTACCCTTTCTGTGTTATCTTCCGCTGTGAGAAATAGTGCTGGTAAGTGCCTCCCATTCAAGCGTTTCTGCTCGACATTCACGGGAAACGAAAGAGGGGAAGGATGTCGAACGCCCTCGACGGGATTTTGCGAACAATGACGACTGTTTTCCCCCTTCCCAAAGATAATCCGCGAAGTCAGCTTGGATTCCGTCCGATCGTCAAGGTTGACTGTCGTCGACAGTGACTGTGTTATTTGGGATATTTCTCAAATAAATTCTTTTCAGATAACGCTGCATCGCGTGGCACGTACAATATATTGTTCGAATGTTAAAACTTTCTAAATGGTGTGTCCGTGTCCTGCCCATCGGTAAACACGTTATTTGTGAGCGTGAAAAATGCATGCCTTTCGGCTATCTTCTGTTGTAAATTATTTTGTACAGCTAAGCGCTTTGCCGTTTGACGCGCGGCTAATTGAGCGGCGCCGGCAAAATTTATCGTAAAAAACAACAACACGACAACTAACATTCGCATTCGTTCTGTTGAGCGCGTGCCCAACAAAATTAGTTTACAGTTTATTTTGTGCTTTTTTGTTTTGTTTTGTTTTTCAAGTGAGGTACAATGCTTTCTCAATGTCATCGGGAAAATGCATACACCATGAAACACAAAATACAGCAGGAAAAGACGATAATTTAGCCGCCAGCAGTGTTAAAAACTGCGCCTATCAAAATCACAGTCCACTCGGTTAGGGTTATCAGGGACGCCGGTGAGAGTCTAGCCTCAAACCCAGTGACTGGGCTCGAAAGCGGTTTGTTGTCGCTGGGGTCGAGTGTTTCCTGGAAAGGTGTATACCTGGCAAGCTTGCGATGGAACCTTTTCCAGTAAGCTTCTGCGCATGCGTACACCCCCTCTCCTGGCCTTGCTTCCCGCTGTCGCCATTTCTGCAGGGCAAAGTTCCGGTCGACCAACATATTCAGCACCTATCCTTGCGAGTATTTCGTCTTTATTGGCGACTCTCGTTTGAGTATACGCTAGTATGGGGCATAGAAGGCAACGAAGATCAATACAACGAATGTTATCTTGACGGGCGGACGCAAATTCGGCTGCCCTTCCATGGCCTCCGAGATCTCGTTCGCGCGCTTCGGGATCTCGGAGGACATGGCCCTTCATTTGTAGTTCGAAAACAACCCCGCAGGGGGCGCTCGTTACTGGAAAAGGGTCCATTGAACGCGTGTTTTAAAGGGATACTGAACCAAGGAATTTAGTGTCCATAATAAGTGGCACACGTTCTTTCCACGAGCCAGCAGCCGCCGGTGTGCGCAAGCACACGCAACACAAATGACGTCAAAGACCTCCATTCGTGGTTACGATGACAGTGAAATGTATAGGCTTCGGGCCAAAGGAGAATAAAGATAAGTTTTTCATCTCACAGTGGTGTCTGGTGTTAAAGGCAAGCGATTAATTGGTCTAGCAAGCACGTAGCTTGTAGAGATGAAAAGCCTTTCTTTATTCTCCTTTGGCACGAAGCCCATGCATTTCACTGTCCTCTTAAGCGCGAATGGAGGTCTTCGACGTCATTTTCGTTGCGTGTGCTCGCGCACACCGGCGGCTGCTGTCTCGTGGAAAGAACGTGCGCCACTTATTATGGACACTAAATTCCTTGGTTCAGTATCCCTTTAATAGACCTATTGCTAAATTACCCAAGCATCAAGGAGAATGATGGGAATGTATGGACACGCGCCACACGCGCTCGCCTTCCCCGTATAAAAGATTCGAAGTAAAACACCAAAATAAAGCGTTGACAAGCGCGCGTGCAAATGCCATTTGTTTTAGACATTTGCTTTAGAAAAGCTACTACTGCTGACGCCAGTACGTGCAGCGCGTGTACCTACACTCGGAGCATGCTCCCTGGCGCTTGGGAATTTCGCAAAAGGTCTTTTGAAAAGCTGCAGCTTTTCGAATTAAAAATTCCAGTCGTATAAAAAGAAACAAATTATTTACAGCTTAGCTATTCAATTCAACAAACTTTTAGAAGCTTACTACGGCTTTCCACCCTGCGCCGAATTGGCTACAGTAAAATAAAGATTAAAAAAAAAACCGCGAATATTCTTTTTCTGTTGGGAAATGGTGTCCTTGTGGTATTTGAAAGCACAACATCCCACAACTACATATTACAAACGAACATAAACACCATGAAGCACTGAACACCTGAATCACCGTCCCGTTGACTGCACCAGAGCCTTATATAGCCTACATATTGAAGGTAACCATTTGGACAGTGACCACCTTAGCACTTATTAAGGTTTCAAGTATCCGATGGAGCCTGTCAAAGGAAAAACAGTGTTTCGAAGTTCGTGAACAATATCTCTTACTAAAAAGCATTGGTACAAGTAATCATAATTCGGCGCAGTCCTTACAACAACACCCACAAAAACGGCTCCTAGAAGAAATATTAACGCTTCTCTGCATAGCAGTACTCAGGACGAAGCGAGTCAAGGCAGTTTCTCCACTTTAGAATAGTTATTTTGCTTTTCTTTACTAGCTGACTAGTTTAACATGGTCATTAAAGTCACATAGTCACTTACAAAGTGAGAACTGCAGGGCGTGTCTTTCAAAAGCCTGGCCTCCAGCAAGCACCCCATGCCTTCCGTCGTGCTTTGACTCCACGCGCGCGCTCGAGGTGCACGAACGCCGAAGCGTTGTCAAGGGTAGTATAGCTCGCACAGGAGGCATGACAAATGAAGCTGCTCGCTACCGTTCTCACCTTGTCAGAGACTATTGAGAAACTTAGTGACATTTCACATCTAGTCGAGGTGTACTATGTTCAATAAAAAGTCAACAGAAAGTCTGTAGCGTTGCTATTGACACTGGCTACAGAGAGTCAACTGAATATTTTCAACACGAAGTAAACAGAACGTCTGCACTCATTCTGATGAAACTGTCAACAGGAAGTCAGCAGAAAAAGAATCAACGTAAAGTTAATAGAAAGTCAACAGCTTTTCTTTTGACTCAGGCTAAATAAAATAATAAAAAAAGTTTCAACACAAAATCAAGAAACGTTCTGTTGACCATGTCAACAGGAAGTTGTATTCAAAAGAAAGTAATCATAATCAACAAGAAGTCGACACGCTTTCAATAGAAAGTCAAGAATTATTTTTATAGGGGTACCCGCTCGATCACCAGTCATACAAACAAATTGTACTGTGACCCTTGGTCCCCGCGGAAACGACAGCTAACCCCTAAAAATGATCGTGAGTAATCCGTTCTCTCCAGTGGACGCACAGCTCACCCAGAGGGATCGAAGATGGTTGACTTCTGGTTGCGGCACTTCTTTTCTTCGTCCAGCCGACGTTCGTCGTGGCGTCCGACCCATTTGACGGTATCTGTCACATTCTCCTGTCGTAAACGCGGGTGCAATAACGCTGCCACAACCCGTCTCTAGTGCCCCCCCCCCCCCCTCCCCCCTTTTTCTCCATTCCTCCCTCGTCGGCTGCACATGGCCACGTCCATGCTTACGCAACTTCCTCGGGCTTATAATGAAACCCATCTATCTCCTAGCTTTTTTCTGCGTTACGCACACCCTTCGACAGTGTTGGCAGCATGATGTCACCATCTACGCCGATTCGGGGGTTCTTGAGCGGCCCATAAAGGCGAAAATATGAACTATGGAGGGGGTTTTCATAAGTCCGCTCACCAAAAAACTTGTTATGCCGCATCTACTCCGAAAATTCCAGAAAAAACTTTAATTCGCAGTATCCAACTCCCAGGAATTAACTGAAGCTCCTTTCGACATAATCACCAGCCACCTCGAGGCACTTTTGCATTCGATGAATCGAACGGTCGAAACGACGCTAGAAATCATTCGGTTTCAGGACAGAAAGCTGCTCCTCAACACCAAAAATGAGGTATTCTCTTGTCTCAAACACTTTTCCACGGAGTGGTTCCTTCCGTTTGGGGAATAGCCAAAAGTCACGGGGCGCCTGGTCAAGGGTATAGGCGGGTGGAGTCAGCAGGTTAATTCCGGAATTAGCGATGAAATTCAAGGTTCTGCAAGACGTGAGATAGTGTGCTTTGTTGTGGTGGAGGATATGACGACGCAGTTCCTTCTTGGGGTGACCTCTGCCCGCCACAAGTACTCGATTTTTTTATTTCTCGTCTCCATAGCCTCTTTAAAAAAAAAATAGGTTGAAAGGATTAAAGAAACAAATATGAATCCAAACACCTTTAAAAATCGAAAGTGTTCAAGAGACCGAACTTTTGGAAAAACCTTTATGAGCGAAATAAATGGCCGTGAGCTTGAGTGTTTTGGGGCGCTTGGTGATTTCAACTAGACTCACTCAGTAAGCTGCACTTCAAAGGAACGACACGAAAGCCCTATTGGTGCTTGAAGTCGTGGTTGCCACTTGTCTGAAGCTTTCGATGAAATCGCAGGAAACGCTTTTCCGTCCTGCAGAAAAGTTCAAACGGTCTGCTCGACGAAACAAAATGCCACCGCCTGGGCTTCCTGACGCCATATACCTAAAGCTAGGAAAGTAGCATTTTCGAATCGTAACGATCGCCAATTGCGGCCGCTCTGCACTAAGCAACAAAATGGCGGCGTTTACAGGGGAAACGGAGTGCTGATACTCTCACACTTCATCGCACAACCACCGTGTATAGACCTTTTCCTTAACGGCGCTGCCATCTTGTGAATTGCGGCGCCGACGACGCCGTCTAGCGGCTTAGAAAAAGAAATACCGTCTAGTTCTGGCAGCACAGCTATCTGTGTAGGCGACGGTGTGGGTATAGGGGGAACTTGGCTAGACTTGGCTATGGTGGGCTGCAATAACTTGGTTGGAGCTTGTCCGGTTGAATCCAGCTGGCTACTCACAGGCCATCACCTTGCTTCCTCGAGAGAACGACGACGAAGACGGTGGGGTGTTTTGATTAAGTTTCCACAACGAAAGAATATATTAGCCGTTTAATGTAGTCTATGCAGGTAAGCTCTCAGCATTTGATAGCTCCATCTTGAGTGGTGGCATGTGGACTTTTTCATACCTTTCACATACCATGGGGCTTGCAGTGATAACCTAATTGGACCACCTGCAACGGGAATTAAAATCGGTCCTCTTGTCGTAGACGAAGTGGTCGTGAACGTGACGTTGAGTCTGATACGAACCTGTCGCGATTCAAGCTCGCAGTCGACTGACTTCATAAATAAGGATTCTTGGGGAAAATGCGAAGCTCGATAACATTGTAGCCACACTCGCGCTGCAGCTTCTTGTGCTCATGGCACACTTTCTGCTATTGTTCTTATGCTTTTTATAATCATTTATCCATCCCACGACCACGCAGTGGTAGCCAGACAACCGTAGATTTTCGGAAATTGCAGCACGGTAAAAAGGAGCACTCGGAACTAACTCATGCACGATGTCCGTTTTTAAGCCTTTTTTGCCCATACCCTTGGCGGTGGCATACCCTGTGTCAGCGGGCAATCCAGAAATGCACCAGGTCGAGGGTATGTGAGTTACTGGCTGGTTTGAGGTTATGCGAAAAAGGTCTATAGGGCCAGCTTGAACTAAAGGGGCGCTGACAGGTCAAAATCTTTTTTTTTTTTTATTTGAAACGATTGAAAACGATGCCTGGACATTACCCTCAAAATGTAAAACTTGGGAACTCGGTATTTGTGAAAAGTAAAAAAAAAATAAAAAAAATTTAAAAGCCGAATTTTAAGTTTCCGCGCGAACCGCGCCAGCGCAGGGACGTCAAAAATTGAGTCGTCCTGCAACTCGAGTTTCTCTCACGCCACCGTCCCGACCCGAAGTGTCGTGTTCGCCCGCGTCCCGCGATGAACCGCTCTCCTTCGTGTGCCGCCTATCGCTGTGAGCAGACGACGCTTCACTTTCGAGTTTGAAGTTCTTTTAGGGCCCTTTCAGCAATCTCAAATTCTTTGAAAGGGTGTGAGGTTGAAGAGAACGCGCAGTGGACTTTTGTGAGCGACGTGAGGGGCCACGTCGCGCCGGTTCTGCGTGAATGGCTGCCCCGGTGTAGTGGGCCGGCGGAGTCACAATCGAATCTACCGTACGACACCAAACGGTTTTGACCATTTGACGATTTCCTTTTCGAAGTCTGAGAGGTCGTCGGGCACCTAGAAAAGAAAACTTCGTCTGATCCCCCGACTTACCGATCATCCTCAGTGCTATACTCTATTTCCCCTTATGATGCACCGCAGGAAAGGCTACAAGCGAGAGCTCCTTGCTCTGGGGCAGATCTCGGCACCACAAGCTCTCGTGCATTAAGAATAATAATTGGGGTTGTGGGGATATTTATACAGCGAGGGCAGCTACTAACGCTATGAGCTCACGCTTCTAGCCTTCGCTGCGGTACAACATAAGGTGAAACGAAGTATGCATGTGTCAAGCGCCGCGGCGCCGCCCTGTTTTCCGAGGGAGGATAAAAAAACCAGGAGGCGACATCACTCAGGACTCCGATTTTCGGTATTTCAAAAAGAAGGGCCATGGTGCGTTTGCAATGGCGTTAAAAAACATGTTTTAGGAATGCAGGTATTAAATATTATAGGAATGTCGCTTACAAAGCTTCTAAATTTCATAATTTTTGACGTCACAAAAAAAAAAAAAAGAAGAAGCGAGGAGGTGTAAAGAGGGAGAGAAAAGCGCCAAAAATAAAAAAAGGCGCGTGTCTATGTCGACAACTTGCATCGTTTTAGACCAAAAAAAAAAAATAAAACGACCTGGGGGTCAGTGCACCGAGAAAAAAAAATCACGCCGAAGACACTCGATCTTTGATTTTTTTTTAATGGAGAAATCGGCCGCGTATCCTCGTGATTTAAATATTTCTAGGATGCTTAGAGCCCGCAGAGTGAGTTATCACCATAATTAGGTGATCTCAGACACCTCCTCAAGGCCCCTTTAAGACTGCTTACGTGTAGGAATGCGAAAGTATTATAGTCCCGCGGGTACGGCGGTGACATCGCGCTTCCCCACTGCGCAGGCGCGACGCCCCCGCCGGCATCACGGCTCCCGCGACGAAGCATCTGCGTTGCTGTGGTTTTCTTTGGGTTTTATTTCTGAGGCGTGTCCGCTTTGACCTTGAGCGACGCGTGCTTGATGACGTATTTTATGGCCATCTTTCGGGCACAACGCCGACGCCTTTTCGCTTATACCGGTGTCAGACGGCGTTTTAAAGATCCTTTTCACTAAGCTCCTTTATAAAATCGGCGAACCAGCGCACGCCGTAGAGCACGTGCGCGCGCCACAGAGCACATGCGCACTCCACATCGCAAGCTGATTGGCCGATTTTTTAAAAGGAGCTTAGTGAAAAGGATCTTTAGAACGCCGTCTGACAGGGGTATTAATGGGACATAAATGGCTTTCGCCTTAAAACATGAAAGTACAGAGATACAAAAAGTGACAGATATCGCTGGACTACGAACTACGGTTTGATACTTCATATTCTTCATGTGCCTTGGCAATGTGTTTTTTTTTTTTTCTTCTTTATTCGGAGCTATAGATTCAATTTAGTTTGAAACGACCCCCATTTCAGCGGGACCTAAAACACCGCAAATTTTACTTTTCTTGTTGAGCTCGATGGAAGGCATTCTGACGCATGTTGCTCTCTTTGATGGCCGTTCTTTCAAGCATTTCTTGTGCATATGGGCTTCTGCTTCTTGCAAGGATGAGGATGCTGCTGAACACGGCACTGCACTTCCAGGTGCGGCAATGACCTGCTGTAGTTCTTTTGACAGGTGCTGCATGCTCTTTTGTCCTATCATTTACGCACCTGCCAGTTTGTGATAACCCCTGTGTCACACGGCGAATATTGTGTCTTGTAAGAAATCTTGCAAAGATTTTTCTTGGTTGATGTTTCAGTTTACTTTACAGCAAATTCAATACGCCTTGTTTGGAGCAGGGCACTCGACCTGTCCCACCTTGCGGCTACTTTCTTTTAAAGGGAAGCTGAAACACTTCATTCAAAAAACGAGTTAGACGTGAATTTTAGAGTAGTTTTATCCCCTAAATCTGCATATCACGTTTTTTTCCCCGAAGACGTAACTAACCGTGAGAAAACATGAAAAACCTTCGTCCAGTCGTGAAGTCATAAGAGGATCTTTCGGCTGCCAAGCGCGTGTCAGTCGTGTGAGCAGCGCGTGCAATTGCAAGCTTGCCAGGCATATTCCCCCGCACTCGCACCAGCCCTGACGCCTTTTTCTGCCCTTCTTATAGGAGGTATTCACTGGCCGCCATATTTGAGGTCACTGTTTAGAGCGCATGCTCAGAACGAGCTCGCATTAATAGGCTGCCAAGACCGGCAATCTTGGTGGTGCGGAATGCACGTGGCGAAAGAACTGTGGAAGCTCGCCGTCAGCACGCGCTCCGCAGCCGAGCACACAGCTATGGCCGCCAGTGAATACTTCCTATACAAAGAAAGAGTGCGTGTGTATAGCTTTTTTAGGCGCTGAAGATGCGCGAGAGCGGAGATTCCGAAAACTCCTTTTGTGACGTCACGCACTGGGAAGAGGGCCTTCAGCGATACTTTGAAAATAATTCTTTGCGGTCTCCATGCGACAAATAAATAATAAAAAAATAATTGAATATTCGATATTCTGGAGGTGAAATGAAGACGATTTAATTGTTTCCTCAAATACAGAACCGTTTCAGCTTCCCTTTAATTTATGGGCCATGCCAGGAATGTAGGGCACTAGACTGCAATGTTTTGCCGAGTTCTTGTCTTCTCTATTCCATCTGTGCCAGCTGATTTGCGTTACAGTTTGGTGCAAATGTTTTCAGATACGCATACCAGGAGACCAATGTGATACCCAGAATCACGTAGGCGGAAAAAGTGCTTTTCAAAACTTCGCCCATTATTCTGGTGACAATATTTCTTTCAGGTTGATACAAGGACATCGTTGGAAACACTTCGTTTTATAGTTTTGAAATGGCCAGACGCAAACGGAAGAAACCCTTTGCATGACCTTGGTTCATACTTCCAACATATGTGTATATCTTTATATGCGAGTGTGAGGTCGAGGAACATGATGGACCTGCTCACATGTATTTCATGTGCTATGTTTAGAGACGGACGGTACTGCCCCCGGGTATGTGTTGAGTGCATAATGGTGATATCAAATCAATAGCCTTTCCATTTTACGAACAGAAGGCATGAAATGCGTGGGACAATGACAAAGAAGGCTTGCGGGTTTAGTTGCCAAACCGCCAAAGGTCACCTGGCTTGCCCCTGCAAAGAGCCAAGAAATGATTTAGATGATCTGCAGACCTCTAAAGACCTATGTCTTAGTGTTTATTAAACTACGGATATTGTCGTTTGGGGATTGTTTCATTTCCCCTGTAGTTTCAAGTGTACCGTCATTACCTTCTGCTCCATTTTATGTTCTGTATTATGACTGCACATAGGTCAGGTGTGCTTCTTGATGTTAGTATTAGGAATTGTGTCATTTAGGATCTCTCAAGAGATTGCAGAGCTATTCTTGGTTTCTTTTTCTTTTTTTACTTTTTGTCACAGTGCCTATTTAAGCACGTTTTGAAAAATAAGAAATTATGCTGTGTTTGTGACCTTTCGGTGTTTGCGTCGTTTTCTTACGTGCAGTATAGGGTTTTATGTTATGTTGCACAGCTAGTTTATTCTTTTAAAGGGCTTTATTTTTAAATGCAAAACTGTTAATTAAAAAAGTAAAATTATGTGAAAACATTGGTTGCAATATTTCATTCTCGAAAGTAAAAATGAACACATGAACATATTTTGAAGCGCGCTACCTCGAGATTATATTTCGTAACATATCAATTAATATACAACCTGCCATATTCGCGACAAGATTAATGCAGCTAGACAGTGATATATAAAAAAAAGAATGTTGTGGCAAAGTTGTCTACTGGGGTTTTCGAGACAAGATAAGAGTGGTTGCTGTTGCCAGCAGAGATGGCAGTAATGAGATTACTGTAATAAAATTAGAGGAATTAAATTTCTTTTTGTGGCAATGAGTAATATAATGACTTACTTTTCTAGACTGGTAATTTAGTAATGCAATGAATTACTTTCAGGCTGTAATTTTTAGAAATTTACTTATTACTTTTGAAATTACTTTTGTCCCCAAAAAAAGTGAATCTGCAAGCTTTAAGAAAAAAGTAGAAAAATTATATTGCATGGTGAAATGTCGTGAAATCAGAGCAAATAAACTAGGGCCATTTGAGAGCCAAGCCTCGTACGAGGAACACGCCAGACGCAAAAAAGGCGGGCTCGAGGGGCGAAGGAGATGGAGAAAAGCTTTCGTGTGAAGACATCGCTGGAAGGCATTGGCTCCAGAACTCCAGACAAGATAGGTTCACGGCGCTTGTCATCACGATGGTACTACAATCGTACTTCGATCATTCCTAAACTGACAATGCAGTGGGAGCTACGAGCTCACCGGAATCAATCAACCACAATCCTTTCTTCCCCTGACCCCTTTTCTGCGCGTGGGTATAAACGAGAGCGTGGTTACGTGGCGAAATATAGACGTATGACTTGTGCAACGAACGCGTAGCTTCCACCGCACTGTCAGCCTAGGGGTAAACGACGTATAGGCAGACTTGTGCCTATCTCAATATAATTCACCTTTATTGAGTCTAGTTTGGAGAAGGAGACAAGAAAGAAAGCTACATTGCGTAGCTTGACAGGTCCCTGCCTCCCTACAGACTTGGGCAGATTAGTCGACACATGCAAAAAAAAAAAAAAAAAAAACAGACAGAGCATGATACCGCTTTTGATATCATGAACAGAGCAGAACTTCTAAAATATTATTTGTTGTTAAAATACTGTTGTCTAATTTGGTTATTTGACATTTTTATTTGAATATTGTTTTTAATGAGTTCATTAATGGTAGATGGTACAGTATACTGGAGCATTTGAAATCCGTAATTGGTGGTGGGGTGCGGCACTCTCCAATGCTCTGGACTACGCGTATACTAAAACGAAACGTTTTTAACCAGCGAAGCTAAGTGAAGGAATGATTCGTTATTGTAATAAATACTATCTTTATATTTCAGGATTAATGTCTGTGTATATAAGTCAAAACACAGGTTACCTTAAATTTTGAGAATAAAATATTGGCATGACTATTATATGGTACATTGTGTACTAAACGTAAGATCCTTTTTTGTGCGATGCATAATCTGTCTATAGGTTTAATTTTGTCGTATTGCCCATACAGGCTTGGAGTACTTTAAATGTGAAGCGAACAATGAGTTATATAAAATAATCTCGACCCTTTCTGGTAAACAAACACTATGCTTATAAATAATACCGGTTATTTTTGATAATTTAGACATAACATGTTTTATGTGTTAGCTCCAACTCATGCATTGGTTAAAGAACACCCCTAGTATTTTTACCGTTGGAACAACTTGTATGGTAGATGTATCTAACTTAAGTACGGTACACCTATTTGACACATAGAACTTTTAGGGCGAAATAAAATGGCCCTTGTTTTATTGCTATTGATTTTTAACGAATTTACCACTGCCCATGAACTAAGCACATTGAGGAAACTATTCACTTCAGATGAAATAATATTTATGTCCGCTCCTTAAAAAATATGCTCGTATCGTCCGCATACGTTATTATCTGGGCATTATGTGAAGTATTTATGATGTCGTTAATATATAAATTGAATAAAATAGGTCCTAACACACTTCCTTGTGGTACACCTGCCTGTAGTTGTTTAGATCAGAGAAGTAAGTGGTCATTGATGTGAATGCTCAGAAAACGAAAGCTCAAATAACTCCTTTCTTAACGCCGCCGCATTTGCACGAATGTCATAATTGTAAATTTTACTCCTTAACGTGTGTCATGATTTAATCAATCAAAGGCTTTCGAAAAGTCGATAAAAATTTCTAACGTTTAAATTTTATTTTCAAAATTTTTCAGAATTATTTATTTCATCTTCAACAGCGCAAGTTCAGTTGATCGCCCTTTCCTCAATCCAAATTGAGAATCTGTAACAACTGAATATTTTTCACAAAACTGGTTTAATCGAAAATGTCTCAGTTTTTCTAAACCCTTTGAAAATATTGGAAGTACAAAAACCGGTCTATAATTTGATAAATCATTTTTATCTCCAGATTTATAAAGCATTGACACTTTTGCTATTTGCATTTTTTGGGAAAAATACCCTGCGATTACGATAGATAAAACAAATAAGTTAAAATAGGTGCAATTTGCGCAATCATATACTCAAAGGGTTTTATTTGGATGCCATCAATATCGAAACTTTTACTATTTTTAAGGTTACAAAACACAAAGCTGACCTCATGAACATCCATAGGATAAAAGACGATGCTTTCATTTATAAATCTCGATACATACACCAGTGCTTTATTCGCTCTACTGCGGTCATTATTGACTAAGTTAATAAAATAATCATTACATTTGCTGGCTATAGTTGAACTCCTCCGAGTTCTTGTCCGTTTATTTTTAATGTTTCAGTTCTAGAAGAGGCTGACGTTTTTCCTAAAATCGAGTTTAGTTTCTTCCATATACTGGCACTGGTATTTAAGTTGCTGTCGCTGAACATGTTAAAGTAATAGGTAGATTTAGCTCGCCTATTTAAGTTTTTTACCTCATTACGACATTTCTTTAAAAGTTGCATTTCTGGATTTTTTGTACGAACAAATTGCTTAAAAAGTCTAGTTCTCTTTTTTTGTGTGTTTTTTTTTTAAATTCTGCCGTCACCAACACTCTAAAAAAAGCCCGTGCGTCTACTTTCCCGCATAACGCTCGGAGAGCCAATCGCCGCAACTTACGGAGGCAGCTCAGCGAATGACAATGCCGAAACATATATGTTTAGACCAAAAAACGCAGTCTGAGTTGTGACATTAAGCAATGCAAGCGTGACGTTTTGCATTGCTTAATGTCACAACTCAAATTGCGTTTTTTGGTCTAAACATATATTTCGGCATCGTCATTCGCTGAGCTGCCTCCGTAAGTTCCGCTGATTGGCTCTCCAAGTGTTGTGCGGGAAAGGAGACGCACGGGCTTTTTTTTTTAGAGAGTAGGGTCGTTGTCCGTTTTCCTGGCAAAGATCCTGCCATTCCGGACCCACACAAACTTCCATTTATGTTTGTGTTTTCTTGCCACTGACATCCCAAGCAGTCGTTTCAAGACGGGGCGTAGGTGTTTGTTTATGTAAAGATCGGTGCGGTACTAGTGGACCCGAGATCTTTGTTTGTTATACGCTTCTTTTCTGCAGCTTCCAGAACGGCGTCTCGTCGCGCCCGACTTAGGCATTGAATGATGATGTTGCTTTCCTTATTTCGTGTTGGCACGCGGTGACAAACTTCCATCTCATTCACTGCTATCGGCGACCCAATAAGGTCGCCGATCTTCTGTACCGAACATGTCACGATTTCATTTTCTTGTTTCGGAATTCTTTTTATCTCTAGATTCGCGTTCCTCGAGCTGTGTTCACAGTGAACGAGACGCGCTTCTGTTTCTTTGATCACCTGCAGCTCATGGGATTGATGCAGACACGCATTTACCCGCTTAAGCTTTGTGTTTTCTTTTGAGAGCGTTTCAAACTCTTTCTTTATATCTTCGAATGCCTTGTTTATGAAATCCATTCCTTTTTTCACTTCCCTCACATCAGTTCTTAGTTCGCGAATCTCTGTTCTAAGCTCCCTTTCGAGCGATTCCTTGAACGTCTTAAATTCATGTTTCAAGTCCTCCTTCAATTCACTGCACACTTTAGCAATGTCCTTAGCCATGTTCACAACCAGAAAGACGCTTGGCAGCAGCAACAGCTATAGTCCACTAAATAATTTTGCAAATGTTTTTGTACTAACCTGTAAGGGTTTGCATGCGATTAGGACCGTGCCGTGCCGCCGCTACTGCCAAGTGTCCAGCCGGTGCCTCGTCGTCCTTTTTATAAGTGAGCAGCGGTTGTGACGTATAAGGCGCTGGCCAATCTGCGCCGATGTCCTGTAGTCTCGCGCTGGACGTCCCGTGGTGTCAGCCGCTGTTCCCCGCCTGGCGTGTCCTCTTCGCGTGACGCGCCTTCTTTGCCTGCTGAACTTCGCTGGCTGTGGTGACAATGCAGTACTGGGTGTTTGGTCAGCGCGGATCACCTGTAAGGGTTTGCGTGCGATTAGGAGCTTGTCGTGCCGCCGCTACTGCCAAGCCTCAAATACTCTACTCAAAATACTGTGTTTCAAACAGACTTGGGAAGTAATCCGCTACAAGTAACGGATTACCTGTAATTCGTTACTTTTTCAAGTAATTTTGTAATTGCCACGTTACTTTGTTTTGGAAGTAATTTGTAATGTAATTTCGTTACAAAATACTGGTAACGGATTACTTTAATTACTCGTTACCTTTTAAAAATATGAGCATAATACAGTAACTGGAGCAATACGAGCAGAACATTCAGCAGCATAACGAGCAAGTTCAACAAAATAGAAAACATCAGGAAGTGGAGAATAGCTAAAAATAAAACATGTTTTTTCTGTGACCGGTCATTGGAACCACTAGAGAAACGGGCAAGGCATGTACAAATATACGAAAGACAAAGATCAAGTAAGAGAAGGCCGTGTAGGCTCTCCATCGCCTTCCATCGTGTTTTTCTTCTCTTCCCAAGCAGAAGAAAGCTCTTCCTGTTTGTTCTTGTCTTTTACACCGCTTCATCCTTTCCAACTTCTTCGACGTCTCCCGCCACCTGCACTGACATCAAACGCGGGTCCGTACCCCCTCAATGGACTACTTCCATAAACCCCTGCATGCAACACGGCGCGCGTTGCACTCTGGGAACTAGTTGGCCAGGGAGGAGAGTGGCATGGTTTCGGTTTCGATCGACACGTCGACAAGAGATTATACAAAGAGCGTGGACTATAAATGGCCGTTATCTCATGTTTTCTGGTCCCGAGAGCGTCATATGTGGTCTCTAAACTAACCTAAATGGCCAGACATCAAAGCTTTAGCACAAGCCCGAGACGTATAGCTTGTCTTGACACATGCTTGTTTATATTTGTACCCGAGCCTTTCTGTTAGCGTTTCGAGGTATGTGGACGAGCCAGTGCTGGGAATCTCGACGCTGCGAAGCTCGGGGACCTTGCTTGTGTACGAATTAACAAGCTGTAGCAATCAATAAGTATGCCTACATCGAGCTCGCGCCTTTACATTAGTGTTGTTGATGAACTGATCAGGAAGTTTGTTTGTTTCTTGCGTCCATAAACGAAATGTAACTTTTTGCAATTACTGTTTTTCTTAATACACCTGAGTACGCGAGGTAAAACTCGGAGGCGCCACTGAAAAGTTCCATTTGAACACACTTCTCATCTCTTATCTGTACTGCCCCGCAGCACTGCACTTGAAGTCTCCACCTGCTTGCATTCCACTAATATTCAACATCGCGTATGCGCATAAAGTTATCCTGCAATCATATAGGCACATTCGCACGTACAAACCGTTTTAAGAAATCAAAAGTCGAGCAGTTGTGGGAAGAATGTCCCACCGTTCGCCGGAAGTGCGCCGGACGGGCATGAAACCCTATGCGGTGCGCGAAACGAACGAAATTATTCAAAGCGCATTTGACGGTTGCTAATGGCCATAATATTTGCTATTTGTTTGCTCTCTTCCTGACTGAGTATGCCGAGATAATTTCAGACACACCGTTCAGGCACAGATCTTGGGCGTCAGTAAAAGCCCGTCCAAAAATGCTTAGCGAGGAGTAGGGGACGCTTGTTAGAGCCTCCGTCGCAGCTAGCCGATCTCGGCGTTTGCGAAAACTTAATCTTCTATCAGCATAAAATTTGAGTGTGAGATATGTGATGACACGGGGAAGACATCATAGCAACCTTTGTGCAGTAGTGAGGTCGAATTTATTGCGTTTTATTAAAAGTTCATGCGCCAACGCTGGGCTCAACTTTGACACTCCTGTGAGGACGCGGCTTGCTTTTCGCCCAATGAAGCAACAAGAAGCGTACGTTTGGCAAACAAAATAGTGTAGGTCTCAAGGTGACCAAATTTCAGTTGTAATTCACTGGTACTGGACGGGATTACTGACATTGAGCTCAAAGATGCACTCGTGGGGTGAGGTGACTAAGCCACGTCTTACTACGTTTGCATACGCACGCACAATATCCGGTGTTTCGGGAACCAAGGAAAGTGCCCCGGTCTTCGTTTTGTATCGCTCGAGAATGAGTGCAGTGCAAATTCATAAAACGTCACATAATCGAAAACGCAAACAGCGCTTTCGGTCGCGGCGTGATAGCATGAGATGAAGCTGCTCAGTCGAAACCGAAACTGAGTGGCCAACTAGTTCCCAGAGGGCACTGCGTGGCATTTCGCCGCGATGGGGCGCGTCGGTTTTGGAACAAGTCCATTCGCGGGTCCGTACCCCCTCAATTCGCGGATTCACAACTCGCGTAACAGACGATGTAGGCTCGCGCTAGGGGGTCGAATTCTTTTTGGCTTTGATGTGCGCGACTGCATTCTAGCACGCTCTTGAGGCACGGCTGAAAAGCGCCCGGCGCGAGGCTTAGAACATCGTCTTCGAGGGTACGGACGATACTCCTTTTGGTTTACTCGTGTGGGCATGGTGGTCGAGTCCACTCCTCACTTTACAGTCAACCGTCAGCATAAAGGGGGAGGAAAGGGGGAGAAAAGGGGGGGGGGGGATGAGGCCATCTAAGGAGTGCTGACAGAGAGCGAGAGAGAGAACGCGTAAAAGTGGTGTGATCCTCTATTGTTTTGTGAGACCGATGGTTACCGCTTCTCTCGCTCTCTATGCCCTCCGCTCCCCTGGCCTCCACGAAATCGGTATGAAAGTGAGAACCGATGAACGGTCGATATCCCGTAACCGCCACTTTTTCTCTCTGGTCGAATTTACGGTCATGGAGTGTCCGTCGTCTCCATGGCCTAACTAAACTAAACTAAACTAAACTAAACTTAATGAGATGTTCGAAATTCAGGGCATTTAAGGAAAACGGAAACCCAGAGTTTCAGTGCATACTTTGCTTGCCAAAAAAACACATTGTCATCAGCAAGAACAACAAACTCTAATCTACGGAAGCACATCAGGGTAAGCTGCGACACCTGCATTCTGCATTGGCTATACATTGTAACGTTAGAACCAAGTTTTTCTTTTCTTGTGAATACCACGCGAAACACCCGAGTCAAAAATGAGCTTTCGTAGATCGCTTTTTTAGCTCTGAATCTCGTAGCGGAGGTAGATACCCCTACTGAGAAAGAATGCGCACCGCTATAGGGAGTATTCACTGGCGGCCATAGCTGTGTGCTCGGCTGCGGAGCGCGTGCTGAACGCGAGCTTCCACAGTTCTTTCTCCACGTGCATTCCGCACCACCAAGATTGCCGGTCTTGGCAGCCTATTAATGCGAGCTCGTTCTGAGCATGCGCTCTAAACAGTGACCTCAAATATGGCGGCCAGTGAATACCTCCTATAGTCGGTTACAAGTTAAGAAGGTAGGAGAAGCTCCTCCCACAAGCGTGGTGCGCCGGTTTCAAATCCCTCCGCAATCGAAAGAAGAGTTCACTGGAAACGCTCCTTGTTCCGCTTCAGTGGATAGATAATGGCCACAGAGTGGTGCCAACTTATCTCCGACCCCCACTTTTTAAGAAAGCGACCTTTATATTCATCGGAGAAGGAACCGAGCCCCTGAAAGCACCCAGACAACACCCGACATCCTCAGGACGTCCTCAAAAGGTACAAACGTCCTCACGGTTTTCAAGACGTCCTCAGGACATCCTGAGAACGTCAGTCGCAGGATCATCCTAGGAACGTCCTTCCGAGGACTTATTGAGGACGAAGGATACAAAGTTAGAGGTAATATATAGTCCTCCATATGATTGCGTTTTTAAAAAAATAAATGAATGAAATGGTGGTAGTATACACGGTTCATGTTCACTGCTAAACTAAATTTCACATGCAAATTATTACATGTAGTTGTGTAAGTTTATGACATCTTTTAACTATAGTTTTGATCAAAAAATTCTTTAATAAAACCAGGACGCACTAGAATGACAACTAAAAATAAATATAGCTAAAAAAATAAAAATTAATTTTTTTAAGTTTAATTTTTTAATTATAATTTATTTTCTAAAAAAAATATTTTTATATTTATTTTTTTAATTTCTTTAGTTTTATTTATTTTTAGTTGTCATTTATTTATTTATTATTTACTTCTTAATGTTTATTGGCTATTTGGTTTCTGTGTTTAAAAATTTTAAATGTTCTCATTAAGGGCGAAGGAGAAGAAGATGACGATTTGAGGAAGAAGAAATATATCACTGAGGTGTTAGTCAGCGCTGCAAGTCTGTATATCCGCGCTGTTCCATCCAAATTGATGATGGCAGCAATGCAAGGCAGTGACAAAGGTTAGTGTATTTTTTTTAATATGTAGTAGCACGTAAACGAATGTTTGGATCTTATCAACTGTGTGAAAGTAGACTCGGTAGCAAGGGCATCTTCCTCGCACGAACCGCAACTGCCACAACCATCCTCGGCGCTGTGTTTTTTTCCTGAGTTCGATAAAGATGTGTACACATCTTTATCAAACTCAGGAATCGAACTCACAAATCAATGTTTCAGGCGCTGTGAAAGCAAATGTTGGGTGAGCAAACAATTCAAGCTGACGTGTTTGATCATCATCAAGGTATGGCTGCGCCACGCTGGAGAGAAACTGAAAAAGCTGCAGTCGAAAGCCGGAGATGTTCGACATGATGGTAAGTTTCTCACATTACCTGTTTTTATTATGAATGCTTATGGAATCGATTTTTTTCTAGATCCTGCTGAGTATTCGGACTAGTGCTGGCCAAGATGCGAAGCCAGACTGCATGTCTGGTGCAGACATTGAAAGAAGTCATGTATAACATTTGCTCTCCAATAAAGCATTTCTTGAACAGTTACTTTTGTTTGCAATAATGAATGGCGTGATCATGCTCATAGTTACAGGCTAAGAACATAGGGCAAGGAAAGACCCAGAGGAGAAAGCAGACGGGATGCTGGAGGGGAGAGGTTTTCTTCTCTCCTCTTCAGCATTCCGTCAGCTTTCTTCCCCTTTTTTCTTGCCCTATGTTCTTAGCCTCTCACTGACTAGTAATCTAGAATTAGTGTGTAAATTTCACTTTAAAATAGTACACAACAATTAATTTCTTGCTGCAGGCAGCTCTAGCAGGCATGTTCAAGTTCAAAATCGCGTTGGAGAAAACCTAGAAACAATAAAAATGAAAGCATCCTAAAGGCCCGTTCACACTCTTGCGACCGAGTTCGACCGAGAGAGACCAGACCGGTTTTTAAGCCTCTTGCGATCTCTTAAGACCAGCTCCGCGGAGCTGGTCCTAAGAGATCGCAAGAAGCTTAAAAACCGGTCTGGTCTCTCTCGGTCGAACTCGGTCGCAAGAGAGTGAACGGGCCTTAACAGCTCAGTGAACAGCTTGTTCGAGGCGGGGCTTAGGCCGCACGTCCGGGAGCTTCCTTGCTCGTGACGACGACCATTCCCCGAAGTGAAGAACCCAGGGGTCCAGTGGAGGTGGGAGAATTGGTAACGTAACGAACGGTTTAATTACATGGTAGCGATACAGTCGTCAAATCCAAGAGAACAAATGGAGCTCTCACGCCCCGCCTTATATAGGGGTCCGTTTTCTCCCTCTCTCTCCGCCAGGGCAGCAGGTGCGACAGCCACGTGCTTTGCAGCTGGGTCCGTCGCGACGTAGTCAGAAATGAGTCATAGCCAAGGTTCTCCGCAGTTAGGCCAGGCCTCTCTCCCCTTCCGGAGCGCACGAACCCACACGCACACACACACACGTCCCGTTGACGTCACGGACGCGTTGAGACACGTTTTGGGCAGCCTTCGACAGGTGGGCGTCAGTCCTGAACACGTCGGGACTCGTTTTGGGACTCGTTTCCGCAGCGTTGAAACTCGGAAGAAGGTTGCCGAAGGTTCCATTCTTAACAGCCCCTCCGGGGCCAGGGAAACCTCGAATGGCCGGTGGTACAATCGCTGGCCTGAAGAGGTGGGCTTGGAGTAGGCCTTGAGAAGACGCTGCAAGCACCAAACAAACTCCCAAACCTCTCACAACGGAGGCATCAGCGGAAACGTCCCCCACAACACCACGCCACACCGCAGTCAAACGCTCGGAATTCGCCAAAGACCCGCCAGACTGGATTACGGATTACCAAAATTTGGTACAATTCCGGGTATCGAGACCCCCTGTCGCCAAAAAAACTCACTTTTCCAACGAGGTCACTAAGAACAAAATACAAAAGACAAAAACTCTTCGCAATTTGTGAGGTCAATTTGGGGTTTCAACGAAGTGCCCCCACTTAGATCCTCATTCCCGTGGATGACGAAAACCTCTGAGATCAACCCTACTGTTTTGGTGATATCAGAAAAATCTGCTCAACCCATCGGCATTGCCGTTAAATTTGCCTTTCCTTTTTCTTACGCTGAAGTCATAGTGATCGATTTTCACGTGATTTCTAGACGTGAAAATACGGTCCTTATAGCGCCGATAAAACAATCCGCCTTTTTCATGCCCCGTCACATTGGTCCTAGCAATCTCCTGAGCTGTACAGCGAAACCCTGACACACTAGGGTCGCTCTTCTGCTCGACTGTCAAAGACACTCTGTCTACTCGTAGCAGAGGACCAAAGTTACGCGACGCCGGAGCTACGAGAGATCTTTCACTGATCCCGTCTTCCTCCGCCTTTTTCGCCGGCGCGTTGGGACGGCGTACGCCTTCTAGTGCGACGAGGTCAGGCTGTTCTACAACCTGGTCCCTCTCATCCCGGTTTTCTGCCTCCAACTCTGGGAGTGCTTGCTCCCCGTCAGCTGCCTCTGGCTCTGGATCCCTCGTCAACAAAGGGGCGACCTGACGCGATTTGGACCTCGTACATGACTGAACTAGCCCTTCTCCCAGTTGTTGACCCCTTTCGCGCAGCAGGAAATCTGACCGGTTAGAAAACAAATAAGGATACTCCAACGGGACTGTTTGCGAGACAGCCGCCTCTGTCACTAGCTCTCCGAACGGGCCAGTTATCCTTACTGTCGCCATAGGCAGACAGACACTGTGCTTTTCAAGCAGCTGCTTGATCCAAACTACCTTTCCCGTAAAATCGGATGGCGTTACATACGACGGATGAACAACGTCCATCGTCGCTGCACTGTCACGAAGCACCCTGCACGGCTTTCCGTTTACCTGGAGCTCGTGAAGATAGGGACGAAGGAGCTTCAGGTCCTCGTCACTACCGTTCACGTACGAGAACACCACCCGCGGTTTCTTACATCTGGCCGCTGTGTGTCCCGGCTCCTGACAGTTGTAGCACAGGAACGGCTTCCTTGCCTCGAACTGCCCTGTTGGGCTTTTCCGCGCCTCGTCTCCGTTCGAGTGTTCTGCGCTCTTTTCTGGGACCTTTTGTCCTGCTTCGGGCTTCTCGGGCCCGTTTTCTCGCGAGCCGTTACCCTGTCGGAAGGTCTTGCGCTGATCGCTTCGGCCGGATTCGCTTTCCTCTCCGCTCAGCTTTCTACGCGTTGCGTACTCTTCGGCTAGCTCAGCGGCCCTTTCGACAGAGTCGACTCCCACCCTGTCCTGCACCCAGAGCTTGACTGACTGCGGAATGCTACGAAAGAACTGTTCGAGGCACACACACTCGACTACCTTGTCTCGGCTTTCGTACACTTCCTCGCTCTTCAACCATTCTATCAGGTTGGTTTTAAGCCCGTACGCGAATTCCGAGTAGCCCTCGCTGCTCTTTTTGGATGCGTTTCTAAACCTTTGACGGAACGCCTCGGCAGAAAGGCGGTACCGCTTCAAAAGGCTGGACTTCACCTTGTCGTAGTCGTCCGCGTCTCCAGCACTAAGGCGCGCGACAACCTCTGCAGCCTCACAGGGCAACAGAGTCAAAAGCCGTTGCGGCCACGTTTCTGGGGCGAAGCTCAACTTCTCACATGTCCTCTCAAAGTTAACTAAGAATAGGCCCACGTCTTCCCCAACTTTAAACGGCTGCATGAGCTTCTTCATTTGATACGACTCGGTCTCACTTGCTCGTACCGGAGCCCCAACTCTACTGTTCTGCGAGTTTAATCGCTGTTGTTCAATTTCGAGCTCTAGCCTTTTCAGCGCTCGCTCCTGGTCTCGTTCCTCTTTCGCTGCAGTCTGTGCTCGTTCCTCTCTAGCTGCAGCTTGCTCTCGTTCCTCTTTCACTGCAGCCTGTTCTCGTTCCTCTTTCGCTGCAGTCTGTGCTCGTTCCTCTCTAGCTGCAGCTTCACTCTTAGCGTTCTGAAGCAGTTCCCACGTATTTTTAATTTCCTCTGCTTCCGCGCTCTCTGAAATCGCTTTACTGATCTCAGATTTCTTCATCTTTTGCTCCACCTCCACACCCAATTCTTCACATAAACAGAGTAAATCTGTTCTCAGTAACCTCATCAGATCCATGATCGCTGCTCTTTAGCTTTGGCTTTGCAATAAAACTTGTCGCGAGGTTGTACACAAACCTAGCGCACGAGTCAAACACTAAGGATTCCCAGCAGTTCAAAATTAATTACCCATAATCTGAAGCCTGGCGAATCTCAAAGCAAAGTCCAAACGCTCACCCGCAGATGTAGCACGATGTCGCATGGTCCGATCCCAACCGCTGCCAACCAGTTGTTCGAGGCGGGGCTTAGGCCGCACGTCCGGGAGCTTCCTTGCTCGTGACGACGACCATTCCCCGAAGTGAAGAACCCAGGGGTCCAGTGGAGGTGGGAGAATTGGTAACGTAACGAACGGTTTAATTACATGGTAGCGATACAGTCGTCAAATCCAAGAGAACAAATGGAGCTCTCACGCCCCGCCTTATATAGGGGTCCGTTTTCTCCCTCTCTCTCCGCCAGGGCAGCAGGTGCGACAGCCACGTGCTTTGCAGCTGGGTCCGTCGCGACGTAGTCAGAAATGAGTCATAGCCAAGGTTCTCCGCAGTTAGGCCAGGCCTCTCTCCCCTTCCGGAGCGCACGAACCCACACGCACACACACACACGTCCCGTTGACGTCACGGACGCGTTGAGACACGTTTTGGGCAGCCTTCGACAGGTGGGCGTCAGTCCTGAACACGTCGGGACTCGTTTTGGGACTCGTTTCCGCAGCGTTGAAACTCGGAAGAAGGTTGCCGAAGGTTCCATTCTTAACAAGCTGCACCTGCAGTGCATCGTCCTAAAAATGCACTAGAAAAATCCTTGGCTGCCCTCCTGAGGACGTTCTGAGGATGTCCTGAGGCCGGACAATAGGATGTTCTTAGGATGTTTCCAGGATCATTTGAGGACATCCTCAGGACATCATAATGTCCTCAAAAGGTTGTCCTGAGGACATCCTGGGGATGTCCAAGTGTTGTCTGGGCAGCCTTTGTATCAATCGGAGGGGGAAGCTAATCCCCGAAAGTCGTCTTTGTTTCCATCGGAAGGGGGAAGACTTAATCTCCCTCTCGTGGCTTCCACAATACTAAGTCAAAGTCGAGAGATAAAGCAAATATGTACAGAAAGGCACGACCCTCCTCGCGCGTTGGCCGCAACGTCACGGAAACGATGGGACGCTATTGGATGCGGAGGTGGCGGAGGGATATATGATTCCCTTTTAGGGGCATTTGCCGCTACCTTCTTGACTTGTAACCTACTATAGCTTTGTCTGCACAATTTCAGGGATCATTTCCGGAGGTTATAAGCTAGCGTGATGGCGGGTGTGGTGGCAGCTTTCGGTGCGTTGTCAGCTTACAGGTGAACGGAGTGCACCTACACTGTTTCTCTTAAATATGATATTTTATTTTTACAAGGACTACCATAATAGGGGCGTATGAGAAATGAAAAGTAATGTTGCAGAACATTTTTGAAAAATATAAAAATTGTTTTTGTTTTCTGGATAAGTGTACGGGAAACGTAACGTGAAAGTAATTTGTAACGTAACGAGTAAAGTAATCCGTTACTTTTCAGCGAAAGTAATTTGTAACGGTGATCCATTACATTTGAAGCTCGTTAATTTGTAATTGTAATCCGTTACATTTTTCAAGTAACGAGCACAAGTCTGGTTTCAAATACTTTTTGAAGTATTTTGGTATCTTGCAAATACTTTTGATCGAGAGTATATGATACTGTATTTAAATTACATTTCTGAGTTTCTTGTACTCATCTCTCAAATACACTTTTGATATTCCACCGTTTTCCGAGTTTTTCGGTATGAATTGGCGTGGACGTGGCACCAGCAAACGTGAACATTCTTTCGAGCAACCAAATCCTGTTGTTAGCTCCGATAAGCTACAGTTACTTGAATTGAGCTTGTGAAAACATCGCTTTTGGGCCGATTTTGACTCATATTTCACCCCAAAATTCGTACAATTAAGGTTTTCTCCTCGTCTTCCCAAAGGCGCCTTTTGTTTCCTAGAGTTTCCCCCAAAAAAATCCCCACAAAAAATGGGTGGTTTTATGGAAGTGAAGATGGCCACACTGAGGCGCAACGCAGAACGGAAAACGACCCACGACAACAATGCAGACTTCAGTGGCAAAAAGATAACAAAAAAATTGAAGAAAATGAGAAGTCAACACAAAAAGAGGACAGTTTTTTAGCTTGTTGTATATTTAACCCCGCTACGGTTGAACGAGTTTTTGTTTGTTTGTTTTCTTTTTGTCGTCAGTCCGGCACTTATTGCTCTCGCGAACACTGTCTTTAAACGAACATTGATAAACAGAGAAGAGGACAGGAAACGAACTACGAGAAGGATGACCTCTCAAAATGTCAACAAAGCGTCCCCCAACGTTGAGTGCCTTTCTGAACGCAAAAAAATCGAAGAAAATGAGAAGTCAACACAAAAAGAGGACAGTTTTTTAGCTTGTTGTATAAAGGTGCGACCAGTGCCGTGGATATTATGTGGGCAGTGTTTGTTGTCCATTCGCTCATTTCTGTATCCCAAGTTCGTTTATAGTAAATTCCCCATATAGGAAATATGGATTGCAGTGAAATGATGCGTCTAATGTGGCGGTATTCAGCGATGTCACTATAACTGAAGCACCTTTTTTTTTCTTTTTTTTTTGTCCCAGAATTATTTTGTAACATGTATCAGTGATATTCTGCTCCTTATAGTTTTACTGCATAGAATAACCCTACGCTTTTTTTCCGTTTTGTGCTAACAAACCATTCTGGTAAACCAGATCTGCGCAACTGTCACTGACGTCAATGCAAATTACACAATGCGGAAGTATCTTCAAAAGTAATTGAATTTCATTTCTAAGTATTTGTACTTTGCTCAAGATACTTTACAGTGAAAGTAACTTGAGTCGTATTTTAAATACTTTATGACGGAGGTATTTAGTATCTTAAATACTGTTATCGAGTATTTTGTCCAACACTTGTCCCAACCGACACTCCTCGTAAGCGTTCGGAGCCCGCTGGCGAAGCCTCTCGGCCCCAACTCGGCGACGCTCAAGTTCCGGGCAAGTCCAAGCGAACCTCCTGTGACTAAAAAAAACACGGATTGAGACACGAAGACGACGACACAAGGCGCTTGTGTCGTTGTCTTCGTGTATCGGTCCGTGTTTTTTCGGCGCTTTATACCCTTTGCAATGTACCAACTGGACCATCTAAGCATTCCTGTGCTCTCGCGTGGGGACAAATTTGTACTTTCGCTGCTTGCAAAATGTGCCGCCAGAGTCGTGTGTCGTCTGCTAGGATCGGCGGAGCATGACCTCCGGCTCCGAGATCCCGAAGCGAGCGCGCTTCGGAATCATGTGGGGGCGCCTGTGCCGCCTCTTCCACCGCTTGATGATGGCGGGTATGTCGACGGGTCATCGCGTGTGGTTCCTTGTTCCGTACTTTCTAAACTGCATTTGTTTCTTTTTTCATCTAAAATACTGGACAAAGACTACATTCATAAATAATTGAAACGGTTCGCGCTACTTATATTTTGTATTTCGACTAAAAAAAGCTTTTAGCGGCTTTGACCAGTCGTAAGGCAGGAGGAGTTGACCAAGACCGACAACGTCACGATTTCGTCACATGCCGCGCGCTTTCAGCACCACGGGGCACACCCCATAGGAGGAGGAGGTTTCCGCGTCGTCCGGTTAAAATATAACGCACTGATATTTAGTTACTCTCTCCGTGTCCGCTGGGTTGCCCGAACCACAAGAGATGTGGAAACCGCAAAAAAGGTACACGCTTAAATAGGATTGCAGGGCTCCTTTAACGGTTGCCCCTTCAGATGCCGTCAATGCAAGATGGACCGGCGGCGTTCATCTGTCTCTCCTTAAAAGAACGCGTTCGTACAGCGCCGGGCATCACCATGTCTTCGGCAGCTCACTTATATCGAGTTTACTCAAGGAATTATCGCAAGCCAAGAAAATGAGACGATCCCCGAAGTTTCTATTGGCAGATAAGAGGGTGCTCAAGTCTCGACGGTGATCCTCACTTTGGCAGGCACACCGGCGCTGGTCTTGTCATTGTTTTGGTTTTGTCCGTGCTATAAGGAGCGTGATGTCCAGGCTTCTTGAAATTGGTTAAGTTTTATAGTAAAAACGTTTGTTGTTTACCTTGGGGTTAAGGGATAAGGGGAAGTCGGGGATCCCAATGTATCCTGACTCTTTGAAATGCCATAATAATCACCAGATGGCGATTCGCAATATCCTTCTCCGGCAAATGCAGTCAAATGTGTCAAAATATACGGGAACGCTAGCGCGAGCGCACCTTGAGCACCGATCGAAGCTGCGCAGATCAAAGCTGTGCGAGACGCCGAGAATCTGAGACGAAGAGGACGAAGGCGCCACAAGCGCGAGCGCGAGATCGCGTGTACCTTTTGGCCCAGTGTCTCATTCGGAACGAGGGCAGTTGCAGGGGTCGGACGCAGGTTCGGGCCCGCTTGAAGCTCACGAAGCGGCCAGCAGTCCCGAGGAGGAGGCTCGCCCTTGACGCGCCTTGCCGACATCCAGGGGGAGTCCGCGTTCCCATTCGGCGCCCGGCGTCGCCTGCCCGCGGGGTTCCGGCCCGCTAGCAAGCAGCAGTCAGTCCGTAAGTAGACCGAGGTCCTACGCCAAGACCGCCTAGGCCTTGGCATGATAGGCAGGCCCGAGTCTAGTTTGTTCGATTCAGACGGCTTTCTCGGTGTCAATGAAGGATCTTCCGAATTTCGGGTTCGAGAGCGCGCAGGGCCTGGTGTTCGGCGTTCGAACGCCAGGCCTTGCGCGAGGAGCAGACGACGCTCGTGCTCAGAGCACTGCACGGGCCCGGACCAGCCCGAAAGCCCGAGCCCGGCCCGACCTGCGGGCCGGGCTCGGGCCGGGTAGCACGTATTTTCTCGGGCCCGGGCCGGGCTCGGGCTTGAACAAAAACGTTTTCGGGCCACCCCGGGCCGGCTCGGGCCGTCTCTGTGCAATCTTGTGCGTAAATAATAAATTGTTGATAGCAAAAAGTTTGCTCATTAATCTTTTAGGTTCATTGAAAAGAAAAAAGCGAAGTGCAGAGTCACTACAGAGTCGTTAAAAATAATAACAAAAAGGCGTCTTGCAGTTAGAAAGCCTTCAAGTTTTTTTTTTTTTTTTCCGTGTGAGCAAGGGTTCAGTGTTGGAAATTGTAAGCAAAATAAAGTCGCAGTCATATGCTTGTCAACCTGTCTGATTTATCGCTCTCAAAAATATCTAGTTCAATATTATGAAGATTTATAAAAACGTGCGCAAGCGCTTTGGGTACCCTAAAAAAAGCGTCGCGATGTAAAACCTATGGCGATGCTAATTTTATCTTGCCCAGAGTGCTTGAGTACGTTATTCTAAGACTCCCTTATTGTACAGAGCGCGACACACATTAGCCCGAACAAGCGATTGTCGGTTTTTTTATATTTATCTCATATAATTAAAAGGCTCTCATCAAAACTATTAGCGTCTTTGGAAGTGCTCATCGGGGCCACAAACCTAAGCGTATACTTTGGTACCAACTAACACCGTTTCGAAGTAAAATTCGAAAAGAGCCAATGTCGTTTTCGCGGTATCAGTGTCGCGCAGTGTACATAGTCCGTTTCGCGCTTGCACAATTTGGAGACCATCTTTAAAATAAAAAAAAAAAAAAAAGTTTTAAGCGGTTAATTTAGAATATATTACGTTTAATCTTGTCTGAAAGGGTTGTATATTTTAAGAATACGTTGACATGTAAAGGTATTTCACAACATATTCTTAAACAGAACAGGGGGGCTATGTTGCGCTTTTTGGACTCCCAGGAGACTAGGGAGAGGGAAGTTACGTCAACAACGCAGCAAATGCAGATTGGATGTTGATTTTGTTTGCTTCTGTCAACATCCAATCTGCGTTTCTCTAGTCGTTGACGTCACTTCCCTCTTCCAAGTCTCCTGGGAGTCCAAAAAGCTCAACATAGCACCCCAGGTGCGCAGACCAGGGTTAGAACGATGGAGACTTTTTGCGAAGAGGTTGCGGTTGAAACGGGACGCGTTCAAACGCAAAGGGTGTTTCGGAAATGGGTCCAAATAAGAAGGGCGTTTAGGAAATGGTCGAAATAGGACAAATTCAAACGGGAAGGGCGTTTTGGGAACGGGTCGAAACGGGACGGGTTCAAACGGGAATGGGTTGTTTCGGGCTACATCCACCGGGCCGGGTCGGGCCGGGTTTCTGTCGGGCTCGGGCCGGGCCCGAGCCGTGTCTCTACCGGGCCGGGTCGGGCCGGGCCTAGAAATTAAAAATTCTGGGCCCAGGCTGTGTCTCCACCGGGCCGGGTCGGGCCGGGCCTAGAAATTCCGGCCCGTGCAGTGCTCTACTCGTGCTCTCTCTCTCTGATTGAAGGGAGACAGTAGGGAGAAAGAAAGGCCTTTGCAACTACCCACTGATCCTCTTAATCGGAGCTCGGCGCTCTGACATCCGCTGCTGCTCCTCTCCCTCAGTTTATCTCCGTACAGCGGAGCACTCTATTCGTGAAGATAGTTTGCTTGAATCACGAACAAGAAACTGGCGTCCAATGAATTCGATATATAGAAAGTGTTCACTGGACACCATGTTTGAGTGCGCTCTTCACAGCGCATGCTCAGACCGAACCCTCAATTATAGGCTGCTAAGACCGGCAATCCTGATGGTGTGGAATGCATGTTGCAAAAGAACGGCGAAAGCTCGCCATCGGCACGCGCTCAGCAGTCGCGCACACAGCTATGAACGACGTTGATTACTCCCTATGTCATGTGCTGTACATGATACACGTTATCCGGCGACAATCATGTAATCTACTCGTACTTAAAAGGAAAAAAAAACATTTCGACAAATGTAGGACTACTGCGGTAATTCTTCTATTATTACTTTTGAAGGAAGCTGATAAAGTAATTTTCTATGTTGCGCCGGATAACGTAAATGGATTTTATTTTTGTTTGTGCGTGAAAGAGTAATGACAATCATCCTGCCAACAGTTTCAAACGTCATCTCGCGTGTCTCGAGACCGACTATCGTGGTTCCCATGTATTCTTGCAGAGAGACTTCGAGACTGTCCCCGGTTTGGTAAGCGAGACCGCTGTAACTAGGCCCAGACGTGCGACAGGAGAACGTCCAGGGCAGGCGGACTGAATCCTTTCTCATGGATTCCGCATCCACCAGCCGGGTAAGCGAGGGCGCCTCCGTGGCGTCCCCCTCCCGAGCTCGGGGACGCAAGAGGAACAGGGCTTCCGCGACTCCGGCAAAGCGAAGAACGGCGAGGCGGACCAGGAGCCGCCTGTCATCGCGCTCGAGGACCAGAGGTGCCAGCGCCACGACTAGGAGGTCAAGGGCAAGGAAGGCGACGGCAGGGAAGAGCAAGAGGCGAAGGTCTAGGCGCAGCAAGTCCACAACTGGTCGGTCATCCCCAGCGAAGAACAGGAAAGTCAGGGCGAGCAAGAAACCTGCTGCGAAAAGGAGGTCCAGAAAGAGCAACATGGCTGGAAAGTCTAGCGTGAAAAAATCCGCTTTGAAGAGAGCTTCGCGCAACAAGTAATTGTTCCGCCTCTGCAGGGTCCTGAAAATTAGAATAAAGGCAAAATTCAAGCAACTCGGAGTGGTTTTCCTGGTGTCTGTGCAGCTCTTCTAGAGACAGTATTGCCCAAAAGTAAAGTATTAATTTTCTACAATACTCAACTGTGCCTTTAATTAGCCGGAAGGATTAAAATGGACCATGAAACAGTACTGAATATTCGCACTTTACTATTGGCGATTTTCACCGCGTGTTTCCAAACCTACTTTCAGGGCTTCGTCTTTAGACCCCCAGGCGCTGTGAATATCTGATTTGCTCGAGAAGGCTGGAGAGCGAACCTGCCGCCACAGCTTTCTGTTCTAGCCGCTGGGTGCCGTCGATTTCGCAGGAGTGGACGATTCACTCTAAGAAACACCTGCGCGTCTACTTACCCGCGAAACACTCAAAGAGCCAATCTCTGCAATCTACGAAATCAGCTCAGTGAATGAAGAGGCCGGTACATCCGTTCCGCCTCATCATTCGCTGAGCTGATTTCTTAGATCACAGAGATTGGCTCTTCGAGTGTTTTGCGGGTAAGTAGACGCGCAGGCATTAGAGTGAATATTTGGGCTCCTGCAGCTTTTTGTTGCATTTCAAAAGTGAAAAGTGCGCGTGAACACTCTTTATTGACGCTTGAAGAAGAAAATGAGAAGGGGACACAAAAATAATACACTTTTTTTTTGCTTGCTCTATATTTGATTTTTCTACGGCGAAATGTCGAGGTTGTCTTTTTTATTTTTGTCGTCAGTTTGGCACTTTTGCTCTCTCGAACACAGTCTGTAATGCCCGTGTCCCACTAGAGCGACATACAGAAACAAAAGACAACGACAAGCCTCAAACCAGAGTCTTTCGCGATTTGAGAGGCTTTGTAGAATAAGGAAGGCTATGCTCAAACACGAGCATCATGCACGCGAGGGTATCTCTGGAAGGCTTGGAATCGCTCGTGCTTACTTCACGAGCACTGAACGACTAAACGCCTGCCAAAGGTACCATCGCGAGCATGCCCCATGGGTTTGAGGCTTGTCGCTGTCTTTTGTCTCTGTCTGTCGCTCTAGTGGGACACGGGCATAAGCGAACATTGATAAGCAGAGAACATGGCAGGAATAAAAACTACGAGCAGGATAACCTCTCAAAATGCCAACAAAGCGTCCCCCAACGTTGAGTGTCTTTCCGAGCGCAGCCTACTTGAAGAAGGAGCTACCAGTTTGTTAAAACAGAAGTTCGGGCGAGTTGGTAGTTCATGACGCACGAGGACACAGCGCACCCGTGTCTGTGTCAAACACTAGGACTGTGAACGTTGTCCTAGTGTTTGATACGGGTGCGCTGTGTCCTCGTGCGTCATGAGCTACCAGTGCCGTGGCTATTATATGGGCTCTCTTTGTTATCCATTTCCTTATTTTCGTATCCCAAGTTCGTTTATATTGAACTGTATAATTGTGTTTGTCATATAGGGAATATGGATTAAATGATGCGTTTAAAGGGGCACTGACACCCCAAGGGTCGTATTTTTGTTATTGACTAAAACGATGCAAGTTGTAGTCATAGACACGCAAAAAAAAAAATACCGCATCGCGAAAAACATTTTACCACGCGCGCGCGCGCCTTTTTATTTTTGGCGCTTTTCTCTCCCGGTCCTCGCCTCCTCGCTTCTTTTAATTTGTGACGTCAAAATCACAAAATTTAGAAGCTTTGTTTGCGACATTTTTATAACATTTAATAGCGGCAATAGTAAAACATGTTCTGTTTTGTTTTGAAATACCAAAATAGGAGTCCGGTGTGATGTCGCCTCCTGGATTTGTATCCTCCCTCGGAAAGCATGCCGCCTGGGCTGGCGGCACCGCTCGCACGGAATAAAACCGGTTTTTCCCGGTCCGCCGGCCCCCTTATCTCCCGCTCCTCACCTTCTCGCTTCGGGTAGCGGTGGCAACATCGGTTTTGAACACGGGGTCGTGAAAAACAGTCGACTCGCAGAACTCCGCAATATTTGACGTCAACGCACCGGCGCGGATCGCGCGGGAACTTCGAATTCAGCATTTGGAATTCTTTTTTTTTTTTTTTTTTTACTTTACAAATACTGAATTCTCAAGTTTCGAATTTCGAGGGCAATGCCTCGGCACCGTTTTCAATCGTTTCGGATAATAACAAAAATATGATTTTGATGTGTCAATGCCCCTTAAGGTGCGCCGGAGAACATCGCGATGTCATCATAGCTAAAGCGACGTTTTTTGATTGTTTTGTTTTGTTTTGTTTTGTCCCAGAATTGTTTTGTAATATGTGTCAATGATATCCTGCTCCTTATAGTTTGACTGCATAGAATACCCCTACGATTTTTTTTTGCCGTTTTGTGCTGTTGCGTGCTAAAATTCCACTTTGTTAAACCAGATTTACGCAACTGTATAATTGTGATTGTCACTGACGTCGATACGAGTTACGCAATGCGGAAGTAACTTCAAAAGTAATTGAATTACATTTGTAAGTATGTGTACTCTACTCAAGATACTTTGAAGTGAAAGTAACTTGAGTAGTATTTTAAATACCTTATGAAGCAGGTATTTAGTAACTTAACTTAAATACTTTTATCAAGTATTTTGTCCAACACTGCTTAGGCTACAACGTGAAGGGCACATCTAATGTGCCTACATGTTTCCGCCGCTCCGCTGTTTAGGGTGGCGACAACGTTTGTGATACCTGTTGCCGACAAACCAGTGTTGCCTACCTCGTTACCATGGCAACCTCGGCTGTTTTCGTCGACTATTTTGTCACACTCGCCGGTTGTGCGCTCGCACCACGCCGCTAGTCCTCGTTAGGGCTAAGGAGCGCCCACCGCTCTCGTTCCGACGGCGAGGTTTCGGCGTGCGATGCCGGTCTGTTGCGTTCCATTTTCTCGCGGGAACTCGCGTTTCGTTAAAAGCAACGCACACTTCCTGCTCGCAACTTCGAAATATGAAACACCCGAATAAAGAGAGCGACAGCCACCACGACCGCCATCCCGCTGAGCATTCGACTCCTCTTATGAACGGAAACGGAAGTGGCCTCACAGTGTTAATTGCGGGGTTTCAAGACTACGCAAAACTCAACGTTGTTTACGTTTAGCGAAATGAGAAGTGGGAAAAAATGGCGGTGGGAGAGGATCTGGGAAAAGGTAACAAGAAGTTGGCGCCACCCTAAAGCGCAGCGGAAACATGTAGGCACCCTAGGCACATCACCAGTGAGGTCAACACATTTTAAAACCTGCAGGTTACAGCTAGGACACGTAGATCCCCAGCCTTCTGATTCGTCAAACAAGGTCAAACCGTAAGCTCAGGAATAAATAGTTAATCCCAAATACCTTTTCAAGGTCCCAGAACGTTTCGTGCGTATACCTTTGGCCTTGGTAAGTAAAGATGCTTTTGGTCGGAAAAGACGGGAAGCGAACGTTTTCCGGGAAAGTAGACATTTTAAGAAGTTCGCATTATCCCTTTGCTCAACTGGCGACGCTTCTGCCCAACAAACATCCCTTGTGTGACAACGAGCAAGAACTGGGGCTCTTCGGGTGTCTTAGAACAATACTCCTCGAGAGTATGCGCGAGTATGCGTCAACTAGTGCTTTTGGGAATGGGAGAAGGGAAACGTTTCACATGACGACTTCTTGTAAAGGTCTATTCATACGATGCATCTTGTTGGTGAATCTTGTGTCGCGAAACTAGGTTTCGGGCATCAGATTCCCCGTGTGAACGCGACCGAAAAGGTGGCGCTCCTCCCAAGAAAGTGGCGCGTACTCCTCGCTTCTGGAGCAATATTTTGCTGAAACCTCACCGAGGCCTGTCAATCACCTGAAGGAGAAATGCGGATGCTGCCTAATGGCCGCTCAACTTCGCTATGACGTCTGACCTTCGAGGCGGGGCAAGTTTTTGGAGGAGTCTGATTTTTGGCCGATTCGGTATCTGAGTCAAAGCCGAAAAGAGAAAAGCAAACATGGCGGCGAGCGGCAAGCGGAGAAGCGGTGCGTACGGGGCGATGTGTGTTAGCAGTATGTTGGCGATGCGGTGCATATTCATCAATAGTCGCGACGAGTGCAAGCACCGCATATAAAAATGATGACTGTGGATAACTTTCTTTCAGCGGTGCAAGAATGTCCAAAGTGCCTCGAGATCATCCGCCTGTTCTTTGACGTTCGCGGTCTTTCCTGGGTTTGGCAAGCCTAATAAACCCAGTGAGCCGAATCTGGCGAAGTTTATGGAGTGGTATCAAAAAAGCAGACTGTCTCTTCGCACTGTGCGTA
Organism: Ixodes persulcatus; assembly: GCA_013358835.2. Classification (NCBI taxonomy): domain Eukaryota; kingdom Metazoa; phylum Arthropoda; class Arachnida; order Ixodida; family Ixodidae; genus Ixodes; species Ixodes persulcatus. The sequence goes on along the minus strand of JABSTQ010009436.1, from coordinate 156,813 downwards.
CTTCATATCATTTTGATGCATAACGCTTGATATTCCCGGTGCAGGTGACAAGGTTTGGCGAAATTCATGAGTCAATGCGTCAGAGGTTTCGCGCGTCAAACTCCAGGGGTAAACAGGCCGATTTCGCGAAATCTCGGTTTCGCTAAACTTTGCCGCGTTGAAAAGACGCATCTTGTGAATAAGCCTTAAGAACGAGTTCCCATGGCCCGACTAAAGTTACTGACACTGACTATAACTTCTTTAAAATCAGAAAGACGGAATAATATAGTCACGAATGACAAGTGATGAAGCGGCGAATGACTGAGTAAACTGAACCTTTAATGGGGCGAACTTGTGCCCAAAAATAAAAGGAAAAAAAAAAGAAAGATAACAACAGAGCGTCGCGGGCGTCAAAGGCGGCGAAGCAGCAAGATCGAACGCTGAGGCGAAACTGACTCTGGCTCGCTCCGCGAAGCCCCTTATGTACACGCGTGAGCTTCTGGAATAATCAGCGCAGAAAGTTCGACGCGTAGAACATTCGCAGCTCGAACAAGCACCAGGATTCTTGAATTTGCCAGAACACTGAATGCAGGGATAAACAAAAGACACGTCGCTCCCAGGAATCGAACCCTGGCTTTTTGCGTGGGAGGCAGGTACGATAACCGTTAGGCCACGCGCGCGCTGCCTACTTGACCAGCTGCGCGCGCGGCATTACTCCCCCCTTTAAAAAAGTGCATCGCCCCGATGCAACAAAGCAAAACAAAATAAAAAAGAACGATAAACTAAAGAGTCCTTTGGAGCACATAAGGTCCACAGTCCTATCGAGCGCAGTACGGCTTCAGGCGAACGACGTGGACGACCTCAGGTCGTGGTGGGCGGCGTGACGATGTTCGTGTTCCGTCAGGCATCACCTCGTAGTTCAGCTCGCCGAGGCGACGAAGTACCTTGTATGGTCCAAAGTACCGTTTCAGCAGTTTCTCACTGAGGCCGCGGCGACGGATGGGCGTCCACACCCACACCCTGTCTCCGGGCTGGAAGCGGACGTCCCTGCGACGAAGGTTGTAGCGGCCCGCGTCGACGCGTTGCTGGTCTTGAATCATGAGTCGGGCGAGTTGGCGGACTTCCTCGGCCCGTTGAGCAACCACCTGGGCGTTGTCGCTCTCATTGTCAGATGGCTCATGGGGTAGCATGGCGTCCAGCATGGTCGTTACCTTCCGACCGTGTACCAGCTGGAAAGGTGTGAATCCAGTGGTCTCTTGAACCGCCGTATTGTAGGCGAACGTGACGTAGGGCAACACCTCGTCCCACGTCTTGCGCAGAAAGTTCGACGCGTAGAACATTCGCAGCTCGAACAAGCACCAGGATTCTCGAATTTGCCAGAACACTGAATGCAGGGATAAACAAAAGACACGTCGCTCCCAGGAATCGAACCCTGGCTTTTTGCGTGGGAGGCAGGTACGATAACCGTTAGGCCACGCGCGCGCTGCCTACTTGACCAGCTGCGCGGGAGGCAATATCACCCTTTAACTAAAGACCTTAACCGTTGAATTAAGAGCGAAACCAGAGGGTCAACTGTCTTTGAGTCACGTCTAAAGAAGCTATTCATCGTGTTTAACCATAGCCTCCTATGTACTGACAAAGCCTGGCAGATCTCCACGAGACGCGGCCGCCGAAAATGAAAAGGTAGAGCGGCAGACAAGAGTCATGTAACGGGCGCCCCGCTGCGGCGAGACGCCGAAACACACTTGTCCCGAGCTATGGAAGGTCCGCTCATGCTTCTCGCGCTCCTCGGGCTACCGCTTCTTTTCTCGTCGGGTTTGAAAACCATGTTTCGGGTCCTCGCCGCTGCAAAAGCTGTTCGCTGAATACCAGAAACCCCGAGAAATGCTCTGTGCTACCAGATCCTCGTGCTTTAAATCTGCGACCGGGCACTCTATGGCTCCGTCATCGAACTGCCAGACTTTGTGAGTATAGAGGAGGCTATGGTTTAACACTTCCGTTGGGTGCGCCAGCAGAACGACTATTCAATATATGATTCACTTTTAAGGCCCGTTCACACTCTTGCGACCTCTTAAAACTGGGTTCCTTAAAACCTCTTACAACGAGAGGACACACTGGCGCCATCTATTGGGTAGCAGTGTAAACTTGGCGGTCCGGCATATTTTATATTTCTCTCGCGACTTGTCCTTTCTTTCTTGGCTCGAAAAACTTTTGTCAACGTAATAAACCAGCCTTTCTTATAGGTATTACGCACATTTGACCTCGAAAATCCCGCGATACCTTCGCTCTTGTGAAATGCAGTTCCAGGGTCACCACATAGATGGCTCAGTTGCAAGAGTGTGAACGGGCCTTTAAGCGCACGAAGTTGTTACGGTGTAAACAGGAAGACCTGAGTTATAATGCATACACTGTAAATAAATAAGTATAAATTACCACCTCAAGGTATTAAAACGTAATGTCAGAGTAACTTCATTACTTTTGGAAATTAATTGTAATGCAATGTCATTACTTTTAGTCTGTGGTAATTTGTAATGTAATTTTATTACATTTTCGCCGTTTTCAGAAAAGTAATTAGTAATGTAATGTAATTACTTTTTTAAAGTACTTTTCTATCTTTAGTTGCCAGTTATGTCTACACTGGAGGTCTGAAAGAAAGGTGAGCGCCCAGGCGAGCTGATGAAAAGTGGACATACCTTGAGCTGAGACAGGGAAGGAAAAGAAAGGCACATCTCCGAAGACACAGCTGTTTTTGGAGACGCTGTGCGTTGACCGTCCCTTTTACGTTCCTTGTTTCTTCCCTGTCTCGGTTAAGTCATATCAACCGGATGTTTTGTTGGGTTCAACGAAGCAAGCAGGCGCCCTTGTCCAGGTCGTCTGCTTGCTTCTGCGCCTTCATTACGCGCAGAGACCGTAAAACGCTAGTTGACGGCTGCTCTTTATGAGCAGCCGTGAACCGCGCGATTCTTGCTTGCTCCGACATGTTCCATTGAAGAAGGCGCGTAGCGCACATCCCGCATTCCTTGCAATATTCGAACAACTTTCTCCCCAATTAACTCTTAAATGTCTTGCAAAAAACAAAACAAAAACACACAAAAAACGGTTTGTTTTAACAACACCTCTAAGGTTTTTATTATTTTTTAATACTTTTACCTGTACTATGGAACATATGCGACGGTCAGAGACACACAGGATTGGTTGCCGTCACTTCACTAAACACAGAAAAAACCCTACCCAGAATTCCTCGCGTAGGGACGCCTCGGGGACTGCGTAGCTCCTTCCGCTCGCCGGGGGTTGGCTCTGGACATTGCTCACTCGGGTGACAGGCGCCAAGTTCGCGATGACGTAGAGGCGTCAAAGAGGGCAGAGCCCCGGCGAGTGTGTTGCTAGGATACGTTCCCCCCTTCCTTTAGGTCAGTTCCGTGACCTTTTTGTCAAATGACCAACCAAGCGATCCAGTGCCGCTCACTACTCCGAGAATGATAAAAGTGAACGACGAGGGGGGGGGGGGGGGGGACAAGGAGGGGGGGGGGGGGGGGGTGACTGATTCTTTATTCCGAAAACAAGGTCGGGTAGGGTCCACTTTGAGTAAAGGTTTCGGGTATCCTCCTCTGAGTCAGCAAAGCGCGCCTAGTTTGGCTTTGCTTGTGTGCGAAGTCGAGGGAATCGCAGGCGGGTTTTGCTGGTCCATGTCTCTTTTTTCGCTGCCTGAACTCGTGACGCTTGCAAACAGCCTGAAAGAAAACTCTTCAGTGCCAAAGTAGCTCAATGTTAGCTTTGGATCGCGGATTAAACTGGATTTTAGATTGTAAAACAAGGTTGCCAAACGCAAGTCTCAAAGTATCAAGCGTGATCGCCGAGAAACCGCCAACCACTTCTTCGTGTGCCTGAACAGGGTCGCTCGCGAACCGGGTGTAGGAACAGATGGTCCCGGAACCAATGGTCCTGGAACAAATGGTCCGGGAACTAATGGTCCCGGAACTAATGGTCCCAAGTCCAAGGTAGAAAAAATGGTCCCGTAAGAACATTGTTTTGAAACTAAGATATACCAAGCAACACACTTCATCCGCTATGCAATCAGTGATTTCGTGGGGGAATGAAGGATCTCGTCTATATTTTGAGGCCGATTATTTCGAAGAATTTGGTCATGTATTGAACTTAATTTTTATTCGAAATCGTCAGAAGATTGTGTAAATGAATACTGTCCAATAGCGATCTTCTAACTGTTAATATAATAATAATAATAATAATAATAATAATAATAATAATAATAATAATAATAATAATTTATTTGCAACATACACATGACAGTGAAAAATCGGGTCAGTCAAAGCCTAGATGGCTTGTGGGACTGGAACCCTTCAAACTCACAATCAGCATGTTAAGAAAAGCAAAAAAGAAAAGAAAAAAAAAAGAAAAAAAAAACAGAAGAGAAAGAAGATGAAACAAAAAACACACACACACACCCCTAACCTAAGTATCTAACACTCTGGTCTTCTACACACCCATGACTACCTACACTGAATCGACCATAAAAGAACGGAGCCATCTTTTAACCTTAGTTTTAGAGTCGAAGAAGAAAACACTTTCAGGAAGATCATTGAAAATATCCGGAACATAGTAATCACGGGTTCTCATCCCATACCTCGTGAAGCAACGAGGCCGTTTAAAACGGGTTGTTTTCCTTAGCGTGCGAGACGGATCGTGCAAAATCTTAAACCGATTCGTCCAAAAATAACGAAGTATCACTGTTTGTCGGAGTAGAGAAGAAAAATTTGGCATCTCAAGGTCGCTGAAAATGTTCGTGCTGTCTGTGAAAATTGAATTGTACGCCACACTTTTCAAAACACTTTTCAACAGGGTGTTCACTTTAGCATGCCACTGTCCACTACTGTGCGCAAACACCGTAATCCCATACCTAAGTACACTGTATGCCAGGGCATAAACCAAAATTTTTCGAACATGAAAAGGAACAAAGATTCTAATATTATAAAGCATACAGGCCACTTTCCGTAACACTCTACATATATATGCCAGCTGACTATTCCAAGACATGTCGTGGTCAAAAAAAATTCCCATGTACTTAGTGGTCTCCACCCACTTAACAGGGACGCAAGTACAAGGGTCGCACAATATACCATGAAGGAAAAACGGCTTGTCTACGAAACCGTGTTTCAGCGGATTTCGAAAACACATCAATTTTGTTTTAGCCACATTCACTTTTAAAAGATTCACAGAGTACCAATCCATTGCTTTATTAGCATTGACTTGTAAAATGTCTAGGGCGCTCGCAAAATTGATATGCCGAGATATCAGCAGAGTGTCGTCAGCATACTGGTAGCAGGTACAACTCTCGATGGCAGAGGGAAGATCGCTGACGTAGATATTAAATAACAACGGTGACAACACAGAGCCCTGGGGAACGCCTACTTTCAGATAGCGCACGGCGCTCAACTCATGCCCCACCCGCACCCGCTGCGAGCGACCGGAAAGCAGATTAGACAACATATCAAAAAAAGGGCCCCTAAAACCCACCTTGAAAAGCTTACGCAGCAGGACGGAGTGGTTCACGGTGTCGAAGGCCTTTGACACATCCAAGAAAAGAGCGCAGCAAAACATATTATCATCAAAAGCGGAGTTTAAATAATCGGCAACGTCATCTAACAACAATTGCGTGCCTCTGCCTGGCACAAAACCATATTGCGTCTCCGGTACAATTGGGTACTTGTCTAAAAAAGTGGTCATCACAGAAACAAGATGCTTTTCTAATAAATGTCCTACAACAGGCAGAATAGATATGGGCCGGTAATTACCAATTACAGTTGGTTTGCCACCCTTTAGCACTGGCCTAACAATAGCCGTTTTTAACACTTCCGGAACCGCGCGCTGCTGAATGAAGCCGTTGATCATATAAAGAAGTACACATTTTAAAGATTCAAAATTCCTTTGAAGGAAACCTACACTAATATCGTCAACGCCAGGTGATCTAGACCCCTTAATACTAAACACGGCCGACCGTAAACCTTCTTCGTCTATGTCACAAAGGAAGGCAGAGGCGCTGACTGTCTCTTTCAAGGTTACATCCTGAATGCAGTCAACCGGAGATTGCTCTGAAGAAGTAGCGAAGAAATTGCTAAAATTTTGAACTGTCTCTATGTTGTTGTCCCCGAAATTCTTGAGCAAGACATCATCGAGCGAGCGTTGGCAATGGTGGCCTCGGAGCTCATTAACAAGTGACCAAGTCTTTGCAATATTGAAACGGTTTTCAGAAAATTGTGTATGAAAAGAATTCGCTTAGCAGAGCGTACCATGGCGTTTACTCTGTTTCTAGCCACACGGAATTCAGCACGCAGGACGGACGACATTTCTCGGCGCTCGCTTACAACGCGCCCATAACCTTTCCTTATTTGTGATTGCGATCAAGATGTCTGTGCTTAACCAAACCCGGTCTGTTCTTCGTTTTTTAACTGTTACTGTTCTCTGAGCTCTAACTTTAAAAGAGTTATGCACATCCACGAATTTAAAGTAAACATTCGAAGACGAGGCTGATTCGAGAAGAGAGCTCCAATCATAGGACGAAACCAGACTGTCCAAAATCTTGTTATCAGTGATTTGAACTGTCTGTCGATCGGCAACCTGCCAGACTAGTTGGCACCCGACAAAGTAATGGTCAGCCAGTTTTTCGGAAATTACCGCCGATGTCACCATTGTGTCTAGAGTTCTGAGCATGATATGGTCGATACAGGAAGACACCAGCCTACCGGCCACCACTTCTTCTCTGGTAGGTGCGCTGACAGTACTTTCAAGACCCGCGGTAGCTAGCGTATTTAGGTAGTCACAAACCTCGGTTTTATTATCCTTTAACAGATCTATGTTGATATCCCCTACGATAAAAAACAAACCCTGACTCCAGCTCTCTGTCAGGACCGCCGCGAGCTCTTGAAGAAATTGCCTGACACTCCTAGAAGGTGGTCTATAGCAGGCAAAGAGACCAACTGAATGCGAAGTGTTCTCTATTTTTTAAGCAAATACATTCTGCATAGCTAAGCGTGACATCTAGTCTCGTTACTGACCACTCACTTTTAACATAAACAACAATTCCTCCTCCCAACGAAAACGGACGGGAGTACCAAAAGGGGCTATAGACCAACTCAACTCTCTGACGTCACGCCGATGCGGTGGCGTTGCTGTCTGCACAGCGCATGCGCAGATCCTTCGCCTCGGGCGAGTCTGGTTTCTGCGCGCGCGCAGTGCCCTCACCCGGTGGGCAAACGCAGGCTTGTTTGTAAACAGTGTGTTGGTCGATATCCGGACAGCTGAAACAGATCCCTGAGTTCTTCTGGGACGTTAGACTCCGTCAACACGAACACATCAATACGAGACAACACTTCATTAACCAGTACCTTGAAAAGTTCCCAGTGTTTCCTTAAACTCCTGATATTAACGTGGACAAAATAATAATAATAATAATAATATTATTAATAATAATAATAATAATAATAATAATAATAATAATAATAATAATAATAATAATAATATCTTTATTTTCCATTTACAATGGTGGAGGCCAAGAAAAAAAACCGCACGAAATGGCTTAACAAGCTCTCGGCCCCCGAATTGCATTCTGCAGCAGTGACAGGGCTAGAGAGAACTAAAAAGCACAAACGGGCACACCAAAAGCCTTAGTCTGGTATAACAAAATGGTACATCAACGCACGCAACTCTTTCATGGTGATCGTATCTAAGTGAACATCACTGAGAATAAAATATTTAAGCAGTTTAGGTAATCTCTAGGATAACATTTCTTTTCCTAGGTTTAATCGGCAAGTAGGTACATTGTAGTATTCAGGGTTGCGAAATTGATAATTGGGAATGCGTTGGTTTAAACCAGACAGTTCAATTATGTCAGTGCGGTTATTGAACAATTCATGTTTATACTTTGCAGAAAGCCTATAATTATACATGTTGTAGATACTTATTATATTATACATTCTGAACAGGTTTTCTGTATGCGAGCAGAACGGCACATTAGCAATTGTACGTAACATTCGTTTTTGGAGTAAGTGTATTATTTTAAGATTTGTTGCCGTGGTAGTACCCCAAACCAGGTGGCAGTAATTTAAATGAGAAAAAAATAGAGATTCATATAGTAATAATTTAACTGAGCTCGGAAATATATATCGATTCCGATATATCAGACCTACAACTTTTGCTGTACTCGACATGATTTAGTGACCTTATACGATCATAGGAGTTATTACGGGTCCATATCACATGAGCGAATGACGTTTTAGGGAACAGCAACATTTGAGCCAATCGACGTTTTAGTGAATAACGGGTTCGAGTGTTAACCCTACTCCCTCCCTCCCCTCCCCCTCCCCCCCCGCCCCCCTCGCGCTGCGCTTGCGCCGCCTGGCGGCGACAGTCTGCGGCGGCTCATTACAAAATTGTGAACCCACATTGGCCCACCCGTAAAGGCCACTTCGCGGATGCCGACTATTCGCTAAAGTGCCATTCGCTGAAACGTGGGCGTTCGCTAAAACATCATTCGATCAAGTGAGTTCCTCCCTTCTAGTCATACTTTTGAAGCCATCAAACTCGAATTACTTTCATCTCGTTATGACGCGTGGTGGTAGCACACATAACGAGTGGAGCTCGATGCCTTTATAGGTGCGTTAGGTTTCCATAGCTCAAAGCATTTCTGAGCTTCCCAGAAAAATATAAAAACCGGTCGAGTTCGTGCAACCGGCAGCTTCGAAATTCGGCGAGTGTTATTGGATTTTATCGGATTTATCCGAACACGCAGAAGCCACATTGGCGATATTTATCTGGGACCATAGTATTCAGGGTTTGCGAAATGCTAATTGGAATGCGTTGGTATTAACCAGACAGTTATGTAGGTCAGTGCGGTTATTGAACAATTCATGTTTATACTTTGCAGAAAGCCTATAATTATACATGTTGTAGATACTTATTATATTATACATTCTGAACAGGTTTTCTGTATGCGAGCAGAACGGCACATTAGCAATTGTACGTAACATTCGTTTTTGGAGTAAGTGTATTATTTTAAGATTTGTTGCCGTGGTAGTACCCCAAACCAGGTGGCAGTAATTTAAATGAGAAAAAAATAGAGATTCATATAGTAATAATTTAACTGAGCTCGGAAATATATATCGATTCCGATATATCAGACCTACAACTTTTGCTGTACTCGACATGATTTAGTGACCTTATACGATCATAGGAGTTATTACGGGTCCATATCACATGAGCGAATGACGTTTTAGGGAACAGCAACATTTGAGCCAATCGACGTTTTAGTGAATAACGGGTTCGAGTGTTAACCCTACTCCCTCCCTCCCCTCCCCCTCCCCCCCCCCCCGCCCCCCTCGCGCTGCGCTTGCGCCGCCTGGCGGCGACAGTCTGCGGCGGCTCATTACAAAATTGTGAACCCACATTGGCCCACCCGTAAAGGCCACTTCGCGGATGCCGACTATTCGCTAAAGTGCCATTCGCTGAAACGTGGGCGTTCGCTAAAACATCATTCGATCAAGTGAGTTCCTCCCTTCTAGTCATACTTTTGAAGCCATCAAACTCGAATTACTTTCATCTCGTTATGACGCGTGGTGGTAGCACACATAACGAGTGGAGCTCGATGCCTTTATAGGTGCGTTAGGTTTCCATAGCTCAAAGCATTTCTGAGCTTCCCAGAAAAATATAAAAACCGGTCGAGTTCGTGCAACCGGCAGCTTCGAAATTCGGCGAGTGTTATTGGATTTTATCGGATTTATCCGAACACGCAGAAGCCACATTGGCGATATTTATCTGGGACCATATTTTTCCTAGTTTGTACTTGGGACCATTAGTTCCGGGATCATTTGTTCCGGGGTCCATTTATTCCGGGAACAATTGTTCCGTTTCCCTCGCGAACCGCATCTGCAACCGCCTCGCAAACGCAGCCCAACAGCCAATAGGGAGTTTTCGGATACCGCGTCTCCCCCTCCGCTAAGTCGTCCGCAACGAAGAAGCCGCTACTGCGCCTGCGCGCCGATGGCCTTGACTGTAGAGTTCCGGGTATCGTAGCGGGTTGCGGAGAGCGCAGCGCGACGGCGAAAACGATCCACGAAAACTCCCTATTATGGCGCATTCACACTATCCGTTGTGCTTCGTTTGCGAAGCCCAATGGCTCGCAAACGCACGGGGGCGAGGGCAAGGCCTGGCTACGCACGCCTCAGTGAATCATATATCCTCTCCCTTATTTCAATAAACGTTGTTTATCTAAAGTTTCTAAACTGACGCTCCGCTTTCTGTAAACCGAGCTTCCATGATATGTGCCCCTTCTCTAATGGTACGTTTAGACTTCCGGATCCGCTAGCGAATCCGCCCAGCTCTTGCCGCTGGGGCGAAACGCTGGGCGGAAAACGCGGCGGCCGAACGAGGCGTTTCGCTGACCGGAAGTGACATTCTTGCGCAGCGCGACGCTGCCTACGTCACGAGTACGCGTTCTTCCTGTTTGTTTTTGACAATGGCGTCGACGGCATCGAAGACATCCAGCGTCGCCGGCATGGCTGGGAACGAAGACACTTCAACCGCCCCATACCTCGTCATACGAGCGAAGACGAGGAAGGAGGCAGCTTGCTTGTCCCGTCCTTTCGCAGTCTCGTAAGCATGGGTGAACCCACCCCTGCCGACGGCGACGCTTCTTTTTCGGCGCTCGCTGCTTGTCTTCCTCCATCGCAAGCAGGAAAGCGAGAGAAAAATCATCGCAATCTTCTCTTCTTCGTCTACGTAATCAACCATCAGTTTCGCGCTGTTTTTTTTTTTTTTTTCGTTTGGAACGCAGCGTCAACGTGAAGATCACGCCTACTCGGTCGAGCCAAAAAAACACAAGGAGGTTAGAAGGGTAGGGGGGTATGACGGCAGCCACGTAGCCTCCCCAAGGCAAGCTTCCTTGACGCCTCGCCTCTTTCTCATTTTCCTCCTTACCCTTCTCACTTATCGACACAGCACGTGACCGTCGCGTGGTACTGGTGGGTTTCATTTATCAGTCATCACAGCCAGAAACTGTGGCCCGCGCCCAGCCGACCGACTCTACGCCTGCTGCGCTTCGTGATGCCTTCTGTTTTCTACAGAACGTTACCATCCTGAAAACGATGGCATTCAACGTGGAACGTCAGCGCTGTAGCGATTGCCTGTTAGCGTGTTTTGGGTAATGTACCGTGCATCTGCGGGGAGTATTCCCTTTATCTTCTGGCCACTAATTACTGCAGTAGATAAAGCAAGAGAAAATTATATACACACATGATTGCGTTATTATGTCGACCCGACAGATTGAACCAATGCTTATACATTTTTACGGCGATGATTTCCGCGCTCGAGTGCAAATGATAGCTGCGCTCTTATCGCTCTCATGTTATATCACACTACAATACGTTTGGCTTTTTCTTTTCGTTGCGGCCGCGATGCAGGTCGTTCACTGGGACATTTTATTGCTGTCGTGATAAATTGAACCAGCTCAACTTGACTCGAGGTTGGGAGATGTTTTATTGACAATTGGAAGTGCACGGAGCACACCACGCTCCACTTCGATGGGGTCAAGCCACCGTCGCGATCAACGGCCTAAATCCATCGTTTCCGCAGTTCGGCGACCGTCGGAAATCTATGAGAATTGTTGATCGATTCCTGTTATCGTAAAACTATGTGTGTGTAATACTCCAGGGGTTTCCCGGTGAAAGGTAACCCCCGCTTAAGAAAAGCCTGTCCGATTGCGGCAGCCGACCACGCTGCAAGCACCCATCCCGTAGCCGGAGAACATTAGCGTCCCGGCCACCGTGGTCCCGGCGACGCCAGGCTTTCGTTTTCTCCGTTACGGCGATTGCCCTGATCGTCCCGTGTACCAGCAGCGGTGTGTCGTCTGCTCGTGATCCGCGCCTAGCCTTCGATCTGATAAAACCTACCGGACAGAGCGCGCGCAAGCCTGCAAGCAATCCTTCTACAATCAACCGTCCATCTCGCACGTGACATGTCACGCGCACCAATCGCCAGAGATATCTGTGGTCACGTTGGGCACAATATCGTTTAAACTTTTTATCACTAGGCTTCAGATATATAGCAACGTGCCCCATCCTAATATTAATAACCTCCTTGCAAAAACAGCGGGACGGGGGCAGCTGCAACGCCCGGGAGAGACAGCAAAGGTGGGAACTCTCGCGCCTTCTCGTCATATTTGACGGGATGTTACGAGAAGAGCTGCGGTAGCCGGCGCCGCCGCCGCCGCTCGAAGAAAATAGAAGTAAACACAACCCGCTCGTCGCCGCCGTGGATTTCTTCTCAGGTGTAAACGTACCATAAGAAGTGTTTCGATAAAACTGCGTTCGATCAACCGTAGTGAACCCGTTTCAGCGTAAACGCGCCATTATGGTACGTTTACAGTTGCGAATTCGGGGGCGGATACGCGCCAGAAAATTTGGATCAGTCCCCATATCCAGATTTTCCACCAGCGACGAGTCCATTTCGCCACCAGGCTCCAAAATCCGCTGGCCGCCAGCGCGGATCCGCCCGCGAATCCGCAAGCGTAAACGCACCATAAGAGTGAAATTGTTATTATTCATACCGATCCTTTTATAATTCCTTTTACTGACACTGCCGATGTTTGAATCGATAAAATAACAAGTCGTTAACCAATGAGATTGAGTAATCCGAACGAAAAAAATGAAAGACGTTTACAAATCTCTGTAATGCGAAATTAGATCGCAGCCCTTGAGGAGGAGGTGGAGGAGAGAGTACGCAGGGGAGGGTATGCCCCTCCTCTGCCTTTCTACCTCTTCCTCCTCCTCTTCCCTCCTTCTCCTCCTCCTGCTCTCCTCCATCTCCGTACCCTCTCCTCCTCTTGCGTACCCTCCCATCCTCCTCCTCCATACCTTCCCCTCCTCCCCCAGTTTCCCCGCTAAATTTAGCTGAAAAATTGACGCCACCTGACCTCAACACCAATTCAGTTTCCTCGCTAAATTTAGCGGGGAAAATGACGTCACATGACTTGGTGTCACTTCACTATGAACAAATTCAGTTTCTCCGCTAAATTTAGCGAGATATTTGACGTCACGTGACCTAAACAGCAATTCAATTCCCCGCTAAATTTAGTAGGGAATTGGTGTTGAAACTGAATTGGTGATGAGGTCACGTGGCGTCAATTTTCCCGCTAAATTTAGCGCGGTTACGCCGACGGCAACGCCGACGCCGCGAAACACGGAAACGGGCGCCAATTAGCTGCGCTCTAAAAAGCAGATTCGTAAGTGGAGCTCTGCGCTTCTTTGATAGTTCCCATTTGACGAAAACGATAGTAGTGTATATCCTTCGAAATTCTGGTTATCTTTTTATTGCCTCTGAACGTACGTCGCATATTTTATTACTTATACCAAATACCATATAGCTTCGCCAATTTTGGCAAACCATCATCCTGTCGGAGACTAAGTTCGGGGATTTCTAGGTAGCAAAGAGGTATTTGCTTATACTGCTTATACTTACATCTTCATGTGTGTCCTCTTGGTGTGCATGTCTTTCGTCACTGTCTCTACAAATAGCGATAATTTTATTTGCTACGTTAATTAATCGAATGACTAAAAGATTATTTTCGATTTTCTTGTCCCCGATCGCCACTCTGTTCCCAGTATACATGTGGTGATTTTTTGAGGCCATCTTTTTGCCTTACTTAACCTAAAGCTATACCGATCCTTATTCTACCCTTAAATTGCATCAATGCTTGTCGTAAAGAAAACATGTTGCATTTGTAAAATGCATCGATTGTTTAGCCTCTTATAATGACTGCCTTCACAGTTAATTGTATTCAGATATATTTACGCGAATTAAAATGACTTTGATTATACTACTGTTGGAACTTGGATTGGAGTCGCAATGAATTTTATTTGCTGAAGTCTCTATTTCTTTTATTTTTCATAATGGGCAAAATCAGACAGATGAATTAAGAGAAATCTGCAATTCCTAACAATCCATCTTGTATATTTCATGCATCAAAATATTAAAATTTATTAAGGTCTGCAGTGTCTGCTGGAGGTTCAAGTATACATTCCCAAACACAGATCATGTTTACACCGGAATGTCTGCGGCACCAAAATGTCTGCACACCGAAACGTCCGCACACCGAAACGTCTGCACACCCCACCGAAACGTCCGTGCACCGAAATTTCCGGATCCCTCAGAGGCGCATATCTATCCTCATTACTGATGATGCGCACCTATCGTACATCTATGCACATCAAATTAAGTTTCTTAACCGGTCCGTCAGACAAATCTGGACCAACGCGTGGATTTCTCCGCGATTCGACAGAAGGGCCCGCCGTCGTACTCGCTCGACACGGGGCCGAAGCACGCTTGCGCGGGCCAACCCCACTTCTGTGGAGCCGCGGACGGAAAGCGGGATCGCTTTCAATTAACTGTCACACGCGCGGAATTTAGTCGGCTGACGTAGATATCCATCAGGGCCCGTTACCGCGCGGCGCCCGCGTCGCAACCGGGATCGTCAGGAGAAAAAAAAAAAAAAAAAAAAAAAAAAACTGCAGCCCGCCGGGATCGGGAAATGAGGGAAGGGACGCGAGGGGGAGAAGGGGCAATTCGGGAACCGGCCTCGTCTCGCCTTCCGCGGAAATGGGCTTCGCTGACAGCCGACGAAAGACGGGGGATCCTCCTCTGGTCGGAGCATCCCGCTCGAGCGCACCGGGCGCCTCTCCGTTCCATCTGCGAGAGAGCGTGTGCGGATTAAGTGACTCGGCTTAATCGATTCCCCGGGATCCCGTCGGCTGCCTTCCCGGTCGCTGTGCAACCGGACCGCTGGTCTGATGTTGGTCGCTCGGCTTGGAGGAAGCGGCCGAACCGGATCGGGGCTCCTTCCCCCGAAAGCGAGGGAAACAGATTCCCTCTGAACACCCGACTTTACTCGCGGGGCCACCCGCCATCTTGGACCTTTCGCAACGGGGAAGCCTCGTTTCTTTCTTATCACGGACGCAAACGATCCAGTAAACAACGACCAAAGGCCATTTCGAGCTGTGTGAGAAAAGAAGGGGAAAAGAAAGGCCGCCGCTGTCTCCTTCGACCCGACAGCACCGCAGCAAGAACCACCACCATCGTCTTGTCTACGTCAACCCCCCCCCCCCCCTTCTCCCTTTCTTTCTTTTTACACACACACATACGGAAAAACGAAGAAGCCAGACGTCGATACGGAGGAGTTTCGACCAAAGAGTCCCCCGCCACCCTCTCCGGCACCCCGACGAAAGGCGGGCAAGCCGGGCGGACAAGGAGCAGCGGTCGCCCCCAGCCCGGGGCGGTCCGGCCGCCAAGTGCTTCCTATAACGAGCACAGAGTGCGCGCAAATTGGCCGGCAGCGGGGCGCCCATTGTGGACGGTCCCTCCGCGCGGCAATTAGCCGGGGGGTTTGGTCGCCACTTTTATGGCAACCAATCAGTCGGGTGTTTAGGGTCCGACCGCAGCGCTGATTGCTGCCTGGGGCTCGTGGCCGGTTCCCACGGCGGCGGCCCTGGGTGACGCGGGGGACGGAGCCGGACAGCTGCGGCGGCCAGCAAGGGAGGCTGGGGTGGCCGCCGCCATGCCCGCTGCGCGACGGGGTCCCGCCCGCTGGCACCGCCGAAAGTTGCCTTCGCGGAGATCGATCCGCCACGGAGGCCAATCCGGAAGACACGGGGCGCTGGGACACGCTCGCCGTGCGCGGCCGCTCGCTGTGTGTGGGCCACTTCGAATCGGGCCTCGCGACCACGACTCCATGGCGACGTGCACCCTACAGCCGCCGCCTCGGCTTTCGTAAGCGCCAATGCCCGACGAACGCTCTTCTTGATTTGGTTAGGTTTTTGCATGCGTGGACTCGGCTTGTCAATTGAATTCTCAGACGAGTTGAATGAATGTCGACGCACATACCTGCAGGAAAAATAAGGCTTCTTTCGACATAACCCCCTCCGAGCTCTATGCACCTCGTACAGATTTCTGATACGAATGACGGAAGGCTCGTTGAAACACGGCGGTTGAAACGTCCAGCAAGTTCCGCTGTCACAACGCTTTGGTTGTCCCGAACGCCCTGAAAACGCGCTCCTGACACAGAGTCATTTTCAGCTTGGGACGAGCGTGAAGTCAGCAGTGGAAAAATCTGGAAAGTAAAGAGGACTTTCCAGCTGATAAACTGCTACTTTCTTGGCCATGAGATGACTTCACGAGGAGCACCCATTGTGTAAAGGCGTTATTGCGGAAAGGACGGCGGTGCAACAATTGTTGTACTTTCAGGAGTAAGAGACAACTGAATAGGGTTGATTCTTGCTCTACGTCATGTAAAAGAGTACTGTGACATCGACGTCAAACGGTTCCCACAATTTCCTGAAAAACGGTTTTCGACCTTGGCATCCAAAACGACGTCCGTATGGTTAAGACTGAAATAAGAGATAATAGCGCAGGCTAGCTGGTGAACGGTCACACTTATAAAATACTTATAAAACACTTGTCTGAGGATTTTATAAGCAGTCTTGCTAGAAATTCTGAAATATGCGAATTTCTAACCTTCTGTCAAAATTTGCTCCAGTGCCATTTCCGGAGCACCACTCAAACATATGCTATATATGTGCACTTAAGTGGTTTGTATCGAATACCGCAGCGTCTGTTATGTTTCTTTTCTCCAGTATCATAAACTATGACAAGCTTTAATAAAATTTGACAACGATCTTTATCTCCAAGGTTCCATAATGCATTGTATTATTTAAGGTGAGATCGTTTAAATTTCAGAAGACATTAAAATGTCGTTTCGAGAATTGAACAACCTATTGTTCATAAATTGTTATCACCCTCCTCTACAACGTCACCATGCACTACATCGGAGTGTGGACGTGTGGTTACGACATGTAGTGGGAGGTGTAAGGCATCCAAAGGTAAAGCATCGGGCAGCGAACCGAGAGGTTCTGGGTTCAACTGCTGGCGGAGGATGAGTGCATGTTGATTTAATTTTGACTAAGCGCTCGTGTGCATTGTTTTGCTTGTGTTACCGAGAAAATCAACCCGGTTTTGCTCACCTGTCCTGCCACCTACGCACCGCGGGAGGACAGACGGACGTACGGACATATTTCTGGGAGTAGAGGGTTCTGTTCATTCATTCTATGCATTAAAACTAGGCTCGAGCACCGAAATGTCCGAATTTCATAATTCCCTACTCGGGGCACTTTCTCTTTCCACACAGGGACTGACACATATTTGCCGCTCATGGGCTGTTCTTTTCAAAACGGCCCGCAACACGTCGCACAAGCATCGTGTCTGTCTGTTGCCTCTAGTGGATGAAACACGAAGCCGGGCCCCGGAAACGGGTTCAAACACACGTGTTGAAAGTCACCAACAAGTAACGTGAAACCGAAATTTCGGATGCGCGTCAAAGATCCACCACCGGTCCAAATTAGTCTTTCCTTTGGGCATATGATCCTCGTGCTCTTTGTTGGCTCCATATGTAAACTCCACCCCTATCCTTTTGATTAATTTTTTTCTTTTTCACTTTTGACGATTTGATTTTCAAAGTCGCGTATAATGCTGCTTTACCCCCCCCCCCCCCCCCTCGGGTACCGACCGCAAAGGCTGCTACGAGCCATCAAAGCCAATCCCAGGCCGTGTGAGTGTTACGTGACTTGGAGAGGGGGCGCAGTGATGCGCGGAGGGCGTCGGCTGAGGTCGGACGTAAGGTGTCTTCGATGCGCTCCGAGAGGAAACACGTGCGTAAGCGGCGCTGAAGTGGGCGACGAACACGCACTTGACTTGCGCGAGAAGAGCGAGCCGTTGTGGGACGACACACCGGGCCAGCGCGCGTTCGTCCCCGCACGAAGCTGCGCCAAAGCGCGCGGCAGCAGCGTCACCCGAGGGCATCCCGCGCGGGCAGTCAGTCGGCCCCCTCGCGCGACGAAGATGATCCCCGTTATTGGATTAGCGCACGCCACTTTTCCCCGCCCGTCCCTGTCTCCGCGTCCCTGGGAGGCCCCCGGAGGGCCCCGAACCCCGAGGGGAGAGTTGCAATAACAGCGGGGACCGGATCGCGACACGACGGAATGCGAACTTGCGCATGCCAGCCGTGTGAGCCACCTGATTCATGGCGGGTCACCCCCTCCTCGTAATTGCGACTCGAGCGGACGAGCCAGCCGACGTGCACGCTCGCTCTCCCCAAACTCCCGGGACCCGAACCCCAGACGCGTGCGGGGCGCGGGTCGGGGAAGGGGGGTCATGGTTCAAGTCCCGTTCGGTCGCGCTTCTCTTCGTGGAGGGGTGAGCGTATACGCTCCGAGTTGAGCGAGGGGTCGGGACACGTGTTATGGCGGTCGCAGAATGCCGTCCGCGAGAAAAGAAATACCGTGTATCCCGGCGCAGAAACTAGTTTTTTTTTTTTTGTAGAGGGATTGTTTCGATGGACGGGAACAATGCGACCGGGCTCTTTGGCTTTGCCACGTGTTCTATATTAGAGAAAGTTGAGCGAGCGTCGTTCGCGGCGGCGAATGGATGGCTACATCGGTGGCGAAAGTCACCGTGGGGATGTGATTCGTCCGCGAAATATTCGGAGGGACGATGATGCGATTTGTCAACGTAGACGAAACAGCCTTCGGAAGTAAAGTGTTGTCGGGATGAAGCTACGAAACGAGCGTCGGGACGGCTACGAATGGCCATGAAAAGATATGGATTTTGAGTTTTACTACCTTCATATCCCGCATAACCAGAAAAACAAATTTGCTGTAAAAAAAAAAAATATATATATATATATATATATATATATATATATATATATATATATACAGACTTGTGCCCGTTACTTCAAAAATGTAATGGATTACAATTACAAATTACCGAGCCCCAAATGTAATGAATTACCGTTACAAATTACTCTGAAAAGTAACGGATTACTTTACTCGTTACGTTAAAAATTACTTTCACGTCACTTTTTAATTACGCTTATCAAGAAAAACAAAATAAACAATTTTGATGTTTTCAAAAATGTTCTGCAACACTACTTTCCATTTCTCACACACCGGCATTATGGTAGCCCTTGTAAGAATAAAATATTGTATTTAAGAGAAAGAGTGTATAGTGCACTCCGTTCACCTGTAAGCTGACCAGGCAGCGAAAGCTGCAACCACACCCGCCATCCCGCTAGCTTACGGCGACCGGAAATGATCCCTGGAATTGTGCAGACAAAGCTAGCGGTGCGCATGCTCAGTAGCAGCATCTACCTCCGCTAGGAGATGCGCAGATAAGGATCCGATCTACGAAAGCTCCCATTGAAAACGGGCATTTCAAGTGGGGTAAAAGTAAAAAAACAATTAAAGACGAAGAGGCTTCTCAGAAGAAAAATGCGATGGTAGGCGAAAGAAAGAAGCGAAGTCTACTCAGCATTGACTTCTTGGTCTTTGTTTTTCATATAGTATTTTCATGTCTTTCTACTTCTAGTGGTTCTGGTTACCGGTCAGACAAAATTTTTTTTTGTTCTTTTTACGCTGGTTTCTATTTAAATTTGTTGAACTTGCTATCCCTATGCCTTTGAATTGCCTGCTCATATTGCTCCAGTTTCTTTACTATGTTCATATTTTTAAAAAAAGTAACGAGGAATTAAAGTAATTCGTTACCAATATTTTGTAACGAAATTACATGACAAATTACTGCTGCAAAAAGTAACGTGGCAATTACAAAATTACTTGAAAAAGTAACGGATTACTTCCCAAGTCTGTATATATATGTATATTAGTTGACGGGCTCGGATTTTTCTAGGCGGTGTTCGGCTAGCCCTGGTCCCAAAAATTCCGGATGCGCCGCAGCAGAATGCGGCTCGCAGGATGGACACTAACACTGCGTCACTTGCCGACTTACGATCGGTAACAATCAATTTGTGGGCAAATATTCGGGTTCGCTTTCGTGGTCACTCAGCGTCCAACCCAGGCGACTTGATTCGATGAAACTGTGAGCGGGTGTTACGCGCCGGCAACAGAACATCCGACGATTTGTTCTGACCAAAAGATTAACGCTCTTCAATTTTCTCCCGCGTTTTCTGTAAGTATATTAGGGTGGAGAATAAAAGTCAATCTGATTTTAAGTCGCGATGTATATCACCATTTAAATCGAAATTTAAATCAGACCAGTATCACCATATATGCTTTTAATCAAACCTTTCCCGCGAAAATTATCACGAGAATATTTTTATTCAGCGTTCGTCTATCAGTTGACGCTTTCTATCTGCATTTCCTTTTTATTTAAATAAAACAATCATCGAGCAAAAAATATTTATATGCGGCTGAACACGAGCACAGAGAAGTGCTCTTCTGAGCAAATTTGGAGCGTTGAGCTGGATTTCTGCCTCCCACTTCGTTCGACAGCTACGTAACGTCATATTGCAACGAAATCAGAACGCAAGAAAGGAACAAAAACTAAAAGAAAAGTAATGTCCTTTTGCAATCGAGTCGAAACGCGAAAACGTGACATCAATAACAAGTTGTTAATTAAACATTACTTTACATTTACCGTAATTCTTTCTTCCGCATTGTTATCAGTGATGAAACGAATTTATAAATCAATCTGTCATGTTGAAAAATACATCTAGTGGTAAGGAATTACAATTTTTGAGTCACAGTAGTTTAAACCATATTAATCTGATTTAAATCATATACATACGATTGATGTAAATATTTTAAAAAATCTGGATTTTTTTTTACATTGGTTTGAAGACAAAATTTAGCTTATGTCTAATTTACTATGAACACCTAGCAAAATAAAAAGAAAACTTCGTGGTCTCTTCAATATGTGCGAGCATTTTTGGAAGCAATTAAAGGGACCATGAAATGACCTTTTTAGTTTTGCCAGATAACTTTTACATTAAACCTTCAATGTTCACTGAATGCCGAACAGGCATCTGTTTTCGTCTCAGTTTATTAACTTTTATACACAAAAAATTAATGAAATATCGACTTTTTCTTTCTCTCCAACTGACCGCAATACAAGTTGCGGCGTAATTTTGACGGTCGTGACGTACTCTGGCACAGGAACCGGAAGTTCTCTCGGCAGTAGGAGAATGGGAGCGAGTTGAAGGTGCGCCGGTAGGTTTTACTGCGCTGATGGCGCTGATGTCACCGACGTATTTTCTGAATCGGCGCCTCTCATCGCCGCGATAGCCATGGACACATCGCAGCTGAGCGAAATTCAATTAGATATGTTGCGCTACAGCGACAGTATAGTCCCTTACGCCGGTATGCCTGTTGGGAAGTGCGGCAAGTCTTCCGGCGAAAACTCCAGTTCTTCATCGGAATCGGACGATGGGGAGTGGGGCGGCTTCAAAGTACGGAATTGTAGGTTACGTTTCGGCCGTATATTCGGATGTACGGAAGTAACAGAGATATAAAATGTTTTGTTTCTTTGAAGGTGCACTTGCGAGGGGTGCATAGTAGCGCCTACCGCTCGAGAGTGCTTCTGCTGCCGGGAAGGCGCTGCCGCCGTCTCAATTCAAAACAACGGCCGCATTCGCGGAGAACACTGTGAATGTGGCTGTAATCACGCTCGGTGTTAAAATGTTCCGAGCATACACGAATGACCGTAGACCCGGGGTCCCTCGAACCGATGAGCCTGCACCAAGTGCTTCGACGTGGTTCATCGAGTGGAAAGCGGTGAAACTGCAACTGTTTTCTTTTAACCTCCGGACTGCAGAAACTGTAAGTCGGGCACTTCGGTACACTGCAGCCTTTCGGACTCGAACAGCCAGAAAACGAAAGTCTGCTGCGAAGAAAACGCGACCAGGGGCAAACCCGTTCAGCAGACGACGCTCGTCGGTTGACTGCGCAAGCGCAGTAGGGTCTTTCTCTTGCTTCGTTTACCACACGATAGATGGCGCTTGGCTCTGAGCATTATCAATTTGGCAATTTTCGTCACATCTCTAATTATGCTACAAAATGTGGATCTGAATATTATATAAGAAAACTTTTAGGAAACATTCGCCGGTTATTTATTGTTTATGATCGCGGTGCTGGTGAGGCAGGCTCTTACCCAATAGGCGACGGGGATTCGGCTGACGTGCTGCGGTTCCGCGGATGCATCGCAGTGAAAAGGCAGAGAGCTTTCGAAGGAAAGAAGGCGCAAAAGAGTCCGGTTTTCTTTTAAAAGTTCTATAGCGAGAAAAAAATTTTGGCTCCCTATTTTTGTGTTTTTGTGTTTCTTTTCACACCTTTTACGACGATCGGTGGATGAAATTCGATTTCAGAATCGTTTCATGGTCCCTTTAACAAAATTGGGCAGCGCAACGTCAGAACTTTGAACTCACCGATCAGGTGAGCAGTCATGTGATTTGAGGCGTCAAAGGCGCCCATGGGGCGTTTAAGTCGCCGTTTTATGAACTGTGTCCCCCGTGCAAGCCGTCTGGGTGAGCTTTGTGAATGACTCGTCACGAACTTCCAACCGCGAACGGATGAAGCTCCATTGGGCCCCTGGGCTTTAATTTTGGTGCCGAATTAGCGTACACTGATATCAGATCATATGTTCAATCAAGCAATCTTTTATTTGCACAAAAGAAAAGGGGAACGCCGGAGGCGTGCAAGGCAAGCGTAGGTACGCAGGGGCGCCAGCCGACCTCCAGTCTCCAGAGCACACGAGGAAATACAAGTTAATGAAGAATAAAGAAGAATGAAGTGATCTGGAAGTGAAAATGGAAGTGGAAAAAACGATGTGACTCTATAGGTGCAGAAGAGCATGCGTGCGATAGACTTCTGGAGAAACCGCTAAGGTTGTCAGTGATCTGAAACAAAGGCAGGCTCTTAGGATGAGAGAGGTGTGCCCGATGGGATGAGGGAGGCCTCGTGTCGTCGAGTCCGAGCAGGATAGGAGACCTGTGCGATTCGAGATCCATGAAACCGACGGGATCCGGCCATGAATAGGGGGCCCGGTAGCCACGGCTGGAGGCGGATTTGTGCCATGCGACGATGGCCCAGCCGATGCCATGGCCGAGAGACTGCAGACGCGCATCGTAGTCTGAAAGGGGATCATGGCCACCGTGATCATGGCAAATATTCGCAACTTTCAGCGATGATGGTACCGCGTTGTGAGAATCGCGCACCCTAGCTCCTGGATGATTGGCCTCATAATAAATGGGCTTGCCTACACCTTCCTGGCGTGAAAAAATAACGTAAGGCTCGAATACTGCTCGTATATAGCAGAACTAGATTTACTTACGCGTCGCAGACCCAGCTTCGTACCGCTGCTTATACGACGATCATCCAGATGACAGCCATTTTGATAGGCACCAGTGCGCCCCCTATAGGTCCTGAAAGTTGCGAATACCAACTTTGCACGCACGTTCCACAACGCCTTATTTTGGTTATTTACTTCGAATGTTTTATACAAAGAAGGCGAGCGCGTGCGGCACGTGTGCCTATGTTCCCAGCATTTACTTTAGTGCTTGGGTAATTTAGTAAAAGGTCTATTCTTAAAGGCCGTGCAGCGATATTGGGTAGGAATATTTCTCAATTTATATAAACCGACTGGCACTATAGTGTGACCCAAGTATACTCGAACGCAACGTGACTGATCAATAAGCGTCTTCGTCGCGGTGGAATTCCATAGATAATAGCGGACCTTTTCTTTCAGTTTCTCCTTTGCAAAACTTGATGACGCAGCTGCGAGGACAATGTCAACAATGCGGTACGCGGGAGTGCATCATCGAGCTTCGCGATCCCCGCTGCGACGATATTTAAATGCGGCTCACGCAGTGGGCACGAGCACTGCATGCGTAAGCATTCGAGTTTGGCTCGTGACAGTCAATTTCCTTGTCATGCATTCGGGTAGTGGCTCGTGCCCCAATCGCTGGAATGACGGGAATAGCCGAACCTTATAATCTATTTCACCTTATGATGTACCCCAGGGAAGGCTACAAACGCGAGCTTCTTGCTCTAGGGCACATCTCAGCGGCACAAGCTCTCGTGCATTAAGGGCAGCTGCCAACGCTGTGAGCTCGGGCTTCTAGCCTTTGCTGCGGTACAACATAAGGTGAAACGGAGTATTGGCGAGTTGTGCGATCGAAAGCCTCTCTGTGGTCGGCCTTCCGCGATTTTCAGAATGCTGACTATGACGTTAGCAAATAATTTATCTTCGACGGAAATAAGAGGAATGGAACAACTTCAGTTTTGACGGTGTTGGCAGTGGTGGTTTCAGAGCGCAGTGATTTCAAGCTTCCACCATGCTCATTAAAAACACCATCGAACTTGTCGTTCGCGAGGTAATGACGTCACGAGAGGGAACCATAGGAGGGCACCACCAAAACATTTGGCCGCTAATAGTAGGGAGTTTTCGTAGATTGTTTTCAAAGACCCGCTATCGGGGCGCGCGCTTCAGAGCATGCGTCGAAGTGGCAGGGCGAGCTCCCTCTACAAAAAAGCGTCTCCTGAAAACACGATCTACTAAAACTCTCTAGTAATGCGTGACACTGAGCGCGCGGCCTGTGCTCTGCCAAATCCAGCGCGTGGCTATGTGAAAAAACATTGGCGGCATAATTCTCAGCTGTATTTACTTAAAGTACAGACTATAAGTCAGCGCGCTTTTTACAAGTAAGCCCAGACGAGATGTAAACGAACGCGCAGTTCACGCAAGGTATGGGCACTGCGCGTGCGCAGGAACCGCGTCAAGTGGACCGTCTGTGCAGTCGCCCTGCCGATAGCAGCGCCACCGCTGCCGCGTGACGTCAGGACTGCGCGTTGTTGTATTTGGGTGTATAGGGAGTGTGCTTCGTTCACCCGTATATTTAGATTAGCTTCGTCGTCTTTTCACGGTCTCTCGAGAGTACAGCCCATTAATCTTTATAGCTATACATGTTGTCATCTTTAAGGTCATTATCATCGTCTGTTTGAGGTGTTTGAGAGCAATAATCCAGATACCAATATAGGCAACCTTTTCGGATTGAATTAAGCTAGAAAACTGACAAAAAACCATAACTGGCGGAGACTTTTTTTTTTTTTTTTTTCGTATTACTTGTCAGGTGAGCTACACGCGCTAACACTTCCCGACCCCGCCGAACCCGGTTCCGCCGCGTTATGATTTTTATCAGTTTCCTCATTTGATTCGATCGGAACAGTTACCTATCTACTCATCCGGATTATGTATAGTAATATTAGACATATGCAAATTATGCATGTGCACAGATATATTAGAAGGTTAATGACCATTTAGACAACTATCATATCTGCGAGTGCGACACGCACTGATGCGAGATTGTGTGATTACTATATTTAAAATATATAATGCCAAGAAATACTTTTACTGTGCACATACTAAAAAAAAAAAAAAGAAAAAAACAGCGCTCGGTTAACACGCGTAATTACAAAGCAAAAACAGCCCCTAAAGACATCGACATCCTTGGTAGTGACAAAACATTAAAATTGTTTCTATCGCTCTGATAAATCTGGAGGGCGCAGAATGTGTGCATGCTTTATGCGCGCATTATGATTTGGTATTGTAGGTTACGGTATGCTTTGGGGGGGGGGGGGGGGGTTCGAATGAGCCAAACGCACTAAACTCGCATGTGCTCACTGGATTTATCAGAATGATTGAGACAAGTAATAATTTCTTGGTAAAAGAGAAAAACAGAAATACATGGGAAGTTTCATATTTCCTTTCGGTTCCAAAACGAAGGCAACATGATCTCGACGTGCACGTAGCCCATTCGCGTCAGCAAGGAACCTTTCCTCGAACTAAGCAGTCAAAAAGTACCACGATGTTTACGCATCCAATATCAATTTTTTTTTTATATTCGGATGCCCTGTATGCGGATATCGATTGAACGAGGCAACATTTGTAAGCGCTCGTTATATTAGATTTTTTTTTTTCTCTCTCATAATACCCACTTTTTAACGCGGCTTTCCGTTGTTACAGTTTGCCGAAACCGAATCACGAGCGCAAGTTTCAAATCCGGTATCAATTATTTAGGTCACTTCCCCGCCCACTGAAAAATTCCGGAGGTCACACGGAAACGCATGCGCGGGAGAGGGAGGCACACGTGTCCCTCTCCTCTTCTTATTAAAGCCCCTTCATGTTTCAAAAGTAGCGCAAGGTTCGTCGATGCACGAGGCACGTGCAACGTGCAGCCCTTGGGAAGATCATGGCGGCAGAGCGCAGCACTGGCTACGTTTACATGGATGCGATCGTAGCGCATCGAATCGAGCAGGGACCAATCGCACGCAGCCTGTCTTCCTACTTCTTCCTCTTCTACGTATCTGGTACCAATCAAAATAGTCAAATCTCGATTCGATGCGCAGTGGTCGCATCCATGTAAACGCAGCCACTGAGCTAGATTTTAGACGCCATGAATTTCCCAGAAGTGGCGCGCGGCACGTGCCTCGAGCATTCAACAATGAATGGCTTCACTTTTCCCAGGATAGAGAGACTTTACTCCTTATCGCTCGCATGCGCGGGTTGTGGGACGAGGCGCTCACTGGATGTACAGTCTTGCAGATACACTCTAAAAAAAGCCCGTTCGTCTGCTTTCCCGCATAACACTCGGAGAGCCAATCACCGCAACTTGTGGAGGCAGGTCAGCGAATGACGATGCCGAAACATATGTTTAGACCAGAAAACGCAGTCTGAGTTTGGACATTAAGCAATGCAAGCGTGACGTTTTGCATTGCTTAATGTCACAACTCAGACTGCGTTTTTTGGTCTAACCATATGTTTCGGCATCGTCATTCGCTGACCTGCCTCCACAAGTTGCGGTGATTGGCTCTCCGAGTGTTGTGCGGGAAAGCAGACGAAAGGGGCTTTTTTTAGAGTGTACTAAATAGCTCCACGCGAGCTCCCGGGCGTTGTTTTCTGAGGAGCAACTGACTGGTGGCTTACGTTCGAGCTAGCGCTGACGTCAGGACTCGTCCACGTGGAGCAGATAGGGGGGAGCCTTTCAACGCGAACAGCCGTTATCATCTGCGCCTCTGTCACCATGGTCTGTTTGAAAGGGGGAGAGGACTGGATAGGCACCCCCCTGTCTGCTCCACATGGACGAGTCCTGACGTCAGCGCTAGTTCGAACGTAAGCCACCAGTCAAGCGCTCCTAGAAAAAAAACTCCCGCTCGCGTGGAGTTATTTCGTATCTGCAAGACTGTACATACCGCACTGTACAATGCCAGTCAAGAGGAAGGGTCGGGATGAAGACGAAGACAGAAGCAGCGACGTGCTGAGCGCCCGACGTGACAAAGAGACGGCGGACGAGAAAAAACGACGTTTGGTTGGGGATAGAGAGCAAGCCTTCGTAGAAGGCAGGCACTGCTATCGCTTTTCGGCGTATATACGCAATGAAGCACCGAAGAAACTTAGCTCCGCTTCTTTAATTTTAATTTAGGTTGTATACAAAGAAAGTCGTCTCATGATGCAGTCTCTTTAATAGACCGATCTCGCCAGCCAGCTTTGTTAGGCTCCCATGCACTGCAGCCATGCATCCAGGAAACTTCAGTATTTCTGCTCGTGCGACAACTCCGCTGCGGGTCTGCGCGGGCGGAGCACATGACGGCACGAGTCACCATAACTTTAGATGTGGGCCAAAGTTATGGCGGCCTCCCGCATGCGCCAAACGCATGGTGGGATCGGTCTATAGTAGACTGCATAAAAAGGTTTCTTCAGCATGTCACTGCCTGCCGAGGCTTTAATAATCCGGTGGTCGTATGCTTTCGAAGTTTCAGCGTGTGCGATAGCATGGGTAAGGCATTGATATGGGGGATCACTGCCGAGTTTGAATCCCACGCCGGCCTGCGTTCGTGTGCACGTTAAATACCCCAGCAAGATAACACTAGTGAAATTGCTGCTAACCTGGGGGTAGCAGAACGTGAACACATCTACAGCGGAGACATCACAAGGCTTCTTAAGGCAGACTCTTGCCAAACACACCACATTTGACTTTTTGACGTAGATATAAAACAAGACACACGTTTAGTCGGGTGCCGCACTAAGCTTCTTTCTCGCAAAACTAAAACCATCAGTTTGGGGCGATGATGCGTTTATTTTGGCAAAATCGTGAGACTGGAAGCTTAATACTCCTTTCCTCTACAACCAACGTTGAGTCACGACAAACGCAACAAAGCGTCATCCATAGCGCCTTTTTTTTAAAAAATAGGTGTGGTCTCGCGAAATAAACTATAGTTTTATTTTGACTCCGGACCTATATAGGTAATCATGCACGCTGAACTTTTAATACTTTCGCCCCGTAGCTGCATCTCTGTGGGAAATTCCAGTGCGCTCAGCGAGTAACAAATTTGTGCCGCCAATCAACGGCACTCTTTCCTTCTCCTCTCTACTCCATGCTATACAACTTTCTCTTCCCCACTATACGCGGTTGTATAGTGGGAACGCGTCGCTTTGTGCTTTGTGCGGGACAAGATATCAAATAAGGCAAACTCCTCTCTACACTTATTTGAACCACACACAACCACGACTATACAGTTTCATTGCTTGTATTCGTCCATGTTTATTCCCGAATATCGACTTTCAAAGTAGGCTGGCGCGAATGACACAAAGTAAAGCGAGACTCAAGCATTATGTTGGCGCGCACCTATCTTACAGCGTCGTCGTTAGTGCAATGAGACCGGTGCATCCACGCGCGTCCTCTTTTGGCTGACCGGGACTCTGGTTCAAGCGACCATTCCTTCCAAAGTGTTAAAATAAATTCCTCGTATTTCTTGAGAAATAAACCCTCATCGTCGTTCGGCGCATCGCATGCTTGGATACATAAGACGCAATTTTTCTTCAGCCCCATTCTCTTTAAAATTATTACTTTATAAAACTTTAGTACGAAGTAAACTTGAATATATATGCTCAGTCTGGGATCCTGGTACAGAATTATCTATATCAGTTGTTGAAGCCGTTCAAAACCGTTCAGCTCGTTTCCTGGGTATCATCTGACGAAAAACATCATCCACTCCTACTTGGGCCGTATCACTGGCCTGCAGTATCTTGTAAATCAATAAAATAAATACTCTCTAACTACCAGCGTACGTCAAGTGTCACGGCAAAGAAATGTTATCTCTTTTCATCCGGCGTTTAATTTCTCGTCAATGTCTATTTCCTAAAATATATTACAATAATTCCAGTCTAAAAGCTTAAGTTATTAATGATCCCATCTACATATCTTCCCGAGGCGCGAAGATATGTTGGCATACCCACATGTATACCTCTTTCTACAGTTCTTTCATCTTCAATGCCTCTAATGATTGTAACCGCCTTCCCCCTTTTATAGGGACTATCAGTGATTTCAATAGGTTTAAGGCTGCACTAGCTAATTATTATTTTTGTTTCAATCCTTTATTACAACTTTTAATTATGCCTGAGTTCTGAAATCCCCGCCCCCTCTGTAATGCTTCGGCCCTGAGGGTACGATAAATAAATTAATTAATTTCGAATACAGGGGTCGGCCTGCACCAACCAAAACTTTATCGGCGTAACAAAGAATGAAAAATGTTTGTTTAGAGAATTGCACTTGAGCGATAGGTGGGTGGGACCTTGCTAGATGGGATCTATAAAAACACTGGGGGATAGGAGTTGCGGCAATCAACTAAGCACGACTTAATGATAAGACAAGGCGTTTCTAGTGCATGCAGAGCTGACAACCTCCGGCTCGCGGGCCTGTAGGTGATTCCCCTTGTCCACAACAATGCAGCGTTCAGAGGAGGTATTGTACAGACGACAACGAAAACGGGTCCTTGTTGGCACCGGCCCCAGCCCAGATAGGCGGTACTGATCCAGCAATTACCGAACAGTCTTGGTGTAGCCACACGACGGAGATTTCTTCCACAGAGAGGTGCAAACATCATCGCGCTTCGACGTCACGTGCGCCACATCACGGTCACTTGCTACACTATGTTTAATCTGAGAGTATATATACTCTCATAAAAATGCCTGCGCGTCCGCTTACCCGCAAAACACTCAAAGAGCCAATCTCTGCGATCTACTAAATCAGCTCAGCGAATGATGAGGCGGAACATCCGTTTAGACCTCAAAACGAGGTCTGCGCTGTGGCATTACGCAATGTAAGCATGACGCTTTCCATTGCGCAATGCCACAGCGCAGACTTCATTTTTAGGTCTAAACTGATGTTCCGCCTCATCATTCGCTGAGCTGATTTCGTAGATCGCAGAGATTGGCTCTTTGAGTGTTTTGCGGGTAAGCGGACGCGCAGTCATTTTTTAGAGTGTACAGCCAAAGCTGCCAGCGCGAGCTAGCCCGCGCTCCTGGCTTTGAGACGTGCTTTTCTAGTGCGAGTGCTCGTTCTGCAGAAGAACGTTTCAAATCTGCGATCTCGTGCTCTCGTGGTTGTAGCATTGGCTCCAGTAGAGGGAAGCTGAAACACTTCTCTAAAAAAATTAGATAGAGGTTGATTCTAGAGTATTTTTATATCGTGAATCTGATATCATGTTCGTTTTCCCCGAAGATGTAACTAAACGCGAGAAAGCACGAAAAACTTCCGACCAGTCGTGACGTCATACGAGGATCTTTGGGCCGCCAAGCGCGTGTCACTCAAGGGCGGCGCGTGCAATTACAAGCTTGCCAGGTATATCCCCCGCACTGGCACCAGTCGTGACGTTTTTTTCTTACCTTTTTGAAAATAGCAAATAGCTTTGATAGGCGCTGAAGGTGCGCGAGAGCGGAGATTCCGAAAACTCATTTTGTAACGTCACGCTCCGAAAAAGGAGGGCCTTCAGCGGTACTTTGAAAAATGATTCCCTGTAACCTCCCTGCACCAAATTAAAAAAAAAAAAAAAGAATCGATAGTCGAGATTTTGGAGGTCAAATGAAGACGATTTAAGATTGTTTCCTCAAATACAAAACCGCTTCAGTTATGCGGCCAGCGCGCGTGCACGATTGGCTCACACTCACTCTCCCTTTCCCCCCTTCTTCCCTCACTCTCACTCTCACTTTCCTTTTACTTCCCTCTACAACGCTTCTCTCTTTCTCTCCCTTTAAGAGTGAAAAGAGTATACACCTTTTCCACAAGGGCGCAGCCATATTGAATGTCGTCACTTCTAGTATGCGGTAAAACATGGTTTCGATCTCTCCACGCCCTTGGAAGGTTTTTACGAAAAAATGCGCGATTGTCACACATTTTTGTTTTGCCTCGACTATATTTTCTCGCATATGCCAGATTTAAATGTTTTATTTATTTATTTTTTTTTTTGTCCCGCATATCAGACACGTTATACAGATACCCACGTGACTGAGAAGGACAGGAAACAGAAAATGCCTACAGCAAGCATTCGTGTTGTGGCGCACGTGACTTCGAAGCGCGATGACGTTTGCTCCTCTTCGTGGAAAAAGTCTCCGTCGTGTGAATACACCTTTCCTCGCCGGTCTCGAAGCTAGAAATAAACCAGCACAAAACCTCCTCGCCGAAATCGACCCGCCGCCTGTACGCTTCCTGGAAATCTGGTTCTCCACCGATGAGAGCAGCCGGCCATTTAATACATACATCATTATACAAATAGCTTTTTTTTCTTCTTTTTTTTAAGGTTTTACAAATTTGTTAGAAAAAAAAAAACAAAACGTGGAAGCTACACAAATGCGGTCTGTGCGTGTGAGATATATAGCCAGAGGGACATAATATAGGGGATAATTGTCACGATAAGTCGGTTAATTAAGTAAAATTTGTTAATCAACGTTTTAATTATTGAAGATAAAGATATGGCTCTGTTTAGAAATATGCTGAGCGTTATAGAAAACTACTATTAAAGTAAATTTTAGAAATATCTTGGGCGCGTGAAAAGTGCGGTGGTGCTCTAAAATTACCACTGGTGCAATGGGCGCAAGACTGGTGGTGCGGAAACACGCCAGCGGGGTCGTTCAGCCGTCTCGTTATCATCCGCGGTTTTGCGTCGCCAACATTGCGCTTATTACGCGAGTGGCAACGTTAGGGCACCACCGGCGCTTCACACGCGCCCCAAATCTCTCGAAGAGTTACTTATTTTGTGTTCGCCGATGCCGTTCAGCAAGTTTCTAACTAGAACCGAATGTTTACTTTCGCTAATAAAAAAGCTCACCGACACATTTTAGTTAACTGTCCTCCTTGTTTTGATCATTAGTCTTTTGTGTTATGTCCCTAGTGCACATTAGTGTAGCTTTCACGGCTTATTTAACACGAACCTGTAACGCCCCCCCCCCTTCCCCCCCAAAAAAATAATTAAATAAATAAATAAAACGTACTATTATATGTGTATATCGTCTGCATTCACCATAATTTTGATTGTTTCCTCTTTGGGGATCACGTATACGACGATGAACGTGCCCGTGATATGTTGAAACGGGGCTCTTGATTCTCGCAGGTGATGCTACCGTGTTTCTAAAGCTCATAAACAATTAATAATACGTGTACATGTGTCAAGACAAACAATGAGAGGAATTCTAGAGCACATCGAGCGCGTTCAACGGGCCAGCGTCGTATACCGCGTTCCACGCGGCGGCGTGTGCTTCCAGAGAACCCCTGCGCAGATACATTTCGTTCCGGTGCTTTAATAAGACAAATAGGAAACGCCAGAAAGACAAGACGGACTGGTGGTGTGGTGAGCATAACCGACCGGAATATGGGAGACCCAGAGTTCAATTCCCGGCTCCGCTAAAGATTATGTCTTGCGGCGGCTTCGTATAGAGCTTTTTTTTTTCATGCATTCTATCAGGTCCGCATATTCTCGATTGCACGGTATTTATCGTGGGCGTGTCTATCCCAATAAGGTTATCATTAAGGCACCTGCCTGGGTATGAAAGACAGCGTTGAAGCAAAAGGTTAACGAGGTCGAGAATCGGACCAATCGGTAAGCGCTAAACTCGATGGAAAAAATGCAGAAGCGCTCCACACGAAATCTAAAGCCGAGGCTTCTCATACCTCATACAAAAGACACGGTGTTCGCTGGAGACACGATAACAGAATTATCTCCGGACACGCCTCATGCGTCCATGTTAGAAACATGGACGCATGAGGCAAACATGTTAGAAACATGTTTGCCTCGTACATGCTTGGAACATGTTTGCAGGCACTTTCTGTAATCTGAGCGTCATACAAGACCTCAGACAGTGTTTCCAGACTATCTTCTGTGTGATGTATGAGCAGTGGGACCCCGGTTTCGGGGTCGCACTGCTTATCTTATCTTTGGTAACTAGAAGGCGTTTTTTTATTTTTATCTTCGAGAGTTCAAAAAAAAAAAAAAAAGGAAAAACAATTGTTCTGCCCCTGTGACCGGATTGCCCTCGTTCACTTGCCTGCTGGCAGCTGTCCCTCTATGCTGATGGCATCCCCAGGATTCTCCGTACCTTCTTGTGGGCTCCGTTAGTGCAAAACAACTTTTTTGTAATATCTAAGATTATTTTAGTGGCGCCTTAGTTAGTTCGTACTTGATTTTTTTTTTTTTTTTTTTTTTGTTTTAATTTGAACGATCAATGCGTTAGCATTTTCTTCGCAACGTTTTAGAAAGTGTGCTACACTATTGCCCCAGTCCGGCCCGGGCCCGGAAACAATCCGTGCTATCCGCGGGCCGGGCGCGGGTTGGCCCGGCCTCTTGCAGAGCTCTAGCACCCCCCCCCCCTCCCCCTCTTCCCCCCAATCTGGAAACACCTGCATCCGCCCCTGCGCACGACACATTCTCTGTTTCCCGGGTTTATCAGAATGACCGGAACAAGTTATTTAATCTTTTTTTTATTCTTAACGAAATATGATTTGAAAAACACACGAAGATCAACAAACCTTCGCGATTTGCCACATTTCATCCGAGTATCGGAAAAAAGTGCCGCTGTGACGTCACAGGCGAGTGATTTTTATGGAGCGTTTTGGACAGCAGTGAGCATGACGAAGCGTGCATTTTCAAAGTGACTGCGAGACACAAGTAGTGCTGCCTAACCAGGACATGTCTTAGCTAAAAGCTGGTGGCTTCACTATTCTTCGTCTTCTGAATTAGAGTGTGACGTCCTCCAGTTTTGATACAATCCTAGCATTTTTAAGCTAAATCTACTTTTACATTAGAGGAATACGTCACCTCAGTGACCGTTGTATATTGACCCATACAACCAATAAATTCTTCCTTGACTCTTGCGCTTCGCCACCGTCGCTCAACTATACCTCGTATTTTCGGTTTCTGATGCTGCAAAAATATTTTTTGAATATATACGTAACGGGACCGCACCTACGTATGTTCCCAGTGCACTGTCCGCGCTCGGTATTTATTATCCACGTCTTACTCCTGTTGAAAATGACAAATTGTTATTTCCCTAACAAACATCACTCCATGCTGACTAATCAAACAATGCGAATGCAAATTCCTGTGATTTCCATAATTCCTATTGCTGTCATAATTCGTATTGTTTTGAAGAGGCGAAAATGAGCCCCAACGTTTTTTTTTTTTATTTCGGAGGCGACTGTGATCTTGAAAGGCTCCCCAGTTGGTGAATGACCTGCAGTAAGGATTTCAAAACCTTCAAACATCTGGTGTTCGTGCCGTCAAGATCAAGCTTGATCCGCATTGTCCGCTTGGTCGTAGGTACCTTGCGCGTCACCCTCGGGGGCATCGAGAGTCAAAGCAGTGCACTCACAGTCTCAGAGTGCTCGTTGACTAATTTCCAGGGTAAAATAGCCTGATCACGATCGCCACACTCGGCGACTACCGAGCTGACAACGAGCGATGGTGTGAACAGCGTAGAGCGGAACATTTTGAAACATGTAGTCCCAGAACTATACAGTCCGGAAAATCCGGGGGTTATATGGGAAGAAACCACCTACAAATATTCATAATAAATTGAAAACTGAATTTTACTTCGGTGCCGCTTTCATAAACGGAGAGACAGGTATGCTAAGTCGTCAAAAAGCTTCTTTTTTTGTCTATGTTTGTGCCGTCCACTGCTCTGGAAATGTTACCCGGCATGAAAATGCACAGCACGAGTATAATCTAGGTTTCAAAACAATATTGGCGAACTCCCAGTCTGCATCAGGAAAACAACAGTTTGTCGGACTGGAATCATTGACCTCACCTTTAACGACAGGGACGCGACAAGTAATCTATGAATTAAGCTAGATTACATTCTGCAAATATAGTTTTTTTTAGAAACTTTAGACACATAAGAGCCGGCCTCCGATACTACGTAGTACGAACACACTGCCTGCTCAGATATTATATATATATATATATATATATATATATATATATATATATATATATATATATATATATATATATATATATATATATATATATATATATATATTCTTTTTTATTATAAAAATAGGCTATGTCAATATATTTGCAGCGGCCCCCGCGGTATCATGCAAGGTGAATGTGGGCTGCTAAAATTTTACCCGACGCAAAGAAAATAACTTACAGATTACAGAGCGCGTTCTGTTAACATAAACTTGCTACAAGTACGCGAAAACAAAAAAATACTTTGCAAATACAAGAACGAAAAAAACAAAAGCGCGATACTTTGGATGGTGCGTTTTCACTCCGTGGCCCCATTACTCCTAATCGGAGCTGCAAGTTCTCTGGTGTTTACCTTTACCGGGAGAAAATTATGAGCGATATCACCTGCATACCACCCGCATTCTATCTCCGGCGACCTTGTGACATAAGCCTCATAAAGGTTGGACACCACACACTATACCGGTTCACTGAGGTCTATACTCAGTTAACTCTAGCCTCAACGTCGCTGCGGCCGACGGTCAAGTAACTTTTCTCCTGGGAGCATAATTCGCGCGTTAAACTTTCTATAAAACGGCGCGTGGTGACGCTAATTAGAGTATAAAACTTCTCGAACAAAGGCTGAGGTCGCCGAAAGATTCCTCGAAGCGATGCAGACAAAAATACACGAACAAAACCCAAAAAGCCTTAGTGACAGGTGCTACAAGACGATGCTCAAAAGCCAGTCATCACGCTCCAAAATCATTCACAAACGACCAGATTGTGGCGATTACCTTGGGCACATAGAAGCAGTGCTCCACCTGAGATTACGTTCACCCCAGCGTGTTGGATGCAGAAAGTGAATTCAAAAGAAGATATCGCAAAGGCTGGAGAGTTATATCGGAATTACAGAGATGTGTAAGCTCGCGATATATTTATGAATTCGCAAACGGCTGTGCACTTCGTTGCCAAGTTTCAATCGAGCCTCTAGGAGGAGCGGTGCAAATTATAAACTCGGTGTCGTAGCATATTCATAACGAAAACAAATGAATGCCAAGCGCACGCTGCGGCTCTCAGAATAAGGAAGCGTGAAACGGTTCGAATAATTGCTGCATCGCGCACACAGATCAACGGTCTAAACATGCGTGCAGAAAGTCGAAGCACACCTCATACATGTGTGAGACACGTATACCTTGGCTCGTTCCCAAACGCGCGAGGTAACTCTGCTCGCTGACGAGGCAGCTTCGCATTATACTTGCGAGCACAGAAACGAAATGCGAAAAAGTAGCGGGCGTACCGAAGCGAGCGGAGGCAATCCAGGGTTCGGCTTCGCCGTCAACGCCCGCGCGCTGCGGGCGAGTCCAACGTGAAGGGCAACAGCTCGGTCGTCGAGGGCCCGGACACTCCGAGAGTCGGGACGTCGACGCCCTCGGCGGCACGAGCGAACACGACAGAAGCGGGGCTCAGCTGTGACCAGCTTTATTCTCGGCTGCACACTATTTACAAAGAAGGCGTAGAAAAGGCGTCCTCGGGGCGCGGTAAGTCCTATGTACAGTCACGGGGAACGGAGGGGTCGGCGCGCCGTCACAGCTGCGTCTGCGTCTGTGGCGAGAGCTTGGCGGCCGCGTGCGCGAGCCGCTGCATGTCGAGGTGCTGTTTGCGCCACTTGATGCGCCGGTTCTGGAACCACACCTTGACTTGTGCCTCGGTGAGCCGCAGGGCGGCGGCCAGGTACAGTCGCTCGGGCCCCACCATGTACTGCTGGCGCTCGAACTCGGCCTCGAGCCGCTCCAGCTGGTCGGCCGTGAAGATGGTGCGCACCCTCCGGGCCCGGGGCTCGCCGTGGCGCCGCGCCGAGTCCGCGCCTCGCCGCCGCTCGTGGCACGGGGATGGTCCCCGGTCGGGACCCGCTGGCGTCGAGGAGTCCGGCGATGCCGGGCCCAGCCCTAGCAGGGCCTCGATGGTGAAGGCGGCGCCCCGCGGAGTCAGACTCCCCTGGTCGGAGGGCGCCGCCGGCAGGGCGGTCGTGGCGGGACACACGCTGTGCATTGCTGCAGTCTCTGAGTCCGCACGCGGCCGGCCGGCCAGCTTTTCTGCTCCGGCGGGGCCGCCGCAGCCTCCAATGGCAGCGCGGCCGGGTCACGTGGCCCCGCGGGACGGGCCAATCGGCACGCGCGAGGGCGGCCCCCTCTAACGAGCCGCGATGGCTTTATGGCGGTTTTCGGGGGAGCCGGTCGGCGTCCCCTTCGCTCGCTCGCCGCGCTCATTACCCCTCGAGCGGGAAGGGCCATTTACGGAAGAGTGAGCCAAAGGGGTGCCGGCGATGAATCCCTCTGGCAGACTCTGGCCGTGGCCCCAGGCCTGCCGGGGACCCCTCACCTTCGGCCTTTTGAAGCCTGCCGCCGACTCCTGTCCACCTGACGGGGTCGCGCGCCCGCACGAGGCGGCACGGGCCACTCGGCCCGTCGTTAGACGCGACCGCGGAAACGATCCGGGCTCCTAATTGAGAGCGCCATTTGCTTTCGAAAAGTGTCCATTAAGCTCTGCGTTTTTCGGCGCGTCTGTATACCGTAAACACCGTCGTTTGATTCATTGACCCCGCGCACTGCTCCGACCAATGCGCGGGTGCAACGCCCTGCGTGCCCTTGAACTTGTCGGGGTAAAACAGCGCAACGGGACACTGACGAAATAAAGAGGTACACTGCGCTGACTATACTTCGTTTTACCTTAACCACAGAAGCAGCCGACGCTACGAGCTGGTGGGAGCAACGAGACAGCGTCAAAAGGGCACCGTCATGATGTTCGCCGTGTTTCTTTACGTGTTCCATCATCGCTCAACCAATCATAAACAAAGAAAGGCCCAGTGACTTGCGCTTTGGACGCTGCTTGATAGGTCCTCATGGGCCAAATGAACAAAATGCAAAGAAAAAAAAAAAACACACGATCTCAGCATCAGTTTGGATAGATAATGCTTGCACTAGCACCGCACATATACGGCGTGCAAGTTGGTCTGCACCTTGCGCACCCCGTGCGTTTGTTTAGCCCCGAGCTCAGCCAATAGCGGCGCGAGCTTCGCTGCCTCGTCATCGTGCGTTATCTACACGCTCTCTGCACTGCTCTTTGATTGGTGTGCCCTTGCTCGCCGTAAACCTATCCGAAACAAACTTGAATTTGATTAATTCTTCCGAACTTCGCAAATGTCTACCGACAAATCACCCCTGTCTGAAGCGACAAAACATACAACTCCAACCTTTTAAAAAGATATATGTAAAAAAAATCCTTACTGGAACAAGGAATGGCGTTCTACAAGAAAAGGGACGAGGACAAGAAAATTGCATGTATATAGACCCCTTTCAAAATTCGCGCGCCGATTATTAGAAGGTCGGAACCACTGCACAATGGTGGAACAATTGACATCATGCAACGTGCAAGTCATTCCGTAACTCAGCGAACTTCAGAGCGCGGCCAACGCTATTGGCGGCGAGATGTTTTGGTGGCGCCCTCCTATGGTTACCTTTCGTGACGTCATTACCTTATGAACAACAAGTTTGAAGGTGTTTGTAAAGAGCATGGTGGAAGCCTGAAATCATATCACTCTCAAACTAACACTGCCAACACCGACAAAATTGAAGTTCTTCCATTCCTCTTATTTCCGTCGATGGGAAATCGTTTGCTGACGTCATAGTCAGTTTTCGGCCTATCGTGGAGGACCGATCACAGCGACGCTTTCGATCGCTCACGTCGCCAATAGACCTTTTCTGTTTCCTGTCGTTCTCAGTCACGTGGGTTCCGTATCTGGTATGCGGGGCGAAAAAATAATAAAACGTTTGAACCTGGAATATGCGAGAAAATATAGGTGAGGCAAATCAAGAATGTGTGACAATCACGCATTTTTCGTAAACACCTTCCAGCTGTGGGGAGAGATCAAAAAGATGTTTCACCGCATACCAGAAGTGACGATATTCAAGATGGCTGCGCGCTTGTGGAAAAGGTGTATAGGAGCCAGGGTTGGGCAGAAATACTCGAAAATGTATTTGGAAATACAAATACTGGGATACATTAAAATAGTAGCCAAAATACTGATACTAAAATACATCTGTAAAAATGTATCGCGATACGTATCGGAAATACATTTTAAATAGAGGCAAAAAGTATTTGGACATACAAATACAGGAATACATTTTAGGGAGGGCAGAAATACAAATACAGAAATTCTGATACTGCAATACATTTTTCACATTTGTTAGAGACGCCAACTGAGATGAAGCTTGAAGTGGAAGTTTTTGATCCCAAAATTACTTTCCCGTATACAGGCTTGGCACTTTGCCTTGAAGGTAGTGGTTTCGGGCGACGAGGAATCTTCAATGGGGTCAAAAAAAAACGTTCCATCAAGGACTGATCGCCGTCCCTTCCCTGACATCCTGTCTGCCTGACGAGGAATGCGAAAAGACTTCGACTTCTAAATAAATTATGTCACCCTGATTCCCATCAAAACATCACCACGCCCCTCTCCGATAAGGATGTTTCTGCCAACATAAATCACATGACGTAACGGTAGAATGAACTGGTATTCTTTATCTGCAGCTGTGGCCTTGAACATGAAACTTTACCACGCTGCTGTTTGAAAGTACAATACGTACTTCCGTTGTAGGTTACATCGTTGAAGATCATGCATTTGTAATTTTCGAGAATAGTGGACCACCTGAAGCATCCTGGAACACGTGTCTCATTTTCTGTTACGGTTGAAAAAACGATACGATGGCATCCCTGTTGTGAACGTCCTTCCTGCAAACCCTCCGCCACCGACGCATGGATTGCAGTCATCAAGTTTCGCTTAGCCTCACCCAAACAGAGACCTCGTGGATTGCGACCTGATATTGCCGACACAGGTGCGAGCTCTCCGAGAAACAGCGCGCTCGAGACGAGTAGCAGGTGTACGAAGGCTAGGTCGGCACAGCGAGGCCACGTCTGGCCTCCTTCCTGGGTTTCGGATCCCCAGAGCAGTGGGTCACGTTCACGTCTTCTGATGACGTATCCTTGAGCCATGCAGTATTACGGGCGCAGCCGCAGACGCATTCGAATCACGGTGATTTGAATATGTGTGAACTTCACTGCGTGAGTCATCCTACTATTTCAAGTCAACCACCGCCAGGCTCGTGCTGCAACGGACTGGGTGTGACTCAGCTTTGCCGGCTGGGTATACTGCGCACGCTAAGGCAAGAGATATATTTATAAGCGGACATTGAATGCCAGCAAACAATGACTCGAGAAATTCCTACCTAAGGACCTGCGGCAGAAGACGCTCTGACTCCAACCCTGGCACGCCACCTGGTTCGAGTCCCCGACTATGCAACACTTCTCAGAAGAGAGAGGAGGACGCATAGAAAAATAGTTTGGAGAATCGGAAGGAACCTTGGTCAGCATAGAAACAATGCCCCAGCATCTCTCAACCCTGATGCCCTAAGAAATAAAAAACAAAATGCGTTCGGACTTTTTTTTTGTGTGTGTGTGTGTGTGGGGGGGGGGGGGGGGGGGAGTATTTCTCAAGAAATGTAACGAAATACATTTGATCCTGATTGTATCGCGATACAAACAAACATTCCAAAATGTATTTCGATACAGGAATACAGATACTGGTGAAAAAAATGTATCGCGATACAGAAATACAGATACGAAATGTATTTCTAAAATACCATCGCGATACATTTGTATCGCGATACTGCCCAACCCTGATAGGAGCCCACGAGCCAATCAAACAACGTCGAAAGTGCATCGTCACCGCCCTCATTGCGCACATTACCTTTTTTTGTGAGTTTATGTTTGCCTTATAGTTAGGGTTCCGCGTTTTCGGTTTTTATTTTTCAACATTCAGCGTACTTTTCTCGGTGTTTATTTTAAAATTAAATTTTCGGTGTATATTTATGTCCACAAAAGTGTATCGTTTTTTCTTCTTCTTTGCGGTGAATATAAAATAAACATGAACGGACACCGGATCCGATGATCCTTGTAGCTCTGATATTTGTAATCACTCAAAGAATAACGGCACAGATACATTGAAAAAGAAATGGACACTTTATTTGGCAAATGTGTGCAACTATAAAAGAAACAAGAAAAAAAAACACAGAAGTACAAACAAGTCAGTTATGAAGCCTATGCCGAAAGAACATGGAACTTCACCTTCTGTACATCAGGATTACGTGATCTTATTATAGCAAGCACACATATGCTTTTCCATGGTCTCCTCGTTGATCCGCACTCTTTCTTTCCTGTTAATATGACCCTGAGCTTCGAGAATTCCCTCTCAACGCTAACACTGGACACTGGCAGGCTGAGGAGATGAAGCGCTGCCTGAGCCAAAATCGGCCAATCAACTAATTGTGACCGCCAAAAGAGACACGGTGCAACGTTTTGAAGCACAGCATATTTCGTGTACTCACTAAACTCTGGCTGCTGAGCTTGCATCAAGTCAGTCTTCCTTACAACTAGTTTGAAAACACGCTCGTACGTGGCGAAGTCATGGGGCATTTCGGTCATGATGGCATCCGTGTATCCCATGCGTTCGGACACGTCTCAACAGACACTGTCGTTCCACTTTTTCACCACAGCTCTGAGGTACGAGTACGACTGGAAGGTCAAAGTGACCTTTTTGTGTTAAAGCCGAATTTTAGAAAATGGATTCGACATACTTTTATCGGTTTTTATCGGTTTAAATTGAAAACGCCAAACCTACAAACTGACCTTTTTCGGTTAAAACCGAATTTCCGAAATTGGATTCGGCGTAATTTTATCGGGTTTTATCGGTTTAAACCGAAAACTCCGAACCCTACTTATAATGCATGAATACTCTAAGAAATGCCTGCGCGTCTAGTTGCCCCCCAAACACTCGGAGAGCCAATCTCTGCGATTTACCAAATTAGCTCACCGAATGATGAGGCGTAACATCTGTTTCGACCTCAAAATTAAGTCTGCGCTGTGGCATTACGCAATGCAAGCATGAGCATTGCGTAATGCCACAGCGCAGACTTCATTTTCAGGTCTAAACAGATGTTCCGCCTCATCATTCGCTGAGCTGATTTCGTAGATCGCAGAGATTGCCTCTTCGAGCGTTTTGCGGGTAAGTAGACGCGCAGGCATTTCAAGTGTGCCGTGACGTTGGATAAGTCCGCCATTGTGGAAGGATTACACAGCTGCCAACGTTACTAGATTACCTCAGTTGTGGTAATCCGCGGAGGGGTACCACAACTGAGGTAATCTAGTTGAGGTAATCTCCCGCGGAGGGGTACCCCCCTCCGCGGGAGATTACCTCCCGTGGAGGGGGGTACCCCCCCTCCGCGGGTGGATTGAAGTGAGTGACTCTAGGTGGATTGAGGTGAGTGAGGGGGGTACCCCCCCTCACTCACCTCAATCATAAATTCCCCCCCCCCCCCCCCCCAAGAGCTCCGCGAGAATTTTTTTTCCCGTATTTTGACGAGTTTTTTTAATGTAATGTCCGCACGTGGACCTTTAAAGAAATGAAAATTAATGGTTTCTTTTGGATCGACGTTCAATTATATTTCGTGTCAAGTAATCAATAATCTAATGAGAACATTTCGAATGGAAGTGGTTGTAGTCATGAATGTTGTTTTTATCATTTTCGCAACTCGCACATAATAATGGATTTAGGACAGGTTCCATGCCACAGGTTCGGCGACGTTTTTTCCTCCCGTTGTACCGTGACTGGCCCCTATGCGTTGCCGCTGTTGTTCGGATGGCTTGCACACAGGTCGGGCCTTATTTGCACGACAGGTAACCTAGTTCCACTGGTGCAATGTTGAACAACAAAGTTTTGCAGACGAGACATCCTCATTCACGGTAACGCTCACTTGTGAAAGAAGTTTGAAGAGAGAAAAAAACACTTGAATATGATGAACACGCCTGCAACTCTCAAGTTTAAAGCAGCGCCCCTCGCGAGCAAAATCGAATGTTTTTAGGTCACGTTTCGATTGCGCGTTCTTACACTCCAGTGTCACGTTGCTGAAAGGCGATGAAAGAAAATATTAACAAAATAGCTGAAAGGCTGTGTAGAGCTATACAAAATTCTATAGCTCATGCATGAGCTATACAATTTTGCTGATATTATTTTCTCTTCTTCTACGGGCATGAACAAACGCTGACAGACGCTAGCATTCGAACGTGGCTCGTGCATGATAGAACGCTACAACGCCGCCTTTTTGGTCGCGTCTTGCAGAGGCCGAAGCCAACATTAGGTCGCGTCTTTTGAACGCGCTCGTGCGCCCTGGCCGAGTGCAACCGGCCTATGGGCT
Organism: Ixodes persulcatus; assembly: GCA_013358835.2. Taxonomy (NCBI): domain Eukaryota; kingdom Metazoa; phylum Arthropoda; class Arachnida; order Ixodida; family Ixodidae; genus Ixodes; species Ixodes persulcatus. Next base: position 113,354 of record JABSTQ010009436.1, on the reverse strand, counting down.
AAGCCTCGGTGGGCCGTCTCTTCTCTGCAGCGATGTCCTCTTCCGTTCGCTCCTTCTTCTTCCGAGGTATTTTGAAGACGACCAGAGCACTTCCGAAAGAAATGCTGTCGCATTTAATATCGCGCATTAGAAAGCAAACAGCTCTTGCAAGCGAAACAGCGCCCTGCACGTAGAATTTTGTTTTCTCCATTTATTAGTTGGCAGAACTTTAATAGGCGCCTATTCTCAAAAAGAAAGCGTGATGACCGCTGTTCACAACCCCAACAACTCTGTAGCACTTACATGCGTAGGTATATAGGACATACACGAGTTTTGCCGTGCGCTGCTGCGGAGTCGGTCGCAATTGCCGTCCGGAAAGGCTTAAAAATCGTTTTTTATCCTCTCCGGTCTTAAGCAGTCGTAAGTGTGTGGACGGACCTCAATAGACCCCTTTCGAGAGTCACGTGCCGATTGTTAGAAGTTTGGAACCCCTGCACAGTGGCGGAGCAACAGACACCGCTGAATGTGCAAATCTAGAACAGAAGAAACACAAGCACAAACGCACAGACTAAGGTCACTATGCATGCGTACGATTGATTTGGATTAAAGAACCACTCAGGTCAATATTTTTGAGTTTGGGATTACGACTGTTTTCAGCTAAGGCAGTGTCCCTGAATTACAAGGTCTCTTTTTTTCTCTCGATATTTTGTGTAGTTTTCTAAAAATAACAGCTCAAAGTTTGGTTTCGGGCATCTACGGCAGAATTGAAACAATTTGCTAGAGGGATGGCAACACTGATCATCAGCCGTACGGCCGCGATGCGACGTGACACTGGCGCTGCGATGTGCGGTAAAGTCACTGGATCTGGGAAAGTAGCGCCATTGCTTGCCCACCTGCTAGCCGGACACAAACAAATACCAACATACAGACGACAGAACCTATCAAGGTGATTGGCTTATCGCTGTCGATTGCCATGGTGATCGTCATTTTGGACCCTTTCAAAGGTTCGAAGCTTCGAAAGGGTCGTCAAAACCAGGTCGTACCATGATCGCTATGGAGCATCATCGTACTGAAAGCGTTCCTCGACCAATATGAGCGTCTTTGGCACTATACATTCAATAAACTTATCACTCATGCCTATTTCTCCAGATCTCTTACAATTGTGTTGCTCTTGTAAAATAATTTTTCAATGACCCCAAGCACCAGACTTGGGAAGTAATCCGTTACAAGTAACGGATTCCTTGTAATCCGTTACTTTTTCAAGTAATTTTGTAATTGCCACGTTATTTTTTTTCTGGAGTAATTTGTAATGTATTTTCGTTACAAAATATTGGCAACGAATTACTTTAATTACTCGTTACTTTTTTTAAAAAATATGAGCATACTACAGTGATTGGAGCAATAGAGCAGACCATTCAGCAGCATAAAGAGAGTAAGTTCAACAAAATAGAAAACATCAGGAAGGGGAGAATAGCCGAAAAGAAAACGCGATTTTTTATATGACCGGTCACTAGAGCCACCAGAAAAACGGGCAAGGCATGTAAAAATATACGAAAGGCAAAGATCAAGTAAGACAACGCCAAGTAGGCTCTCCGTCGCCTTCCATCGTGTTTTTCTTCTTCTCCCGGGCAGGAGAAAGCTCTTCGTGTTTATTTGTTTTTGCCTTTTACACCGTTTTACCCTTTCCAACTTCGTCGACGTCTCCCGCCACCTGCACAGACATCAAACGCGGGTCCGTAACCCCCGATTCGCGGGTTCACAACTCGCGTGACAGACAATGTAGCCTCGCGTGAGGGGGTCGAATTCTCTTTGTCTTTGATGTGCGCTACTGTATTCTAGCACGCTCTTGAGGCACGGCTGAAAAGCGCCCGGCGCGAGGCTAAGAGCATCGTCTTCGAGGGTACGGACGATCCTTCTTGGGTACGGGCGATCCTTCTTTTGGTTTACTTGTCTGGGCATGGTGGTCGAGCCCACTACTCACTTTACAGTGGGGGGTTTAGGCCATCTAAGGAGTGCTGACAGAGAGAGAGAGAAAGAGAGAACGCGTAAAAGTGGTGTGATCCTCTATTGCTTTGTGAGACCGATGGCCACCGCTTCTCTCGCTGTCTATGCCCTCCCCTCCCCTGGCCTCCACGAATATTGGTATGAAAGTGAGTCCCGAATGAACGATCGATAACACGTAACCACCACTTTTTCTCTTACTGGTTGAGTTTTCGGTCATTGAGTGTCTATCTCTTAATGAGATGCTCAAAATTCAGGGCATTAAAAAGAACGGAAACCCAGAGTTTCAGTGCATACACTGCTTGCCAAAAAACACCCACATTGTCATCAGCAAGAACAACAAACTCTAACCTACGGAAACTCATCAAGGTAAGCTGGGACACCTGCATTCTGAATTGGCTATACATTGTAACGTTAGAACTAGGGGTGTGCGAATATTGAAATTTTCGAATACGAATCGAATACGAATAAGACAAAAAACGGGCTTCGAATATCGAATCGAATCTCGAATATGTGTCTTGTAACAAAAAATTGCAAAACAAGATGTAACACCAGGTTTTATTGCTTTTTTAAAATAAATCAACGCAGCTGCATTTTACTGGGCTGCAGCAGGCTAAAGATGCTTCTAGTAATCCACCCATTTCAAATTATCGTGTAGGAAAATTAACTGTCCAACGTGTTCAGCAAGGGAGCGCTTCCTACACGCCGTGACATCATTTCCACCAGTAGAAAGACCCTTTCACTCGGGAAACCTGCGAAATTTCACTAAAGTTCGAAGAAGTTTGACTTACGGACAGTGTTGTCCGGCTTCTACATGAATATTTCGAATTTGGGGAAACAAATGTTTTAGAAAGTAGGTTATTTATTATTTTATAAAATGGTTACCAACGTTTACACTATATAAAAGCGAAAATATACGCTTTTAGCGCTTTCATTAGTTAATGTGAACCAGTGATGCCAATACACCCAACAAATATTGCAGTTTTCCTCCGCCAGGTGGAGTCAACTAATTTTTTTTTATTTATTGTTGCGCATGCACACAAAAGTAGAACTTCAGTCGAACCTTTGTCGAATATCATGTTGAAAGTTCGAAAAAGTTGAACTCAGTCGAACTCGAACCTTTGCAGATTCGCGATATCCCTAGTTTTGACTGCGCGGGACTCGGGAGTGGCAGGAGTTGTTGTCGATGGCGATGCTATGTTCTGCTCGAACCTAGCTTTTTCTTCTTTTTTTTTTTAATTTTCAAACATTTATAATACATAGCACTCTCGAGATTTATTTTTTATTTATATTTCACTCTTCGCGGTTTATTTTATTATATCAATTTATAGAACGCCCAATTACATCACATACTGTAAACGACTAAATGTTCGCGAGGACCTAATTTTCGCGAATTTCGCGAATCGTCTACAATTCGCGAAAAATACGTCCCGCGAACAATTCGCGCAATATGTGAACGCCACGGAAGCTACACTCGATTCGCGAAGATTAGAACCCTCGAATAATTTCAAATTTTCAGCTTTGGCCCGATTCGCGAAAATTTGAGCCCGCGAAAATTAAGTCGTTTACAGTATTGCTATAAAAGCGCCACACAACAAAAGGCTTGGTGAAAAAGAAATCGAAACTTATCCTGTGTTGTTGCCATCGGACAGATAGAAACGGAGCAGAACGCACGCATCATACCCAGTTCTCAGTGAATAAACATATTCATAGGGGAATGCGTGGCAAGCAGATTATTCGTTACTTGCTCGAATATTCGTAGTTTGTGCGAATATTCGTCGTTTTTTCCGAATATTCGGCTTTGGCCGAATATTCTGGAACTTCCGAATTCGCAATTTTCGAATCAAATACGTTTTGAATAAGGAAAATATTCGATTCGTATTCGAAATTGCGAATATTCGTACACCCCTAGTTAGAACCAAGTTTTTTTTTTTTTTTTTTCTTTTCTTGTGAATAACAGGCGAAACACCCGAGTCAAAAGGGAGCTTTCGTAGATCGCTTCTTTAGCTCCGAATCTCGTAGCGGAGGTAGACGCTGCTACTGAGCATGCGCACCGCTACCTTTGTCTGCACAATTCCAGGGGTCATTTCCGGAGGCCGTAAGCTAGCGGGATGGCGGGTGTGGTTCCAGCTTTCGGTGCCTTGTCAGCTTACAGGTGGACGGAGTGCAACTACACTCTTTCTCTTAAATACAATACTAGTATTTTATTTCTACAAGGACTACCATAATACGGGCGTATGAGAAACGAAAAGTAGTGTTGCAGAACATTTTTTAAAAATATCAAAATTGTTTCTATTGTTTTCTGGATAATTGTGCGGAAAAAGTAACGTGAAATTAATTTTTAACGTAACGAGTAAAGTAATCCGTTACTTTTCAGCGAATGTAATTTGTAACCGTAATCCATTACATTTGAGGCTCCGTAATTTGTAATTGTAATCCATTAAACTTTTCAAGTAACAAGCACAAGTCTGCTTATGACCTTGACTACGGTCGCCCGGTGCGGCTCGTGGAGGTATGTCGTGGAAAATGCTTCAGGCACTTTTCTGAATGGTACTACCGTGAACCTACCTGGCTAAAGGAGTCGCGCATAGTCCCGGCCTTCTTATTCATCGATTACTTTTTTTCAGAGGTCTGGCTAGATTATTTTAATAGCGCAAAATTAATCTCTCTCTCGAGATTTCCCATACAAACTGACCAGAATTTTAATCGCATTTGGAACCACCTTACACTCTTTTTTAGGCTCTTTTTTTTGTGTCGAGGCAATGTCAACGCTACACAAGAACCCATGTCTGGAGTAACTTTGATAACTGTGCGCTCATTTTTATTTTATGACGAGAAAAAGAAATTTCCCATTGAACTTTTTACAGGGTACCGGCGTCCGGAGATAGATAGCGCAAATGGACCATGTCCGTGATTGCGGGGTATGCGCGGCAGTTATATTTTGTATTTCAACTAAAAGTAAGTTTTTAGCGGCTCTGACCAGTAGTAAGGCCAGGACCAAAAACGTCACGATGCCGTCACATATCGCGCGCTTTCGGCACCGCTAGTCGCCCCCGTAGGTGGAGGAGGTTTCCACGTCGTCCGGTTGAAATATGACGCACTGATATTTAGTTACTCTTCTGTGCCTGCTGGCTTGCCCGGACCCCAAGAGATCTGGAAACCGCAAAAAAGGTAGATGATGCGAATGACGTCCGCCGATATGAGGGCTAGGCTTTCCTGAGTACCGAGACCGCGCCGAATCCCTATCTGGGCTGGGGCAAAGCGTTGTTGGCTTCGAGTTGCCATTCATGTATAGCAGGTACCATGCGGTCTATTACTTTGCAGGTACATGATGTGAGGGAAATGGGTCTGTAGTTGATGAGGGTACCCTTGTCCTTTCCCGGCTTGGGGATAGGGATTACAAGGGAGTGCTTCCAGCTTTAGAGGAGCTTTCCGGTTTCCCAGATCTCATTAATCCAGTCCAAGGGGTCAGACTTGGTGAAATCGGGGAGGTTCTTGAGCATTATCATGGTAATCTTGGGAAATCCGGGGGCTGTGTGGGCTTTTCCGCGATTGAGAGCGTTTTCTAGCTCGCCCCGCAAGAAGGGCCTGGCCATGCCGTAACCCGGACGAGGAGTTCGTGATCCCACGGCGAAGTACAAGTCGTCAGTTCGGGGTGGGGAGAAAATAGATCCCCAGCCATTCCTGGGAGTTGTTCTTCCGTATTGTTGAGCTTGAGGGCGATTGTTAGCGTTGCCCCCTTGAATTTTTTTCTTTCCAAGAAGTGCGCGATTTGTGGACCACAGTTTTGTTATTGACGTTTCTTCAGAGAGTGGTGCGCTGTAGTGAAGCCATCGCGCGTTGATCAAGTTTTTCTGCGTAAACCTTCACTTCCTCTGTAGCCCTAGTGATGTTGCGTCTGCTTTGGGGGGCCTTTCGGCCCTTTACGGTATTTCTGTACCGCTTGCAGTCTTTTGGCCCGCTTGACAAGATGGAGATCGGGTGTTGGAGCATCTTCGTCGACATCCGCTTTGACTGTTGAAATCTCCAGGGCGCCGTTGAGGCGGCATTCAAAGACGGTGTCTTTGAGTTCCGCGCTGTTAAGAGCCTCCCTGAATTTAGCCCAGTGTACTGTGTTGGTCGTACGGTTCTTGACCTTGTTCTTTATCCGTCTCGTTGATGAGATTTCGAAGCGGATGGGGAAGTGGTATCTGAGAGGCATTTCCATTTATGATGTTGAGTGTACGGATTTGTTGTCCAAGGTATGTCAGGAGTATAGTACCTGACTGCCCGGAACCTCCCAGTTTTGTTTTGGCTCCTTTCTTGTTTACCAGGTTTACGCGAAAGGTTTGTATCTCGCCAACAAAGCCTTCCGCTCCCGGAGAGTCTTGCTTGCAGCCCCACAGTGTGGTGGAGATTAAATTCTCCTCCATAGAGCTTCTGTTCTTTGGGAAGAAGACCAATTCACAGGTGGGTTATGGGTTGCGTCGTAGAGAGTGGAGTGGTCTGTAATATATGTTTTGCTGTTGGACCGATGTCAGAATCGCTATAATGTCTTGCCCATCGTCGCAGTATGGGTATGGGGCCTGGAACGCGCCTCCGACTGATGTGTTTACCGCGTCCAAAAAAGTGGTCCCTCGATTTCCGCCTGATCACGTCAAAGAAGTGTGATGCTGTCGCCAGTCGCGATCCTGGCGGCGTCCCAACAGCTGTGGTGTATGTGGCAGACGCCTGTTCAGCTGCAGGTCAATCTCCACTGTGGAAGTCCACGGAAGCTTCGGCAGCCAGAAGTTGGGACGCCGTGACGACAGCGACACTCGCGTTCGCTTGTGCTACTCGCGTCTTATATTGTTAGCACTTCTACGAGCAACCGCCAGGATCGCGACATGCAACAGCATGACACTTCGGCTTCTGTGACATCATTTGTTGTCCTCTCGGGATCTCTTTTGATATATGGGTAGCATAGCACGCTAAACACACCAGTCGAAGACGCGCTCTAGGCACCATAGTGTGGGGTGTGATCCACAATTTGTGCTGGGGCCAGTCTAACCTCACGTAGACCAGAACTTTCCCTGGAGGGAAAGTCGTTTGGCCTGGTCGTTTCGAGGTTATGGAGGGGCTGGTGTATACCGAGTATCCACAAAGATTGATGGCTATAGTGTTCGCTTCCTGAAGTAGGGCCGGGTACGTCAGGACGTTCGAGAGCCTTATCCAGAATGCGGACTCGGTGCTCTGCCACCCGTTTGCGTAGCCCCTGGCAGTTCCACTGGAGGACTCTGTTCATTCCTTGCTGAGTATTTGGGTTGTTAGGATTTGTGATAATTTAGCTTGATAAATAAAGTTTTTTGCCTCTTGTATTAGAAGTGCACACGGGCTTTCGGCAGGTCCGTTGAGGTGTCGGGTGTTGCGCTCAAAGCGGGGTCGCAGATTTGTGCAGGTTCATAGTGTGATATTTAGTGCCATTGTGGCTGGATGGCTTGTGTGATGGAAGTAAGCTGCTGGGAGATCTGGGAGATTCGGGACTCTACCCTTGCTATCCGTTTCTCTATAGTTTTCTCCTCCTGGGTGGTCTCCCTGGAGGATTCGGCGTGCCACCCGGGGTGTGTTGCTTCTGCCACGTCTTCCATCCCGCGGGTGGGAGACGTGTATTTTATAGGTGCTTTGGGCTTATTCTTGCTCTTTGTTACTTCTCGGAGCTTTTTGGCAATTTCTACCTTTTGTGGGAATTTCTTTCCAGTTGCCAGGTGTCCGGTCTTCTTGCATATCTGGCAAAAGGCTCCGGCTCCGGGCATGCGTTGTAGTTCTCGTGGTCATCTTGAGCTCCCTGGTGTGGCCTCCCGCATGATCTGGAGACTGCATCTCCGGGCATATGTCTGATTTGTGGCCAATAACGTCACAGTTATTCCTGATTACTGTCATCTGTCTGTGTTGGTGGATCTGCATAATTCAAGAGGCGTATTTTAAGAACCTCGGAAGTTTGTTTCCTTGAAACGTGATAAGCGCCGTGCGACATTTCTTTCCCATGAACCAGGCAGCTAAGTGGTGTGGGTATCAGATTTGAGCTTGGCCTTGAGCGAAGTGTATTCTTCGTCCGGGTCTACTTCGTACATGACACCTCTGATCTGATTTTCCCCCATGACTCGGAAGGCTTAAACCGGGATTGGGGACCGTTGGGGACCGGTATTTCCGTCATGCACAGCAAGAGCTAGTGGCACTCGATTCTTGCGCTGTTCTGGCTGGGAATGTGTTGCTGTCTTTAGAAATCTTGTATGAAACCTCTTGTAGCTTGCTGCCAAGAACTTTTTAAGAACCCTCATGAATGACTCCCTTAGTGGTAGCCATGAGGTTTCTTTTAGTTTTTGGTCTGATCGTGATGACGTAGTGTGTCTGAGAGCCTTTGAGCGTGGGTTTGCCTTGAGATCCCTCTGTAGTGTGGCGAGCTCTTTTCATCGCCATTTTTGAAGTTGCAATTGACCACAAAGGTTCGTCTTCTGCCTCTAGCAAGTCTTCCGATGTCGGCTGGCCTGTTGAGGCAGCAGATGTTGCGTGTGACGTCATTGGTGTCTCAAAAGTTGTTTGGTCTCCTACGATGGCGTGTCCTTCTGGAACTTTCTCGCCGTCAGATATTGACTTCAAGATGATATAATTTTCTTTAGGCTTAGCTTTTTTGGTTTTTCTAGCCTTAGATTTTTTTTCTGCTTTGTTTTGTCGAAAGAAGCTTGTCTAAAACTTGCAGAAGCGCAGATTTAAGTTCATATTTTATGTTGTCCCTAAAGCGTCCTTTAGGATGGACCTCAGTTGCTCCGCCATACCTTACGGTGTGTGGGAACCGGAGGGTTGGGGGGGGGGGGGGGGGGGGGGGAGACGGGGATGCTGGGGATTGCGGATTGCTTGGCTCCCAGTAGTGGCCAGATGTCAGTTGTCTTTGGCAGTACCAATGTAGGTGCTGTGAACTTGAAAACCTGGTTCGGTTCGTCGGTATTCATTATCGGAATCCGCAAAGACTATGAAAAAAAAAAAAAAAAACAGCTGTTCGCTACAGAGTCTTTTTCCTTCGCCTTCCAGGGACAACAACAGCAAAGATAATTTGTTTGTGTTTTGAGGCAGCCCTCGGCCTACCTTCCCAAACGTTGCGTCCGCGTTCGGCTCGTGTTCAGTCAGTGAAGCCGAACGTGGTCGCGGCACTCGTGGATTTTTTTACTCCATTGACTGAGCGCGGGGGAAAAATATGGCACGAGCCGTGCCCAATCTTTGCCCCGCGCTCAATCGAGAAAGATGAAGTAAATAATATAATGCCCGTGCTAATGCCCATGCGTTGTGCTGGTAAATACACAACTCTGGGTTTCGATCTCTTCGCCAACTGGTGGTCAACGTTACTAAAACACTTAGTTGGGAAACTCTCCGTCGAAACCCGGGTCGCTGGCGTCCACCGAGACCGAGCTAAATACGACAACAGCGCCACTCTTTATCATTTGTTTGTACTGTGGTCACCTTGAGCTTTTAGAAAGCACGTTTTTGCGTAAAAACAAACGGAAAAGACTCTTTTTTTATGAAATTTATTGGAGTTTAGTACAAAATGAGGGGCGCGTTATGTTTTTAAAATCTTTAGTTTGCAAGGTTTTGCAGCACAATTAATATTGTTGTTATACAACCATGCCTCAGCGGTGCTTTCCGGTAGCGCGTCCCGACCTAGGTGCATTTTAACTTCGGTAGTGAGACGCAGCGCGTCCGCTGGGGAGACTGGGGTGGCACCCCTGTAACCCTTTCCACCGTATCTGTTTCGGCGCCAGAATGGCCGATTAAAGCCAAAATAGGGGTAACGTGCGGTTCCTCGAGTGACCGCTGCGGGAGAAATGGCGGCGTTGTGTTCGCCATTAGCTCGGTTCGCAAGGACAGATCGGGGCCACTTTTTCAGAGCAGTCTCTATGGCAGTTTCCCAACTGAGTGGTTTAGTAACGTTGCTGGTGGCCATTCCCGAGTCCCTGGCCGCTGAGCGCGAACTGACGGTGGGCTTCCACAGCGCTTTTGCAACATTCCTTCTCCACGCCATCAAGCCAGCGCTTGTTCTGAGTGTGCGTTGTGAAAAGCGCACTCAAAAATGGCGTCCGCTGAGCGCCTCCATAGAACGAAGCTCTAGCGTGAGGAAATTGTAAATAGGTGGTTTAAATTGTAATTAAAATGTTTGCAATTACTGTGGTCAAAAAGTGGTTGAATTAGGACTACCATTACTTTTCCTCAAAACTAATTAATTTCAATCGCAAATTACTTAGAGAAGTATTTAAAGTATGGTAATTTAATGTCCGTTCTTGAATTACTGTGTCAGAGGGTGGCGAATGATATGGAGCTGCAGATATCTATAGCCATGAGAAGACGGTCAGCACTGTGCATTCCAGACTGCGTTTTGGGTTCTATCGACCAACACATTGTTTACAAACAAGCCCGCGTTTGTCCACCAGGCGAGGGCACTGCGCACGCGCAGAAACTAGATTCGGCCTAGGCGAATTACCTGCGCATGCCCAGTACCGTCAGCAGCACCACCGCAGCGGCGTGACGTCAGAGAGTTGAGTTGGTCTATACTTTGTTTCAGCTTAAGTCCAGACGCAGCCGACGCTACGAGCTAATAAGACCAATTAAGATGCGTCAAAAGCGCAGGGCACTGGGCCTTTCTTTGTTTATGATTGGTTCGGCGATGATAGAACAAGCACAGAAACATGACGGACACCGCGACGGTGCACTTTTGACGCTGTCTGATTGGCGCCCTCAGCAAGTAGTGACGGCTGCGTCTGGACTTAAAGGTGAAACGAACTATATACATATTTTGAGCGTCGTCATCCCCGTAGGTTGCAGAGCCCTGCAGGGGCTTTGCGCGAAAGTAGACGCACCAGATTTCCGAGCTTTTCACCCTTTTCGTTAACCGATATTTGTGCAAAAAGATACCGGCAAACAACGGGCGATGCCGGAATCTCCCACGATTACCTTCTTAAGCCGGATTCACATGGTGCGATTTTACTTGTGATTTCGCAGTCGCGACGTCGCTCTCGCGGCAAAAAAAAAAAAAAAAAAAAAAAACTGGGGGAAGCTGCGGTACCCGACGTCGCAGCTGCGAATTCGCAAACAAAATCGCACCATGTAATTGGGGCTTGGACACACGTCCGTTATTGACACGGACCAACGGCAACACCAAACTTTCCCCTCCCGAGAAGCGACCATCGAGGTTGTCAGTGTAGAACGCGCGAACGAACTCTCATTGTAATTCCTTATTCACTTCGTACACTTGGAGATCTCTTCGTGCGAACCAGATCACTTTGCACGAAACTGCAACAGCTGCGAATAAAACACGGAGCTCCAATTAAAGAAACTCAACCGGAGCCACTCCGGCCGCCGCCTCGCAGCGTATACCAAAATCAGAGATTCGATATGAAAGCGAGAAAAAGACCACGGGCGGCGACGGGGTGTAATTGGGCTTAATCCCGTTCCTCGGGCAGGATTACATTCCGAGCCGTCCGCGAGCGCGGCACTCGGCCGGGGGCGGCCGAGCCGTGCGGAGATCCAAAATGGAGCCAGCGAGGCGGCGGTAAAGCGGCCGCCGCGGCGGCGCGCGCGAGCTCCGGGCCGTGGGGTTCTCGGCGAGCCGTGGCTCGTTAGAGGTCCTTCCAAGCGGCTGGGCCCTGCCAGGAGACAGCTATTGGCCGCTCGTCCGTCAGCGAGCTACCGGTTAATTGGCATCGATCGAGTCTCCGGTCCACTGCGCCCGCCTGCTCATTAGCCCTGTCATTAGCGACCGAGTGTTGCGTAACTCCGACACCAGAGACGCCCCGAACCGACAGGAGCCACCCCTCCGCCGCCGCCGCCGCCGCCACCGCGATGGAAAGGCGCCCGTGAGTATTTCGCGACTTGCTCAGAATACACCTTTTCCACAAGCGCGCAGCCATCTTGAATATCGTCACTTCTGGTATGCGGTAAAACATCTTTTTGATCTCTCCCCGCCGCTGGAAGGTGTTTACGAAAAATGCGTGATTGTCACACATTCTTGATTTGCCTCACCTATATTTTCTCGCATATTCCAGGTTCAAACGTTTTATTATATTTTCGCCCGCATACCAGATACGGAACCCACGTGACTGAGAACGACAGGAAACAGAAAAGGTCTATAGGAAACCGAGATATTCGTCGTGCCCGAGAGGGTTGTGTATGTCCTTCGCAATCGCGATCAAACATCGCCGCGGCACCGCGATGGAAAGGCGCCCGTGAGTATTTCGCAACTTGCTCAGAATAGGAAACCGAGATATTCGTCGTGCCCGAGAGGGTTGTGTATGTCCTTCGCAATCGCGATCAAACATCGCCGCGGCACCGCGATGGAAAGGCGCCCGTGAGTATTTCGCAACTTGCTCAGAATAGGAAACCGAGATATTCGTCGTGCCCGAGAGGGTTGTGTATGTCCTTCGCAATCGCGATCAAACATCGCCGCGGCACCGCGCGTAGGGGCTGGACGAAACTCCCCGAGTGGTTGACGACGGATTTCTCGGGTGGCCGATCCCAAAGCAGGTCAGACTGTAAGAAAAGAAAAAAAAAAAAAAAAACGAGAACGTGCAGAGAACGGCACCGCAACTCGCTGCATGCGGTTTTTTCCCCGAATTTCTGTAACTGTGCAACTTGTAAGTCTTTCGAGTCTTGACGCATGCACAATAAAAGTCGATGTCTCGCCCTTGTGTCATTTACTGCCACGAAAAATAAAAATAAACAGGATGGTGATCAGGAAATGGCACCGAGGTTCGTGTGCGATACGTACTTGACCCGGTTGCAGCGTGACGGTAACGGTAACGGTATTACGATAACACAGTGCTAAAACATTAGGGATTTTTCGTAGATGGTTTCTGCCGTCCCGCAGCGCTCTCCGGAACGATCCTGAACTCGGCAAATACGTCTAGTGGCTAGCTTGCGCAGGAGCGACGGCTTCGTTGCGGACAGCATAGCGGATTGGGAAAAACGGTCTGCGAAAACTTCCTATTTTAATCATTGCGTTTCAGGTTGGAAAGCGATAGTAGGACGAGGCACAGAGCACATTTAGCCCTGCTGAAATGCCATCCGCAGCGCCCCAATTCTGAGCTCGTGAGCTTCATGCGAACGTAGGTGCTCAGGCGATCAAGTGCCCAGCGCAGGTCGCTGGAAGGAGTACTGTACAGACATTAAAGAGTTTTAGCAGATCGTTCCGGTACCTCCGATACCCCCGATAGCGATAGGCGATAAAGTGACGTTGCATGCTCCAAGGTGACGGCGGAGTATCGGATTTCGTTATAAGAGCCATCGGAACAATCTACTAAAACTCTATATTGTATATGTTTCGTAATTCGTTCTTCGGCTGTTTGCCGGATACACACAATACGGTTTTGCTCGCGATTTCGCAGCAGCGACGTCGGGCACCGCAGCTTCCACCGCGCCTCGCACGAACGACGTCGCAACTGCGAAATCGAAAGAAAAATCGCACCGTGTGAATCGGGCTTCAATGCCCGATTCAGATGGTGCGATGGTACTCGCGAATTTATAGATGCGACGTCGCTCGTGCTGAAAAAAAAAAAAAAAAAAAAACGGGTAGAAGCTGCAGTATTTAACGTCGAACCTGCGAAATCACAAGAAGCTTCGATGAATCGGACTTCACTCTCAATGATTAACCGTCAGTGTACCGTTCGGAGAAAATAGTCGGTCTGGCCTTCGTTCAGACACCCTCGCGTTAGTTTCAAACAACGGATGAAACGTATACCACATTCCATGATATAGCGAGCTGTTTTTCGGAAGAAAGTCTGCCCCTTATTTATCCGCAGACCACCGGTAAGCCAATAGATTATATAATCGATATTTATAGAAGACGAGCGAATTATAAACCATACCATGCATTCTATCTGCGCTGGAATACGAAGCCCGTGGGGTCGCCAAGCTTACTGTTTCAGAGCAGGTGAGAACAGTGCATAGTACTAATTATTCTGGGTTCAAAGATCCCTGCACTCGCTGAGCATGTTTCAGAAAATGGCAGTGATTGTCTCTTCGTCTGCTCTATGAGATTATTCACGCCCAGTTTTTTTTTTTTTTTAATTAAGCGGGTTTTATTTATTTGTAATATATATATACATTATGTGATAACACGGCTCTAGCCAGCTCCCCACAACCCATGAGTCTGAAAAAAGATTCGCACTAGAGGAGGTAGGATTGTTATTAACTTCACGTGCGATACTTTTAAAATATATTTCCTCTCTTATGCCATAAACCAGTGCCCGAAAACTGCTATGCCACAAGCCACAACGAAGTACACTATATCCTAGAGTATATGCTACGAGCATCCGAATGCCAAATGGGAAAAACCGTCTTGATCTTTTAGAGTAGCCTAGGCATATGACGCTCCTTAGCTTTGAGCATAATATTGTCAGATGTGAATTCCATGAAAGGTCAAAAAAACAAAAAAAAAAAAACAGATGCCTAGTTTTTTCACCATCTCTTAGGAAGGTATTGGTTTGCAATGACATCCTACACAATGTGAAGCGTGGAAAAAAAAAAGGGAATTCTTGGAACCACCGCTTTTAAAGGATTGCGGAAGCAGACCAGCTTAGTTTTGTATAAACGCTTTAAACACGACGCACCAAGTTGAGCCGCCCATTGCCGACCTCCTCTTGTTTCACCAAGATGCCGAGCCGGCGGGCGTTGACGAGCCTCCACAAAGGCCTAGGCTGGACAAAAGGACACAGTAACACTTAAAATGGCAATAACCTGTCCTGCTGTGGCAATGATGAAGTGAAGCGAACGGAATAAGGAGAAACAAAAACTGAAGGTAGGTTATTGCGGCGCCCATGCACAGCTGCCTGAAAGCGTCTATATATACCGGATGTTTTTGAGAAGACTTTCAAAACTCCTAAAAATTAGGGCGTTTGAAAAAAAAGAAAAAAAAAAAGAAACTGTCTTCGGGAACTACCAGCCATGACGGATGTCAGGAATTGCCAAAAAAGATACTAATTAGCCAGATGATTAATTAAAATTTGTCAGTTAACTTTTTAATTAATGGAAATAGACATATGGTTCTAATTAGAAAGTTGCTGAGCGTTATTGAAAACCACTAAGTCAGTCATTTTCAGAAAGACTTTGAGCGCGTGAGAAGAGTAGTAGCGCACTAAAGTTACCACTCGTGGAGCAGGTACAAGGCTGGGGCTAGATAAGAGGCGGAAAAATCGCGCGGGAGCCTTACCGCAACCGCTAGCCTTGTACCTGCTCCACGAGTACTAACTTTAGTGCGATACTACTCTTCTCACGCGCTCAAAGTATTTCTGAAAATGACTGATTTAGTGGTTTTCGATAACGCTAAGCAACTTTCTAATTGGAACCAGAGTGGGCACGGGAGCGCCGTAACGACACCGACGCTCACACACGACATGCTTCCCTTTGTGCAGCTCCCGTTGTTCAAGAAAGTCATCGTCCTCGCGCTGTCACTGGGCTCTGCCTCTGTCATCAGCTGTTCTCATGGGCCACTATCGCCAACGCTTCTAACTGTGTCATCCATCGAGCCCCGCCAAAACTTCCGTCCAAGCGCAGTGACGTCAACCTGGCCGGAAACGCCCCCAAAATCCCCTGCCGCCGGCCTACATAAGGACGGACCCAGCGCTGCCCCCTTCAGTGGGCACGGGAGCGCCGTAACGACACCGACGCTTACACACGACATGCTTCCCTATGTGCAGGTCTGTAAACGTTTCTCGCTACATACAAAAAATTCAAGCTACGTATTCATCTTATGGTTCCCGTGCCCCAAAGTGCTGTTTTGTTTTGCTTACGATTGTTTTCATGTTTTTGGTAAATTACTATTACTCTCTGGTGACGTCAAAACCAACCCCGGCCCTCCAAAGGTTGATCCAAAGCACATTGAGGATATGCATGTATTGCTACTAACACTTGATGCCAATGTAACGAGCCTGGCGACGGGCCAGGCTGCTCTAAAAACCGATGTTGAGAGGGTACTTCATAAGCAGACGCAACTCGAGAACTCGGTCTCTGCCCTTACCACCAAGCTCAATTCTCTTGAAAAAGAAATGGCAACCATCGCACAGGCGAAAACAGATATTTGTGCCCTTCAGCATTTTGCCACAGTACAAGCAGCTGTAACGAAAGCCATAACGTCCCGGCTCGAAGATATAGAAAATCGTTCCCGCCGATGTAACTTGA
This sequence comes from Ixodes persulcatus, assembly GCA_013358835.2. Classification (NCBI taxonomy): domain Eukaryota; kingdom Metazoa; phylum Arthropoda; class Arachnida; order Ixodida; family Ixodidae; genus Ixodes; species Ixodes persulcatus. Next base: position 97,199 of record JABSTQ010009436.1, on the reverse strand, counting down.
TAATTCATGGAATACCCGATAGCGTAGGTGAATCTTGGTCATCCACTGAACAAAAAAGTAGTAGATTTGGCCAAAAATAATCTAGGTGTTACGCTTGATAGCTCCCAGATTGAGCGTGCGCACAGACTTGGAGCGCACTCACAAGAAAAAGACAGGCCGGTTATTGTATGCTTTTCCTCTTACAAAACAAAAAATCAACTACTTCTTTGTGGGCCTAAATTGCGAGGTACGCCCATTACCATCTCTGAGGATTTCTCTGCGAATATCCGCGTCGCACGAAAGAAACTTTACTCGTTCGCAAAACCGCAGGGTCACCCATTTAAACTTCGGTTTGACAAATTGCACATGGGCACTAAGACCTTCAGCTACGACGTACTTTCAGATTCCGTAATTGAAACTCCCCCATAGGACCGGGCACGGAGTGGGAGCAGAAATGTTTCCGCTATTAGCTCCCCCATTGGCGTTGTTGCCGCTGTTAGCTCCCAAATTAATGTTTTATACTTAAATGCGCGTAGCCCTAATGCCAAAACGAGAGGAACTTTGTTCTCTTATTTCCTCTTGCGATGCTAAAATAATACTAATCTCCGAGATTTGGCTTCATCCCGGTATAGACAGCAATGAAATATTGCGAGATCGATGCGGCCGTCGTGGTGGTGGTGTTTTAATATGCGTCCATGAAAGTATCCAAAGTTCCCTTCTCCTTATCTCCAGCACTATCGAGGCAATCTGGGTCTCAATGAAATGCGGTTTTAAATCAATCTTGCTTGGTGCCTGTTACAGGCCACCCGATGCGTCATCCAATTTTGTGCCTTCTTTGCATGACGAGCTGTCCGCTTTAAGTGTGCAACTTCCTGACCATCCTGTTCTTTTCTTTGGCGATTTTAATTTCCCTGATATTAAATGGAATTCGCCTGTTCAAGATTGTGTTCATGGTACCAGTGACTGTCGTGAGTTTGTTAAACTTTGTTTAGATTTCAATCTGTCCCAGATGGTTTCTTTTCCAACGCGTGTAAATGACATGTGCTCAAATATATTAGACTTGGTATTAACGAATCAACCTGAGTGTATCTTGTCGCTGTCTGGATCCGAAGGCATAAGTTATCACAAGGCAGTACACTGTGACCTAGCATTTGAAGCACCTGAACGTATAAGACTTGTTAAAACGATAAGGCTATATAACAAAGGAAATTATGAGCAGTTTAACATGGACCTCTCAAATTACTTCTCAGTCTTCTTGGATAAATTTGATAGTAGGGATGTGAACGAAAACTGGTGTAAATTTAAGAACAAATTATTAGAACTTGTTGAAATACATGTCCCAAGCACCACCATAAGTTCCCGATCTTCTAACCCCTGGTACTCGCGCTCGCTGAAAATACTCAACCATAAGAAGAAACGCCGTTTTCGGACAGCCAAAAATAATAACACCACTGAATCTTGGGACAGGTATAACGAATGCGCAAATGAGTACAAACGCATGCTTGCGGAACAGAAACGTATTTTCGACCAGGAAACCCTCCCATCCCTGCTACTCAATAACCCTCGCCAATTCTGGCAAGTTGTTAACCATACTCCACGCTCGCCACTTAACCTGGAAGATGAATTTAAAAACAAAATAGAGGCGAGTCAGTGTGCCTCAGTTTTAAATGACATGTTCTCTGCTCAGTTCACCATCCCAAGTCCTTTAGCATATTGTTACCAACCGTTGCTAACAACCTCCCTTGTATGGATACAATATATGTTGATTTTGACGGTATTGTTTAAAATATAAAATCTATGAAAGTGTCTTCATCCTGTGGCGTCGACAACATTAACTCTAAAATACTACAGCGCACAGTGTGTTCGTCGAGTCTTTTTTTTAACCAAACTGTTTCAGCAGTCCTTGAATACAGCGACAGTTCCTGACGATTGGAGGATCGGAAAGGTCATTCCGGTCCACAAGAGCGGTAATAAGTCATCTCCCTTAAACTATAGGCCTATCTCTCTTACTTCTGTACCTTCAAAAATACTGGAGCACATAATCCATAAGAATCAATCCATTCACCTCGATTCCATTTCCTTTTTTAACAAGGCACAGCACGGCTTCCGTAGAAACTTTTCTTGTGAAACACAGCTTCTTTGCTTAACCCATGACCTCTTTTCTAACCTCGACTCCGGTTTTCCAACCGATTACTGTCTTTCTTGACTTCGCTAAAGCTTTTGACAAAGTACCGCATAACCAGCTGCTACTAAAACTTTCATCGTTAAAACTTAACACTAACGTACTCTCATGGATTAAATCTTTCCTCTCGCAACGAAACCAGTTTGTTTATGCTAACGACTCATCATCTGCCTTGGCCCATGTTACATCCGGTGTGCCCCAAGGAACAGTCCTTGGTCCACTACTCTTCCTATTTACATCAACGACCATCCGCTTCAGGTGTCTTCATCAATCTGTTTATTTGCAGATGACTGTGTCGTTTATCGTAAAATTGCATCTCCATCTGATTCTGCAGCGCTACAAAGTGACCTTGTTTCTCTACAACAAACTGACACATACAAGTATATCGGTGTTCTTTTAACTAAAAACCTCTCTTGTGACAGTCATATTAATTCAGTGCTTTCTGCTGCTAACCGAAGCCTAGGTTACCTCCGTCGCAACTTCAGATCTGTCCCCAGTAACCTAAAGCGACTCCTTTACATTTCCTTAGTACGATCGAAATTAGAGTATGCATGCATCCTCCATTTGGCACCCTCATCTTTCTTCACTAACAGACAGTATTGAAGCTGTCCAAAACCGTGCTGCCCGGTTCATTTAGTCCGACTACTCACGTTTTCTAGTGTCACTCAAATAAAATCGGGCCTTTCTCTTCCCTTACTTGCTACCCGACGGAAAATGTTTCGTTGGTGCCTATTGCATAAAGTCTATTATTCGCCCCTACTATATCAGACTCTTCTCACTCCGCCAACCTATTCGTCTTCTAGACTAGATCGTCCTAAAAAAATAGCCCGCCCGCGATGTTTTTCCACAGCACATCAAAACGCCCTTCTCCCCGACGCAATTGTGGACTGGAATGTCCTTCCCGGTGACATCGCAGCCATCGAGGACTCCGCCGCATTTCGCGAATGATGCAGCAATATTGTAATCCCCACTCCCCTCTCTAACGCCTCACGGCCTTGAGGGTATTGTAAATAAAATAAATAAATAAATATGTCTATTTCCACTAATTAAAAAGTTAATTACCAATTTTAATTAATTATCTGGCTAATTAGTATGTTTTTGGCAATTCCTGACGTCCGCCGTGGATGGTAGTTTGTTCCCGAGGACAGTTTTTTTTTTTCAAACGATCTAATTTTTAGGATTTTTGAAAGTCTTCGCAAAAACACCCGGTATATATATATATATATATATATATATATACACGCACACGTAGTGACCAGTATCACCGTGGCTATATATATAGCCACGGTGATACTGGTCACTCTCACTACATCACCATCGAGCGATCGCAGCTCTTCAATCGGTTCCGCTTGGGGCTAATAACCCTCAATTGAGATAACGGTTAGTTCTAAAACTTCGGCATCTGGTTCGGACCGCTAGAGTGTGAAAGAGAAAAGAAAAAAAGAAACAAGAAATGGCAAGAAGAAAACTTTTTGAAGTCTCCGGACACCTTGAAGGGGGATCTGGACATTTTGGTGTGGACTTCTTTTTGCTCGTGTTCAGCCTTATATAGGGTGGTTCAAGTCACCAGGCTCGATCTAAAATGGACCGTAAAAATCGACGCCTGCACGTAGCAGTCTAAACTTGTCGTCAAAGGTGTAATTCACTGGTCGGTTTTTTCTTGTAAAATTACAAAGCGTAGCTCCCTTTCTGTAAAAAATAAGGCCAAGAAACTTGCCAGGGTCTACGGCGGGCAGCAACGCAGACGACAGGGGTTCAGTAGCAGGTTGTGTTTGGCGTTCGTATTGATAGATGGCGCTACCTCCTTATCGCGACGGCTCGCGACCATCGCAGTTTATTAAAATAAATATAATATTTTTGAAATATACCTTTGGTTAAAACATAAATGCCAACAAAAAAAAGCAAAACTTAAAGTAAAAAATCCCGTCTGCATAACGGGGGCGCTTTTGCTGCCAACGGATTTCGTCTGCGTGTCGTCTGCTATCTTTTGCTGGTCGGCTGCACCCACTGATCTCAATGACAATTGCTGGATCGCGTTTGCCCGCTCCGCGAATGCGGTCACTGGCGGCCATCTTTAGGTCGAGTTATATCACCTCTAGCCAAGATACAGGTGCTGAAGCCACTTGGCAGCCACCATCATCCATCCATGGCAGACGGCGTTTTGGCAGTTGTGGTGGCATGCTGCCATCAAAATAGCGTGGGTGATATTCCGTGATTGATTGAAACTGTTTGACGAAACATGTTTTTAAAACCCGGCGTGAACGTTAGCCCGTCTTTGAGGATCCGGTGAAATTTTCACGAAATCGCGCAGCACCGGGGAAAAGCAGCACAGCACGCATCGAAAGTCGCATCGAAAGAAGCATCGAAAGCAGACGCCGGTACGTAGTCTGCTTTCGATGCGAGCTGCGCTGCTTTCCCCCGGTGCTGCGCTTTCGTAGAACTTTCGCCGGGTCCTCAAAGACGAGGCTACCGTTCACGCCGTGTTTCAAGAACCTGCTTCGTCGAACGACTTCAATCAAGCACGAAATGTCACCCACGGTACAGTGTACTAGATCTACGGCTATTTTATGGCAGCCTGCCGCCATTGCGTTGTCCGCCATATTACTATGATGGCTAGAGATGATATAACTTGACCTAAAGATGGCCGACCGTGGCCGCATTCCGGTCCATAGGCAGAGCTGGTCAAACGCGATCCAGCAATTGTCATAGAGATCAGTGGCTGCACCTTCAGACGCTGCTCCCGACGCCATCTATCAATACGAACGCCAAACACACACCGCTACTAACCCCTGTCGTCTGCGTCGCTGCCCGCCGTAGACCCTGGCAAGTTTCTTGGCCTTATTTTTTACAGAAAGATAAGTACGCTTTGTAATTTTACAAAAAAAAAAACCGACCTATGAAATATACCTTTGACGAAAAGTTTAAATGGCTACGTGCAGGCGTCGATTTTTACAGTCCATTTTAGATCGAGCCTGGTGACTTGAACCACCCTATATAAATATTTCTTGCTTGATGATCCTTTGATTTAAATTCACAACAAATACATACGTAGAAAGCATCCAGTGTATAAACACGCTACACTCTAAGAAATGCCTGCACGTCTACTTACCCGCAAAATACTCGAAGAGCCAATCTCTGCGATCTACGAAATTAGCACAGCAAATGATGAGGAGGAACATCTGTTTGAAAGTCTGCGCTGTGGCATTGCGCAATGCAAGCATGACGCTTTGCATTGCGTAATGCCACAGCGTAGACTCAATTTTCTGGTCTAAACGGATGTTCCGCCTCATCATTTGCTGAGCTTATTTCGTAGATCGCAGAGACTGGCTCGTTTGGTGTTTTGCGGGTAAGTAGACGCGCAGACATTTCTTAGAGTGTAAGTAAAAATATAGTTCTTGGATTATTTTTGCAGGAAAGGTTTGATTCAAATCATCATTGCAAAACTGGTCTGATTTAAATCATTATAGTAAAACTGGTCTTATTTAAATCATCGTATACTAGTCTTATTTAAATCATCATGCTAAAACTAGACTGATTTAAATCATCATAGTAAAACCGATCTGATTTAAATCATCGTAGCAAAACTAGTCGTATTTAAACCATCATGGAAAAACTAGTCTGATTTAAATCATCATAGTAAAACTGGTCTGATTAAAATCACAATTTAAATTATCTAAATCATAATTCAAATCATATTGATTTTTATTCTCTACGCTGATTTGTAGGCATGTCAGGATCTCAGGCACTATGCCCAGTAGATCAAGCCGAATCATTCAAAGCACTGGAATTTTGTGTTTCAGAGGAAGCAGGGGCCTAGCAGAATATCAGCAGAGCGCGGCGTGTGTTTGATGGTAATCCTTTAAACTTATTTAGGGTGTAAACTAGGACTGTGGCATTAATAGATTAACCTACCGATTAACCAATAATTGCATTCATCGCTAGTTAATTTCTTAACCGACTCTAAAGTGGATTCGAATGACGTTTTCACGGGCATCGTTGTTTTCGCTCTCAAGCTCAGCTTTCGGAGCACGTAAAGAAATGGCTTTGCTTACGCAGCTAGCAAAATCAAACGCTAGCGAATTGCCAGTAGAAATTATCGTCACGCTTGTATGTACGGTTATTTATTACAAAGGACAAATCAGGGAAATATAACATGTATGGTACATGGTGTCAATGTTGTCTGTAAAACTGCTAATTTAAGCTCGCTATTATTTTCCCCGGCGATCAGATTTTTATTGACATGTGTTCCAGAAACATATATGAACGTTTTTAAAAGCTTCACTATATTTGTTGCTGATATTCCGGCTGGAAAATATTCTTTCTTAGTTGAGCTCCGTTTTTTACGTTGCTATTACTGCCTTGCCTTAGCAACTGGCAATTCGACGTTAGTAAAAAGGTGAATATTTCTTTCTGCTCCCTCCTCTGCATCTGCCCTAGGCCTTTTTCATTTACCGCGCTGGGAGAGGGTGACCATAGTGTGGTGGTGCGCCCCAGGCAGAACCTCGAGGCTCTGTAGACAATCCCAAGCGTGAGACCGGACGTTACACAGTGCGTTCATCTGGCATGCTTTTTTTTTTTGTGTGTGTGTGTGTGGGTGTGTCTATGCGTGAACAATGGGTCGAACCGCACAGCGTTCAAGCGCTGGATGGTCCTGCTGCCTGGGAGATCTGCGTCTCTGGATTCACATCGTGCGCTGCGGAGAAGCCTGAGTTGACGGAACCGCGATGACCTAGTTTGGGCCAAAACAAAAGCGAATTAGACCTTCGTGTTTATACAACAATGGCGTTGAAACACGGGGAGGGGGGGGGGGGGGGCGCTATCGCCCAGACATTTAAGACATTTCTAATAAATTATTTGAGCGGGGAGAGGAGGGGAACGGCCCTCCCCTTCCCGTCTCTACCTCATTTTCTTTCTTCTTTCGAATCCTGAGCACCAAAGACGCACAAAATGGGCATTTGGGGAAGATTGCATACTTTACTCACTAAGCACCCCATCACCAGTCTCCATCAACACATACGCCATGTACGTAAAAAAAAAGAGTGAATAAGCAAAACTCTCGAGTGAAGAGAAGGGCGGTGCGCGCACAAAATCGTCTTATTAACACGTGGGCTCACAAAACATGGCGCACAAAATGAGAGAGAGAGAGAGAGAGAGAGAGAGACAGAGCCACTTTCCCAGGAGATACGCACATACCCCGAAGCCAGTGGGGATGCGGCACAGCAGCGAGGCCCGACCAAACGAATCCGAACCTCCTCAAAATCCCACGCTCCCTTCCCCAAGATGCGCCCGAGGCCCATCCAGTAATTGAGAAACGGCAGCGCGGCACACAGTTTCATTTGCACATGCATAACGAGCTAGTACACCCAGCGCACTCAGGCGGCAGACAGGCCAGCCAAGCGGGCCAAGCAAAGATGTCAAAAGGCGGCGCTGCGTTCGCTTATTAAAGGCGGCCATAAAACCGACCGCCGCGACCCCCAAATGGCCGACGACGGCTTCACCCTCCGCTCGCAGGCGACGTCCTTTCTTCCCCATTGTGCACCCTAAAGATGAAGAAAAGAAGCCGCCGTCGGGACACGTGGGAGTAGCGCTTGGGGAGACGCGCTGCGGGAACCCGTGGGCCCCCACCAACCCCCCAAAAGCTTCTTAGTCGTTACCTCGTCCCTCGGCCTTTGTGGCGGCTAATGACGCCGCGGCCGCGTCAAAGGTCGCCGAACGAAGACGCGTCGTCCGAGGCACCACGGCCATGAAGACGTCTTCCTTTCACCCAGCGCTGGGGGGACTCGACGGCCCTTCGGCTGCTTTTTGCGCCAGTCCACGAGACAACAAATGACCTCTCGTCTTCGGAGTAGGCAGGTTGTTGTGCCTCTTGATTTTACATTAGGCAGATTCTGTTTTCTGGGGGCAGGGGGAAAGAGGAGGTAATGCATCAGGGAGCTGAGATTGTGGGAGTCAGGTGCTTCACCTTGGTGTCTTTGTTCGCGAAGGAGCCCGACCGCGTCTGGAGAAGGTGATTAGAGTCTACACAGGGGACTAATGGGGAACAAGGATCTTGGCTCCTCATGAAGCCGACGTTCGGATGTTTGAGGACCGAACACGATAAACCGGAATCCCAAAAGGAGTTTTATAGAGTCCGTCATGCCGCTGCCGCCCGAATCTCTGGTTCCATCATACTCGAGCCGTGCCTGGTTTGATTGTTCTGCCTAACTGAACGCCGGAAGCACCGTTGTTGGGATTCATGCATACGGATGATAGCTTGGGGGGTGATCCCTTGCAATTAGACGTTTGTCGTATTTTTTCCCGCAGATACTATACAACGTCATGAATCGGGTTGGTCTAGTATAGCATGATTCATGTTGTAAATTCGATGTCCCCACTCCTACCATGCCTCCTGAAAGGAAATAGGATTATCATATAATTGTTGTTGTTGTTGTTGTTCTTGTTGTTGTTACACCTTTTTTTAACAGGGATGATTCGACGGCTTAGAGGGGAAGGGTTAGATGAAAAAATATTGTAAGCTGTGATAGAGTGCAGGCGAGCTAGTAATGAATCGACATCTTGCACACCCTGAGATGGGGAACGATAAAAAACGGACGCAGACAACAAAATCTCAATTTATCTTTCCCCATCTCAAGGTCTACAAGATGTCAAAAATATTCTTTGGTCGATACCACTGGACCGCGCAAAGACCCAAGGCGATAGTAGCGTCTGTTTCACACGAGTACTACACTTCGGGTTGATACAGTCTTCGTAAGAAGGCACACCGGGGTCTAGAAAACAAGGCAGTTCGGATTGTTTCCCCGTACACTCCCACAGTAGATGTCGGACTGTAAGGGTGGGAGGGGGGGGGGGGGGGAGGGGGGAGGACACGCCTGCAGAACATAGAGCAGGTCCCCGCTGGGTTGGGAGCCTCAGTTGACTGCGTTGATTCGTTGTTGGAACTTGTGTATCAGGAGGGCGTGCTGCTAGGTTATCTGTGTCAGATAAGCGCCTCCCTTTGGGGTGTAGATTCTCCATCGGGCCAAGACGTCCTCAGTCAGCACCGGTGCGTGCTTTATGGATGAGCACTTGAGCACCTCTTGGGCGACCTTTCGGTAAAGGTCCTGTCACACTGAGGTAACAGTTGGACAACTATTTCCGGAAACATCAGGAAATCGTGTTGGCGGTTCACCATGTCACATCGCGGCTACAACAACAGTAGGGCAATATGTTGCCGTCGCCCGGCAACCGTGTTGGCCGATTTGTTGTCCGACCACCCTGTCACACCGCGCTGACGGCAGGGCCAACAAGGGGAACACTCCGCCATCTTGATTATTTGCCTTCGTTCGTGTGCGGCGCGACGTCGCTGGAAATGGGACCTATACAAAGTGCTAGTGCGTTCGAAAAGCCGGAAATTACCACGGGATGACATCAACCAGTGACTGTGATTAGAAAACTTTACACGGGGAGTATTTTCCACCCTTTATTTTATCAAAATGCTCTTCATTCGCTGACAAAGCAGATAGCACTAACCGAGAAAAGTGAGACCGCTGATCTATGCTGGGCCGGATTAAGGTATGGGCTAAGGCAGCTGCAGCCCCGTGCCCCGGTCTGTCAAAAAGCCCCGTGCTGGCCCTTGGAGAAAAAAAAAAAAAGTTGAACATTTTGAACTTTTGTGCTCAAGACAGTTCAGACCAAGAGGAGTAGGAAAACTCAGAAGATCCTTTGACCTCTCTGAGCTTTGCAACTTAGAATTAGTCTCTCAGCGTGATAGAGCGAGCAAAACAGCGTCTAATCAACAATACCTTCCGCTTTATTTTCATCCAGTGAAACCTGAATTTTCTAGCTATCGAATCTACCGGTAGAGAATCAACCAAATAAATATAACAAGATGAACGATATCTGTACATCACAAAGGAGTGAAATTTAAATATTGCCGTAATCGTCGCTACCACCACCCCACCGCCGCCGCCGCCGCCGCCGCCGCCGCCGCCGCCGCCGTCACCATCATCATCACCAGGGGCCTCAGAACAGCCTTAGCCCAGGGTTTCCGAATTCTTTAACCCGGCACTAGATATATGTTCGGGATTTGCGCCACCTTATGAAGTGTTTCTGTCCGGTTCTTTCTTTCATGCAATTTCTATTTCTACTGTAAAATTGAGTTAGCACCGGCAGTACCCCATACCGTCTTTTGTAGCGTGGTGTTGAGTTGAATAACAGTGCTTAAAAACTGCGACACCGACACAAACGGCCTTCATAACAATCAATGGAATAAATATTTATTAACACTATCTATTTGCGTACCGCCTGCTCTGTGATCGCTAAAGTTCCGTGTTTTCGGATAAATCCGAAAACCTCAGAAAACACTCGCCGGTAAAATTTTGGTCAATTTGTACTTATCCGATAAACTCCGAATTTTTATGTGCCAATGCCACTCCCCCCCCCCCCCCCCCCCCCCCCACACACACACACACCTTTTTTTTTTTTTTTTTTTTTACAATTGGATCAGCCCAGAGTTAATGTTCCTGGGAAAATGCCACCATAATTATCTTACAAATCTCGGACCGTTGTCAAAAGGGGTCTTACTGCTTGTCTCGTCAAGGTTCATTCTAGGCAACAGGTCATTGTACATTCTGGTCACGACAAAACCCACTCTTTTGGCTTTCAGTTTGGGCCATGCGATTTGTGATTTAGCGAAAGGAGAGGGTATGCTTTTGTAACAGTGAAAGCTATGGACCATAGAGATTGTATAAAATAGGGAAGAGTGGCAGTTGAAACCTCTCTATTACATCCTTAAAGGGTAACTGCAAAGAAAAAAAAGTGTTTTTTTAAAGAGCCTATATGGAACAAGCATGTCACAAAACAAATCTTCCGCGAAAAAACAAATTTTTTCTAGCAATATTTACGCCACATGACGTAATTTAGTCGGAGTCACAACTTCTCCACATTTGAAACTCCCGCTCTTTCGACGCGCGCGGAGTGGCTCTTATAGGCAACCTGCAATGCTGTTTGGTTTGGCGCCATCTAGCGACTGAAACTATAAATATTGGGTACCCCTGGGAGTGGCGGCTGCATTGTTCAAACGTGAACTTTTACTCTGGTGGCGCCGCTTAGCCTAGTGTCGGAAGCAAGAAATACTGGGTATCCCAGGAAGCCGTGATCGAGTAGCATGCCAGTACAGCGGAAGCTACGGCCCTGGCGGGCCAATGGGAACGTGACTGCGCATCACCGGAGCGCGCCTCTACTCCGAAGAAGTATCAGGCTTTGCGCTGCGTCATGCTCCAATATGTGTGGGTTGCGCTCGTACACGTCGCGCATTTCGAAGCCTTCGGCACGCAATGTGGGGCTTATCGTTCACCCTTTTCCAAGTTACAACGAGACAGGGTACAACCGTGGGCTCTCACTCTGCTGGCGCCGCCTGGCTGTTGCCGGCTGGCTATACGTCACTCCGTGAAGTATAGCAGCCACTACGTGACGTATAATACCAACTTTGTGGCGCACGATTTAAAACGGACAAAATGGCCGCAAACTAAAATCAGTCTTGCGCAATAAATATTACTGTAAAAAATGTTGTTTTGGGGGGGAAAATTGTGTTGTGACATGCTTGTCCCAATTAGGCTGTTTAAAAATTCACTTTTTTTTCTTTGCAGTTACCCTTTAAACGCTCCACCTCGCTTGGTCGCGTGCTAGATTGATGGAATAGGATGGGATGACTACGAGCCTCCTAGCCTCCGGGAGTTTATTGATTTTAAGGTATCTACGTTCATGGAAGCAACACTTGTGCGCGACTTTTGTCGTGGGACAAATTTGTATTGCCAATGGCAATGGCACCAACGCCAAATTCGACTGAAGAAATTTTAATTGATACAAGTACGTTTTACTTTTTATCTGGCATTACATCTGGTTATTGTTTATTTATTTATTTTTAATAGGAAACACTGCGAAATTAAACTCCGAATTTCAGAGAATTGGGAATCAAGCAAATATAAACTTCAATGAACCCCGAATCTTCGGCAAAAAATAAACTCCGAAAAACACCCTCCGGATTTGACGAAAAATAAACTCCGAAAACACGGAACCCTAGTGATCGCTTCATTACCAAAACGTCCTGGATATTTTTTAATTAATTCAGGTGTTTGGTAGTAGCTGTTTCCAAGTTCGAAGCATCAGCAATAATTTTTTTTGTATTTATTTATTTATTTATCAAAACTGTCATTCCTTGGAAGGACTACAATAGAAGTGGCACAAATCAACACAGAATGAACAACGATAAGACAACGCGGTCACGTTCCAATACAACGCTATGATAAGAAATATAAATTAGAATCGACATCAGAGCAAGGCCAGGGTCAAAGCACGTTGAAAAAAAGAAAACTATGACAATACATGTACAAACACAAATTCAAGGTCCCGCAGCACCACTAAAAACAAAAAGCTCAGTCTCGATGAAGTAGTAATAGTTACAGTGCTGTTTCCGCTACAAAACAAGCTATTTATACATAAGGTGCGAGTTGGTCTAAAAGCAAAGAAACATTATCCCAGTAAACGACATGCCTGGGTACCTTGTTCCACTTCGATGTTGTGCGTGGAAAAAAGGAGTAAAGGAATCAATTCGAGACCGGAGTTCAATAATCGTTTTCGAGTGTGTAAATCTGGTATTTGTTCTAGTCGCGAATGTTATGTATTTGTCCTGTGGAATTTTAATGGAGTGGTTCATAGTTTGGAAGAGGGTTTCTAGTTTACAAGTGTGTTAAATCGTTTGACACATTAACTTTGAAGGGGAATGGTTACGTCCGAATTTGTTAAATACAAACTAAGTGCTATTCTCTGAACCATTTCTAATTTGTCTTTTTTTTTTTTGTTCTTTTGTTTTTTGGTGTAAACGGGTCCCATACAACGTTCACATATTCAAGAATGGGGGAATTAATTTTTTATAAGCGAGCAGTTTGGTGGTAGACGAAGCGTCTTCCAAGATTCGTTTTAAATGTCATGATCAAAGCGGTCGTTTTAATTCTTCGTTTTTTTGTTTTTTTTTAATCTTGGCTTTCCTGTTTTTTTTAATATACTTTATCAGCGGGTGAGTAGGCATGCCATTTTATATCACTAGCAGTAATGTGAACTGGTCTCTGCACTTCTAATTTCAACACCAGTCTGAACGTTCTTCAACAATCGCTTATTGTAATTAAGTAGTAAAAACATTAATCAAATTGTATTAGCTGCACGCAAGTCTTAATTATTGTTAAATAACGTTTTCCAAGCCTTCATTTTAGTAAACGCTTAGAAAAGATGTTGACAGGGAACTAGCTCTGCCATCGAAGCTACCTGGGTTGTCGTGTTGCCGGCCCGAAATTCGCTCGGCGAGCGATCAAGGCAACACACGTTGTCCCACACAAGTTGCTGCTGTTTTTGTTGCCGAAAGCTGTCATACCGAGGCAAAATTTTCGTTGTCGTCCATGTTGGGCTGCTGTTGCCGCGATGTGACAGGTTTGTCGGACAACACGGGGAGCGAGCAACAAGTTGCCCGACTATTGGACAACGTATTGTGTTGCTGTTGCCATCGTGTTGCCTCAATGTGGCAAGTGTTCGCCAGGGTATGTTCTCTTAGGTGGAGGCGATCTGCCTCCTTGGATGCGACCTTTTTCTCTTAGGGGTCGGGGACGATCAATACAGGAAGGACCGGATGTCCGGTTAAAGGGAAACTCCGGCGATTTTTCGAGCTACCTAATCCAAAGGCATAATCTGAAAGCGGATAGCTTCCTGATTCCGAAATGCTAACTCGTTCTCTAAGATTCACTCTAGTTAATTAAAAAAGTGATATTTTGTTTGCTGCCGGAACCGAAACATCGTTCTCCCTAGTTTTTCCCCAGTTTTCCCCGCCACCCAAGCGTTACGTCACGGGTGGGCAGCGAGGCGCGCGGCCGGCAAGCGGGTACGCTCGCGCCTGACTTTCTCGCGTCTAACAGCGAAAAAACCTGGGCGTTCGTGCTATTTAAAGTTGATAACTATCAATATTTGCACAAAGTATGACCTTGGCCTACGTGCTAAACTATGAGAAAGTAAAAAAGAAATAAAAAAAACGGGAGCAATTGGAATTTTTATTAAACCGTTTTTGCAACTCAGTACGCTCAAGCCGCGGCTCGCTAGTTTTGTGATATCGCTAGTAAATCCGTTCTTTTTTTATTACAAGATGGCTGGCGAAGAAAGGTCGAAGAGTCACACAATACATTTTTTGACATATTGCCAAAGCACCACGGAAAATGCTCGGAATGTGGGTACAGATGCCCCACACGCTCGTATAACCTGAAGGAACGTGCCATTTGTTTTAGATTTTCTTTAGAAAAGTGCAGCGGCTCAGGCAGACTGAGACGGGGCTCTGCATCCTGAGAAGCTTAGGCATGAGGAGTGGAGATCCTTCAAGCCAGATGACTTTACCGGTAGAGATGCGCGAAATCATTCGTGTCAAACCTCTCCCCAAGAACATGCAAGCGGGTCGTCACGAAGGCCGGAGGAGGGCCAGGGCGAAGACGTTAAGCAAAAAGTATCAAGGGGACGATAGTGCCGTGTACGTTGATGCGGCAGAATACAACCTTACTACAGGCCAACATGCTTTCGCTGTGAGTGCGGTGAGCATCTCGCGCAGGGTAGCGGCCACGGTGATCACAGGCCGAGTGGAAGAGGCCGAAGAGGCCGCAATAGCACTAGGGATTGTTCAAAAGAGCACCAACACCATTCTAAGTGATTCCAAAACGGCCCTTCGCAATTTCTCTAGGGGACGTATCTCCACCACTGCATACAAAATTCTTAGCACGATGCCAAACGATAGGAAGGAAGTGGATCTGGTATGGGTCCCGGCCCACGTGGGCGTCCCGGGGAACGAGTCCGCTCACCAATATGCTCGAGGATTTGTCAGCCGAGCAGGTGATGGGGACTTGGACGTCGGGGCCCCACGAGGTGAGGCGCTGGATACGTATCAGGCCATAACCAACTATTACAGGGAGCTTAGAGTGAGCCTGCCTCCTCCGCACGTTTCGCTCAGCCGAGAACAGGCTACCACGTGGCGGCGGCTGCAAACGCGGTCGCAGCCAAACCCGTGGACATACGCCAATATCTTTCCCGATCTAGTAAACCCGTACTGTCAACTATGCGGCGAGCCTGCCACCTTAGACCACATAATCTGGGACTGCGCGAAGGATCCGCCTCCGGCAGATCTAGTTTCATCTCCCTCACTTGAGCAATGGGAAGCTGTGCTGGCCAGCCCGGACCTGGACGTCCAGTCCCGGGCCTTGGCAAGAGCGCAAGAGGTCGCCGACAGACTTCAACTGCCGACCATGTGGAGCAGCTGAAGGAACCGAAGAAGGTCACCATCTTACTGACAAATAAAGTTTTTTCTTTCTCTTTCTTTCTTACCATTGCAGGCGCCAGCACGTGCTACTACTCTTGTGGCATGAATATGCTCCTTGGTGCTTAAGTAATTTAGAAAAAAATCTATAGACCATTTCTGAAAAGCGCTTCTGGTCGATGCCATTTTCAGCGTTCGTGCGTGTGGCGCGTATACTGCTCGCCTTCCAAAGCGACGAACATGTGCGTGCTGGGCTGGGACCTAACACATGCAGACTGTGATTCTCGCAAACAATGAAATGTATAAAATGGAATGAACTGCATTTGTCTAGATCAGATGGCAGGTTACTGGTCATCAAGATCGTGTTAAAATGACAATTAAAATACCGTATTTACTCGAGTAATAGCCGCACTGATTATGAAGAAAACCTGAGGGTTCGCTTTTCGGCGGAGCATGCAGACTGCCAATCACCGCGATCGAAAATATGATTCCAGCTGTTTACAGGACAGAGATAACGTCTTCGTGCGAAGATACCACCTGTGAAGATTGCATTTGTATGGAGAATCGTGTTTTCGATCTGGTTATTCGCTATGTTATTTATGCGCAACGGAATGATTGGCTGCATATGTGTTCTGTGGGAAAGTAGACGCAAGGGCCTTGTTCATAAATAGTGCGGCTATTACTCGAGTAAATACGGTAACTCTGCAACCACCAAGCCAAACATCAAGGTGCAATGAAATGCGTACAAAATACACAAATACACTGTTCATCTTCAAATAAAGAATATTTGCTTGAAGATACAATAATGCGTAAGGTACAGAAAGACATAATAAAACTTTTAATTCAATATAAGTTAACATTTTTTTTTTAATATGTACCCGTATTTTTTTCTTCTACTTTTGGAGTAGAATGCAACGCGTTCAGACACCCATCCATGAGAGCACATCGGAAGGGGGTAATTCTATATAAGATTTTTGTTTTAAATTTAGTTTTGGTTTAGCACAGTTTCCATCACCTGTAAATTTGCATGCCTCCCTTGAGCGACATTAATATTTTCATGGTTTAAAAAAACTTCAGCCCTCTATAAACTTTCTCCGCTATAAAATAAGTTAAAGACGTTTTCATCACTTCTTCTGCGGATAATATTGCACGCCAACCATTTGACAAACCAGGCAAAGGCTCTATCGTATATTAATGGAGCTCAACACCTGCTCCATAAACCTCTGTAATAGCAGACAGGAATAGCAATATGTTGAATGTCATGTCTAAATTCGGACTTGAACTTTGTTTAGACGTTCCACTTCTCGTCTTCAACATATCGGCCGCGTGAGTGGAACTCCGAGAGTAGCCCGAGCTAGACTCGACGTCCGAAACAGAAATAGTGTTTATAAAAAAAATTAAAAAAATCACAGAACCAATTGTGAATAACAAATGTGACTGTGCAAAATGTCGACTATAGTGCTAGATTGTGTACTATTTTTATCGATATTATTAGCGCTCTTCTTTGGACGGATGTCGTAGTGGTCACAGCCGGCTTGAGTTTGCGCTTGCCGCTCTTGAAGCTGTTCCAGCTGCTGAAGGATACTCAACTCGCAGCGCGCGGCTATAAAGTATTCCGAGCATAAATGAAAATGTTTCACGTAACACTAGTTCTCTCGGCACACAGCTCGCGCAAAAGCACCTTGACGTGGCTGGCCTCCATTGCTTCCGGGGAGCGCATTTTGTTTCTCGTGAGCACGAAAACAAGGGTAAAAAAGAAGCTTTTTCCCGGCACTGTTTCTACAATCTATCGCGGAGCACAGATTGCTACCCATTGCAAAGCAACTTTCAATCTTGAAGCTGTGAAAAAATAATCTGGATAGCTGGCGACCGACAGCCACTTCGCGGCTGCCCGAGTCGCTCGTCCGCCTGCCCACCCGTGACGTACGCGGGTAGGGAAAAGTAGGGATTTTTCATTGTTGCCAGTAGAGAGTCGCCTCCTGGAACCTTCCCGGCCGGCGTTACTTGGAAATTCAATAACTTCACTGGGAAAATTTTTATTTTTATAAAATATTTTGGTTATCAGTTGACAAAGGGCTATCGATGCGGTCTGCAAATTTCCAAGCCAAGTCGAAGTCTACCAAAAAATCGTCGGAGTTCCCCTTTAAGAGCGGATATACGACTGCGCGCTCGAACACGCATTGGAATCTTCGTTGACTCGGCCGCCCGCGTGCCCCACTACTTAATCCACCCGTGTGGGTTGGTGGAGAGCAGTTCAGCGCATGCACTCTAAAAAAAGCCCGTGCGTCTATTTACCCGCACAAAACTCGGAGAGCCGATCACCGCAACTTACAGAGGCAGCACAGCGAATGACGATGCCGAAACGTATGTTGAGACCAAAAAACGTAGTCTGAGTTATGACATTAAGCAATGCAAGCGTGACGTTTAGCAATGCTTAAACTCACAACTCAGACTGCCTTTTTTTTTTTGGTCTAAGCATATGTTTTGACATCGTCATTCTGTGAACTGCCTCCGTACACTCTAAGAAATGCCTGCGCGTCTACTTACCCGAGAACCCGCAAAACACTCGAAGAGCCAATCTCTGCGATCTACGAAACCAGCTCGGCGAATGATGAGGCGCAACATCCGTTTAGTCCTAAAAATGAAGTCTGCGCTGTGGTATTACGGAATGCAAGCGTGACGTTTTGCATCGCGGGTTGCCACAGCGCAGACTTCATTTTTTGGTCTAAACGGATGTTTCGCCTCATCATTCGCCGAGCTGATTTCGTAGATCGCAGAGATTGGCTCTTCGGGTGTTTTGCGGGTAAGTAGACGCGCAGGCACTTCTTAGAGTGTAAGTTGCGGTGATTGACTCTTCGAATATTGTGCGGGAAAATAGACTCACAGGCTTTTTTTAGAGTGTGGTGCAATTTAAGGGCAGAACAAGGATCGGTATAGCTTTAGGCTATTCCACTGGATAGAGCACAGTGATCCACGGTCACGCACACCCTGGGTGTTTTCTGCGGGATCCAATTAAAATGGTCCCGGTCAAAACGGTCCCGCACAAAATGGTCCCGGACAAAATGGCCCCGGACAGAATGGTCCCAACTGCCATTCCGGACAAAATGGTCCCAGCGTGGCATTATTTATTTCCTGTTTGCAGGTTGTTGTTGTATTTTCTACTCTTGATGGATATTAGCAGCGGCCTGTAACTCTGTGCACACAGCAGTGCAAGGGCTCCGTCCCTTGAACGACTTTTTGAGGGGAGTGGGTCATATGAATATATTTTCGTATTAGGCCTTCGCTTCAGCAGCGTCGACTTCTTGTCTCTTAAGTGGTCTACGTAATCAATACGCTCATAATTGCGAAATCAATTTTTGATTTCTTTAATATACAATGTTCAGACAGAGCGATGCTGTTTCTGAAAAATAGAACACGGTGGTACGACAGGTTCATTTAAAAAAACCACGTCAAGCACCAGTAGCACGTGTATGATAATGATTTTCATTCCGAATAGCGTTTTTATATAAGCTCGATAGCTCTAACTTGAAAACAGGTTCTGGCGACAGAAAGATATTGATTACACACGTAGAACATATCGGTTGAAATCAAGAACCTTTGACAAATAGAGCTACATGGTATAGATAGAAAGGATTTAAAATGTGTTTCAAACGATTATAATGAAAATGTTGATATTATCCTTGAACGTGTGTCAAAATAAAAGTACCAAACCATTTTGTCCTATTAAGAGCGCTCGACGTATTGATAAATTCACCTGGGACCATTTTGTCCGGGTTGGCACGTGGGACCTTTTTGTCCGGCACCATTTTATCTGGGACCATTTTGTCCGGGACCATTTTGACCGGGACCATTCTGACCGGGACCATTTTGTCCTACACCCGTTTTCTGTAGCGAACTGGATGTTTTCGAATGGAAGTCTGCGGTGCACGCCGGCCGAGCCGGGATCTGCCGTTCGACGGAGCACCAGCGGCAGGTGCGCGGCTGACATACTTGGGTAGTAATTCAATTACAATAATCGAATCACTGTGATTCAATTACTTTCTTGGTAATTTACAATTGTAATTAATTACTTTCGGCAAAAAATATAATTGCAATTTAGTTACTTTATAGTGTCAGTAATTGCAAACTTTTAGGCACAATTACAAGTTGTTTTGCAAGGCTGCTGCGCCGACGCTCTTCCTTCCTTCCGTCCATCCGCCCCGCACCCCCCCCCCCCCCCCCACCCCGACCACGGGGACAACCGTGTATACAAATAGATTCCGTCTCAGTACAGCCAAAGCTACAAAGGCGAGAGCGTGACCCAACCTGCTCAAGAGCAGGGAAAAAAAGAACAGGAGAAAGAGGCTGAGAATCCCAGCCTCCTTTCCCTCCTCTTGAACAGGTTGGGATACGCTCTGTCCCCTGTAGCTTGGGAAACGGAACAAATGGTCCCGGAACAATTGGTCCCGGAATAAATGGTTCTGAAACAAATGATCCCGGAACTAATGGTCCTAAGTACAAACTAGGAAAAATGGTCCCAGATAAACATTGTCAATGTGGCTTCTACGTTTTCAGATAAATGCGATAACATTCAAAACCACTCGTCGATAAACATTTTACGGTTTTCAATTTATAAGAAAATCTCCGAATTTCAAGGCTGCCGGTTGCACGAACTCCACCAATTTTTTTATTTTTCTGGGAAGCTCAGAAATGTTTTGCGCCATGGAAACCTAGTGCACCTCTAAAGGCATTGAGCTCCGCTCGTTATGTGTGCTGCCACCACGCGGCATGACGAGATGGAAGTAATTCGAGTTTCATGGCTTCAACAGGGGAGGCACTTACTTGATCGAATGACGTTTTAGCGAACGCCCCACGTTTCACCGAATGACACTTTAGCGAATAGTCGGCCGCCGCGAAACAAGTGGGTTCACATTTTTGTAATCAGCCGCCGCAGACTGCCGCCGCCAAGCGGCGTAAGCGCAGCAAAAAAAGAAAAAGAAAGGAAGGGGGGAGGGGGTTAACACGCGCCTTCGTTATTCGTTAAAACGTCGATTCGCTCAAATGTCGCTGTTCGCTAAAACATCATTCGCTCAAGTGACAAGGACCCGTATATAAACATAGTAATAACTCCTATAATATCGTATAAGGTCACTAAATTAACAGTTGCAAGATAACTGCTTGACGGTATTCAATTTGGAAAATATTCTGACGATTTTGAATAAAATTAAGTTCGAAATAACCCGAATCAAAATATAGATGAGGTCTTTCATTCCACCAGGAAATCACTGAATGCATAACGGATGAAGTATATATTGTATGGTATTCTTTGTTTCAAAACAATCTTCTTACGGGACCATTTTTTCCTACCTTGGACTTGGGACCATCAGATCCGGAACCATTTGTTCCGCGACCATTTGTTCCGGGACCATTAGTTCTGGGACCATTAGTTCCGGGAGCATTTGTTCCTACACCCCTGTAGCTTTGGCTGTACTGCACGGTTTTGGTGAGACGGAGTATATATATAGTTGAACCTCTCTGAAAGCCTCAGCGCTCGCACAAGCGGCCTAGCGTTTGGTGACACACACGCCCACACAGACACGCAAGCATAACACTAACAATAAAAATAGGGTCAAATTGTTTGTTGCTTACACTGCGAGCTGAGAGGAGCCTACCTCAACAACGCCGTGTAACGCCGTCTGCTGTGCGAGCAGAAAACAATAGCCTAAACATGCCAAAATATTGAAAGAAAATAAGAAATCGAGCTTCAAGCTCACAGTTAAGGTTTTTTTTTTTTTATTGTATATGAAGTTATCTGTCTTTATTTGCCAGTTTTTTACGTCGCTCTTCCAGTACTGTTGCATATTTGTTTCTTTGTATTTATTTGCAAGTTTATTTTCTGTTGGTCTTACTTCCGATAATATTTTTATAAGCATTCTGGAGACTCACCTCGCAGTTGTGAATATTGTCACCATTGATTCGGATGCCCCGATTCGGTTCTTATATATTTCTGATCCATTATTATTTCAACTCAATGTAAATAATTTACAATAACATGAAACGTTTGTAGGTCAACGGGGTTGTATTAGCACGTGTGAATTGTAGTTTTATATTAACACTATGAAATATTCAGATATGACTAATTGTCGCATTTTTATTAGCCTGGCTAACAAAAGTGTGTCAACCCAAGTTTACTTTAATGATCTGGCGTCTTCGAGTATGTGGACTAATTTATTATTATTTATTGAAAATATAAGAACGCAGGACTTCATTAGTCCAAATTATCAAGCTTCATACATTTAACAAAATTCATAAAAGGAAAGTACAATACTTGACATTAATACAGCGGTTCTTGGGCCTCATCAAACATTGGGGGCGAGGAATGAAGAAATGAGTTCTATTCTGAACAAGTCTCGTTTCAAGTTATATGGCCCAAGTTGGGTCGCTCTCAGAAATAAGTAATCGTGAACTAATTACATTACATTTTAAAAATAATTGTAATTGTAATTTATTACTTTTCACATAGTAGTAGTTGTAAATGTAGGTAGCTAAACTACGCTTGAAGCAAAGTAGTTGAAATTATAATTAAATTACATTTTTGAAGTAATTTATCCATCTATGACGGCGGAGGAAGCGGAGACGGCGTCCAAGCTGCAGGAGGAGTGGCGGTGTCTGGAAGCCACGGTGAAGGCGTTGAGCCACGAGATGCAGCAGGCCAAGAGGCAGCAGGAGGCCTCGGCCCAGTTCAAGTCCCTGCTGCGCTCCAACTTGGACGCTGGACAGCGGCTGGAGTCGCTGTTGAACGACAAGGAGGAAGTGTCCGCGCTCAGTTCTGTCATGCGATCTCGGTCTAGTCGGGTCTTGTTGGCAACTGTTGTGTATTCTTTTATTATTTTTTTTTGTAGTCGTTTGTTGCATTCTGGTTGGTGTCTTAATAGCACCAAGTACGAAGTCCGAGCGCAGCCGACACTACATCGGACGGAGCCAAGCAAGCGGTGCGAAACGTGCGTCGCGTTCATCACCTTTGTGCGTTCGCTATCGCCCACAGACTAATCACGCACAATGATTGCGCCGCAGTCCTGCGCTTTTTTCTGTGCGTGATCGGTTCAGCAGGTCATAGCAAACCCACAAAGAGAACGAGCGATGTGACGATCTTTGGCGCTGCTTCGTCGAATTGTAGCGTGCGCTTGCTATCGTTCCCAGCCACCTGGTAGCCATATCCGGTATGGGCGACGAAAACATAAGAAAACTTTTCTACCTGCTGTAGGGATTCGCGTACCGCCGCCGATACGCCGTTTCCCACGTGGTCCGTCAACAACCCGAGTCCAGCCTGGTTCTTTCACGGGAGCGGGATTCCGCTCCCCGTTTATTGCATAAAAACACAACGCTACAAGACACTCAATCTATACTACAAATACACGCGACATTACTCAAATATTTACAAACGTACGTTAAGCCCAAAGCCAAACACAAAGAGAGCCCCTAGGCCTCGTGTCCCGCTATTGCCCGAGAGCAGTTGCTTGCACTTGCCTATCTTGAGCCCGGCCGGAATCCTAAGAGACTCTTGCCTCCCGGTTACCCGACTATCTCGACCGAGGGGCGAGGAGGTTTTCTCCTCGCCCGCCATGGGGCGCCTGCAGCGCCATCCAGTGGCTAGGAGAGAAAGCGGCACGTCGGGAGCCGAATTCGAGATCCCGATCGACCCCGCAGCGACACGACCATGTGATCGTGTCTGAGGCGAGGCAACTGCTTAGCTGCCCCGCGGCACCTATGCCAGGTTGGTTTGATAGGCGCCCTCGTGAATGCACGGTGCGCCATACTGCAAACAGTAAAAAAAATAAAAAATAAAGGGGAGACAAAACGAGAATGTGGGACGGTTACGCTTATACACGAACTCAACTCTGTGACGTCACGGCGCGGTGGTGGCGCGTCGGTCGCACTGCCGGTCCGGGGCTGTGGGCAGAAGTCCCCATGCCAGACGTGTATTCCTGCGTTGTTTTGAAAGGAACCAGACAAAAACCTGCCTTCCCGTCAAAACGCCGCGACTGGGGCCGTACCAAAAGTGTCGAGAAAGGTTTGAAGGTCAGTTTTCACGTGCTCGGTTCGTCCGAGAATCTGGATGCGTGCCGTGAAAAGGGAAAAGCAGACGCCGTCGGACAACGATTGCTTGGGTGGGAAGCACTTTGGGTTGAATTCACGGATACTTGTGGTCATCAGATTTATTCGTCTTGTTCCAACATGAACGCTAGAAAATCGTCAAGTTGTGCGGACCACCCGCGGACTACGTTCAGTGCGTCTTCAAGTTCAAACGGTCGCCTGATCGTTCGAACTGTCGTCTGCTCTTTCAAACGTTTCTGCCTGTCGTCTGCTCTCTTAGACGACGCCGGCCCGTAGACCAAATGTTGGCCAGGTACTTGCGATAAGAAGTAAGTGCAGGCCTCAAAAGACTTAAATTTGAAGGTTGGTAAGCAGGCTCGATGTAAACAGTAGATACAAGGAGATGTTGATCATAGTTACCAGTGACCATCACCGGCTTGTTATGCCTAATTCAGTTGGTCTGATTCTGCTTGCAATTTTCAGTATCGACGTCGACCATCTCAGCTACGGTTCACGCGTTTGCAGCCCGAGCGGCGTCGCGACTGAAAATTGCGAGCGAAATCTATCATGCGAATCAGGCTTTAGCGTACATACTGCGGCGTCCACGCGGAATGAATCCCCACATGTCACATTATTCACGCGAAGGTTTGCGGTGTAACGAGCCTCGGTAATTTCGCTGACGCCGCTCAAGATAGTCAGACATCGCCAGGAAGACGTAGAAAACACAATTCAAACGCGAAAAAGGGCAGGGGGACTCACACCGACGCCGACAACATCGCATTTCAATGGTTTGTTTATGGGCGACGGCGAGCTTCTTGCCCACACCCCCATCGCGCATGCGCGGCGCCGTTGGCGTCCGCGACACGCGGGCTTGACGTCACGGAGCTGCGGCGGCGCTGCGATCGCGCCGGAGCCGGGTGGTGTGGGCAGAAGGGTGCACGTTTTGCATGGGCGCCATAGCATTTCAGCATGCCGCAAAGCTGTGTAGCCGTTAATTGCACCGAAAAATACAGCAGAAGTAGCGGAGTGAGTTTTCACACGTTCCCGGGGGACTCCGAAAGGCGCAGAAGGTGGATAATATCCGTGGATCGAAAATAATGGTCGCCTGGCGCGGACGACCGTCCGTGCGACAAGCACTTTCTTGAAGGCAAGTGTGGCTTCCATGTCGATTTCCGTCCCGAGGCTTGCTTATGTGCAATAAAACCGTCGTCTGCTCGAGACCACCGGAATTTTGTTCCTACGGTGTTCGAGCACAAAGCACCGGCCAAGTGCTCGTCGGTGGCTCGCAACGCCCCGCGCTATCAGGCGGAAGAAGATCGGCGACAGAACGTCAGTGTTGTAGGCATTACCGAAAAAAAGTAACGAAACACGTTACTCGTTACTTTCAAATAAAAGGAACGCGTTATCGACCTACGTTACCTCAAAATAAAAGGAACGCGTTACCGTTACCAATAAGAAGTAACGCACGTTACTTTTGCGTATACTTTTTAATTATGATTTAGCTCGTTTTACTGTTTTGACGGTACAGATATGCATAAAATCATATTTCAAGAAACATTACGTTCATGCAGAAACTGAACATAATTACTTTATCTCTTTTTACGGTTTCACCTAAATACTCGCGAGAAAAAGTGCAAAGAAAAACGCAGAAAACTCAAATTCACATGGCTTCACGCCTAGAAACACGAAAAAAATGTAAGTGTAATTCGTTTAAGACTTGGGAAGAAGCAACGAGTAACTTAACTAGGTTACCTGTTACTTGAAATAGTAATGTAAATCCGTTACTCGTTACTGTTTTGAAAAAAAGAAACGAGTACGTTACTACGTTACTAAAAAATAGTAACGCGTTACCGGTAACGCCGTTACTTGTTACGTGTTACCGTCAAGACTGCAGAACTGACAAAGCGTTCCCGCTTGTCATGCCTTGTGGTCATGAAGGTGGGAAAAATATCATACCTTGACTTGAAGGCGCTGAGTGTGTTTAATCAATTAATAAATACACTTGAGCAGACCCACAGTCTGCTGATCCCGCCGGCAGTGCGGAACCCGGCTCGAAGTAATCGTAGGCATCGAGATACTTGTACACCTGCACCGTGTCGGCCGTCAACTGGCTTGGCGGAAAAACTAAATAAAGGAGGACGTGAGCCGTCGACGTCGGTGGCAGCAACTTCGCGTCGGAACTGTAGCAGGTCATATTTACGGCGTACGGATCGTCGAAGGCAACGCCGTCCACGCACAGTTTGTCTCGATAGCTTTGCGTTCAGGCTCGGGTAGCGAGCTCAAGTAGTCGGGCATAACCTACGACATACGTTGGCAAAACATACGACGCACAAATGAAGCTAGAAGCGTCTCTACAACGCCAACAACGAGCGCACGCCATAGAACGCAATGGCGAAAACATGGAGAGCCTGGCCGCTTTTTCCCACATAGCTGCTGCGCATGCGCGGCCTTCCGACCGTGTTGGTAAACAGAGCCAAGCCGCGTGTCGGTATGTATTTTATTGGCGTGTGTGTGTGTGGGGGGGGGGGGGGGGAAGGTGCCGCCGCTTCCCATGCAGCCTATTCAGAATTTACGGCTCTTCATGCTCTCCGCCATGAGAAAACTCGGTACCAGTGTTGCTGCATCTGTAGGTCATCTTTAAGTTAGAGCTGACAGAGAAAATCTGGCCACGGCGCAACGCCGATGTACGCTGGAAGCTAGAGCTGGTTGGTCGGAGAAAATCTGGCAAGAACGCGGTAAAACAAAATATCTATTGTTCAGATAAGAAATAAACCCACTTTGCGTACTTTGAACTTTCTTTTTTTTTTTTTACGGGAAAAAATTGAGGGCACAAAATATCACAAGTTTCTTGGCGTGTGGATTGAAGAAACACTCAGTTGGACTAAATGGTCCCGGTACTAATGATCCCGGAACTAATGGTCCCGGAACAAATGGTCCCGGAACTAACGGTCCCAAGTCCAAGGTAGGAAAAAATGGTCCCGTAAGAAGATTGTTTTGAAACTAAGATATACCATGCAATAAACTTCCTCCGTTATGCAGTCCGTGATTTTCCGGTGGAATGGAGGATTTCGTCTATATTTTGAGGCCGGTAACTTCGAAGAAAGTGGTCGGGTATTGAACTTAATTCTATTCAAAATCGTCAGGATATTTTCGAAATTAATACTGTCCAACAGTTATCTCTTAACTGTTAATTTAGTGACCTTATACGATATCATAGGAGGTATTACGGGTCTATATCACATGAGCGAATGACGTTTTAGCGAATAATGAGGGGTGCGTGTTAACCCCCCCCCCCCCCCCCCCCCCCCCGCTCCCGCGCTCCGCTTACGCCGCTTCGCGGCGACAGTCTGCGGTGGCTCATTACAAAAATATGAACCCACTTGCCCCACCCGTAAACGCCGCTTCGCGGCGGCCGACTATTCGCTACAGTGTCATTCGGTGAAACGTGGGCGTTCGCTAAAACGTCATTCGATCAAGTAAGTGCCTCCCCTGTTGAAGCCATGAAACTCGAATTACTTCCATCTCGTCATGATGCGTGGTGGTAGCACACATAACGAGTGGAGCTCGATGCCTTTATATGTGCATTAGCTTTCCATAGCGCAAAACATTTCTGAGCTTCCCAGAAAAATATAAAGCCGGTCGAGTTCGTGCAACCGGCAGCCTCAAAATTCGGCGAGTGTTATTGGATTTTATCGGATTTATCCGAAAACGCAGAAGCCACATTGGCGATATTTATCTGGAACCATTTTTTCCTAGTTTGTACTTGGGACCATTAGATCCGGGACCATTTATTCCGGGGCCATTTGTTCCGGGACCATTTGTTCCGTTTCCCAGTTGAACTGCACACTTAGAAGATAAAATAGAGTTGATATTTCAAGAGCAATATGAGCATTAAAAAAATTCAAATAATTACTACCAAAAAGGTTGAAACTGCAATCATATTATTCACTTATCTACTCACGCCTAGAGTACTGTATGTTAGTATGGGGAACTACTATGCAAACAAATAAACATAAATTATTTATTTTGCAAAAGAAAGTCGTTCGATTTATTGAGAACCTTAAAAGGTAGGACCATTCATTCCCAATCTTTCAAAAGTATAAAATATTAGATATAGGACAGATCCTGCTACTTAAATTATCTTTTTTTTTTTATTTTTCATGAAATTAGACAGAACAAAACACCATTTCTTTATATCTATCATGAAACCTCAGCAAGTTACAGTTTCAGAAACGCAAAATATTCGAAACCTATGGTTCGAACTAATTACGGTACACAGCACCTTACATATCTCGTACCAGATCTACTAAGCACACATCCACCTATAGCAGAAACGGCCCAAAGACATATTTCGTTTTTTCATGCAAAAAAAAAAAATAGTTAAAGATCTGCAGTTAGTACGAAGTTGACAGTTATGTGTTATTGTATCTGTTGGATTTTGAAATCGCTGTAATTTTTTCATAATTAATTTGTTTTATATTCCTGCTTTTCCACCGAGTGCTGTAAGAAGGGGCTGGAGCCTTGTCAGGAAACAACTTATCTTCTTTTGGCCCCCCAGACCCTTTTTTTGTGTTTGAAATAAGGGATTCCATGGGGCAGTATTTTGGTGAGAACGTCTCATCAACTCACAAATAGCACGAAAGTTCTCGCGGCGTCTGATGTGCTTGTCCTTGACACTCTTTTATCCACCGGTCAATGTCGGCTTGTGCACAACACTAGAATAACTTCAAGTTTGCAAAAGCAGCGCGGATATGGCTTCCAACATGAAATAACAGACGATCACAATTTCAGCCTGCGTCCAATTTCGCTTCGCCGCGGCGCTCGATACGTAGCTGACGATCTAACTTCTTTTCATGTCCGTTAGCAGAGGACATACGGTGTTTTCTTGTTTTCGTTCCGTTTGTGAATGTCACTTCTTAGCGGACGAACCGCCTTCTTTGTTGGCAGACAAACCGTTTATGAACGTATACCTTCGCTCGCTCCGCGAAAGGCAGTGTTGGCTAAAGTACATCTAAAAAGTACTTGAAGTAAAGTACAAAGTAAATGAGGGGCTATGTACTTCAAGTAAAGTAGTAAGTACACCGGACACAATGTACTAGTAAAGTATATTATAAACACAATGTACTTTGAAAGTAAAGTACACGCACTTGTTAACACAATATTTCATGATTCCCTTTTATTCCCCTATACAGTGGGTCTTTTTAACTGGTATGCATTGCCCCAAGGGTAATTGGTGATGCATAAGTTACTTTCGGAAGTGCCGGTGAATATTGAATAAAGTCAAGTGACCGCACCGCATTTATTTTCGGAAATGGTGGCAAATTCAGAAGTTCCTCCGACTTCTGAATTTGGCGGCGCTTGCACTGGCTTGCACCCAAGGGAGTTAAATGTACTTGGAGAGAGCAATACATTCTCGTGGAAAGTGTCCTCTCCTAATATTTTTATCACCGTCGCTTGCGCTGACCGAGCGAGAAGTAGCGAGACTTCAAAATGTTGCTAAACCCCCCCCCCCCCCCCCGGTAAAGCGATGCGTCCTTTGCCTCACGTTTCTGGCAATGTTACTAGATTACCTCAGTTGTAGAACTCCGGCGGAAGGGGCTACCCCACATCACTCACTTCAGTCCGCCTCCCGTCGTTCGAAGCGCCATCTAGATTTTCGTTTACAAACTGTGTGTTTCATAGAGTACGGTGAAACGCCACCTAGACGCTGCGCTTCGAAACGTACGTATCACGTAGAATACACTGCAGCAGCCGTCCGGCGCGTCGAGCGATGGGAGGCGAGTCGTGGTGAGTGAGGAAGGGGGGGGGGGGGGGGGGGGCCCCACTGCTCGTGCATGCAGCGTCTATGAACAGTTCCGTAACTGAGCTAATCTAATAACGTTTGTTTCTGGGGAGAGTAGAATGCCTAGGAAAATCCCTCCCAGTATTTCTTTTTCGGAATTGACAAGGCATCATTTTGTGATGCAAAATTACCAAGACCAAATTTCGGGAATGTACTTTGAAGTAGGGAGTACTTTCCTCGGAAAGTACTCCCGACTTTCGAGGAAAGTACTTGAGAAGTACAGGGTGTCACAAAAGAAAATTTACACGGTATTTTTTACCGCAAAAATAAACTAGGCATCGCCGAACGCTCATTCTCCGCCCAAAGGTAGCGCTAAAGGTCACAACCAGATGCCAAAGTTTCAGCACGATTCGATAACTTAATCAAAGGTTATAACTGATTTTCTGAAAATTTCAATGGGAAAATGGCGGCCGACGGAGTTTTCGAACACATGGGGCTCTATGGCACCAGAAACCGAAAACGGGCAAAAATGGGCTCCATTTTCCCATTGAAATTTTCAGAAAATCACTAATAACTTTTGATTAAGTTATCGAATCGGGCTGAAACTTTGGCAACTGGTTGTGACCTCTAGCTCTACCTTTGGGCGGAAAATGAGCGTTCGGCGATGCCTAGTTTATTTTTGCGGCAAAAAAGACCGTGTAAATTTTCTTTTGTGACACCCTGTACTTTCCTCGGAAAGTACCAGAAAATAAATAATTTAAGTAAAGTACAAGTACATACCCAGAGAATGAACTTCAATTAAAGTACACGTTTACTAAACCTGCCTGAAGTAGTACTCTAAGTACAATGCGCTTAAAGTACTCCCACACACTGGCGAGAGGCAAATTAGATCTCTCTCAAGGTGCCTGTGCTTTTGAATGAAGTAAGAGTGCGGAGGGCACGTCTGTTGAAGGAACAGGAGGCAGTGGCCGAAAACAAGAGTCAGCTGGAAAGCCGGACGGCGATCAAGCTGCAGGCCATAGAGTGCAAGCTCTGCATTAAAAAGGGGGAGTTGTCCCAAGCGAAGCTGGTCCGCTCCAAGGATTCCGTGGTCAAGCACCGACGACGGGCTGCTGTTCTAGAGCCGGCGACAGGTTAAGAATTCAGAAAATCAGGGGTCTCAAACTAATTTGAGTGCGGGGGCCAGAGGTCACCCCTGAAATTTCAGGGGCCAACATAAGGCGGAAAGTTAATATATTTTAGTACCAAAAAAAAGGTAAATAAAAGAAGAAGGAGACGAAAAACAGAAAAACATCGATGATGTTTCACGTTGCAAAGCAGTGACGCTTCTAGCTTTGATTTGTTCATACAACTATGCCTTGGTTTGTACCTATAGGGTGATTACAAGATTTAACTTATACCACCATTCCTCCAACAGGCTGTAATTTTTCAATAAAAAAAGAACCCAAGCACACAATCGTTGCTACGTCGCTCAATATACTGGAGAATTATCCGAGTTCAATATGTCTCAAAAAACATCTTTTTCAAACGGCATTTCTTTTTTTTTAGATATATTTTATAGCAGAATTTTAAGGAAATACTCGTGTCTTAACGGTATGTTAGACTAAACAATCCTCAATCCAAAAGAAAACAGATTAGTACCAGATATGTTTCAACGTCATAAGACTAGAACTATACGTTTCCAAAGGAATTCCCCAATTGTATCATGCTTGTGTTTTGGCTTTTATATTGTTCAAATTATGAATACGCCCCCCCCCCCCCCCCTTTATGTAATGCCCTTAACGGGCCCTTAAGGTGGAATAAATGAATGAATGAATTGAAGGGACGACAAGAGGTCATTATCTATGGCGCATGCAGCGTTCCAGACATAGGGACAGGAGCTCGCAGCCAAGGGATACTTGCGGGCCGCGTCCCAGATAGTCGCGGGCCGCGTGTTTGAGGCCCCTGCAGTAGATGCGCCACCTCAAGCGCGAGTTCCCTGCCTTCATTAACACTTGATCGCACATGCGGCCAAAGCCCGGCAGAAGGCAACGAGCGCATGCTCGAGGCGGAGCTTTTTTATTTCAGTTTGTTCAGACAATACATTTTGTCTGCAGTACCAAGGCAAAAGACCAGAAGGTCTGACGAGGCCTTGGTACCGCTACATAAATGAAATATTAAGAAGACAATGACACTCGTCGACAGCAGAGCACACTGAAACAAGAAGCGCTTTTAAATAAAATATAATGAATAACAAAATATACATATCAATGACATTTATATAGTACACATTTTTGATACTATAAAACTATACTATAATACTATAACACAAAAAAACCTACAAAAAAAAGGAAAGAAAGAAAAAAGATAGCAAAGAGGATAAAACCAGATACTTCAGATCAGTTTGCAACATTTGTGGGCAAGAGAGTTTCTTTCACTATGCTTTTGTATCTGTTCAGCGATATATTTGACGTGATAAGTGTATGAAGATAACTGTGTGTATTAAGGAAGTTAGGAATTTGAAATGAGAGCGTTTGTCTGCCCATGTTTGTCCTGATTTTGGGGAGTATAAACTTGTCATTTCGAGTGTTGTAATGGTGGTCGGGTCGAGGACATGCAGATGGATAGCTAGGTTGTTGAAGTCTATGGTCATGAAATATGTAGAGTGCAAGTTTATAAATGTAGAGTTGTTCAAAGCTCAAAATTTTATACTTCTCAAAAAGCGGAGCTGTATGTGCATCATAAGCAGAATTGCGTATTAGACGAACAGCTTTTTTTTTTTTTGTAATAAATGCAGATGTGTGATATTTGTCTTTGTTGTCTGACCCCAGACAAGAAAGCAGGAGTAAATCTTGGTATATATCAGCGCATAATACAGTTGGTACTTCAGCCATTCCGGTAAAAGATGCTTTGCAGATGAAATTAGGCCTATTGATTTTGAGATTTCGTTTCGTATTTTATTTACATGGTGTGTCCAATTGAGGCGTTCGTTAAACTACACTCCAATAAACTTATGATTATCGACACGCTCAATTTGAGCTCTTTCGAACTGCAGTTCAATATGTGTACTGAGGGCGCGATTTATTGAGGAAAAAATTACATATTTTGTCTTTTCTTCTGTATTTAGAGATAAACCGTTAGCCACCAGCCAGGATGAAAGTTCAATTAAATATTTGTTTATTGTGGTCTCTAGTTCGCTAAGATTGGCCCCAGAAAAAAATGCATTCTATCATCGGCATACAGTATTAAATCTTCGGTAAATAGTATATTATGTATGTCATTTATATAGACGAGGAACAGTAAAGGTCCCAGTTTTGAGCCTTGTGGTCCGCCATATTTTATTAGCCCTAGAGGCGATTTTATGTTATTATAAACCGTATACTGTGTGCGAGATGTAAGGTAACTTGTAATAAGTTTATGCGCAGTCCCGCGTATGCCATATTTCTCGAGCTTTGAAAGGAGTATGTCATGTTTGATGGAATCAAAAGCATTCCTAAAATCGATAAATAAACCAATTGTAAAACGTTGATCTTCAATATTACGTATTATTTTTTCTTTAATGTGCAAAAGCGCTAGTTCGGTAGTTTTCCCCTTTTGAAAACCATACTGTATACTGTTGTTTGATTATGACATCGTACCAAGAAAAAAACTTTTGAAGCCTTTCATTAATTGCTTTTTCAATAACTTTTGAGAACAACGGCAACACTGATATTGGTCTGTAGTTTCCTAAGTCATGTTTGGAGCCACCCTTACTGATTGTTGAAACTCTCGCTATTTTTAATAGATCAGAAAAAATACCACTTTCAAATATACAATTACATATATGAGTAAGAGGGGGGGGGGGGGGGGGGATCGGCGGCCGAGTGGGCCAGCGCACACCAGCTCGGAGCACGTGGAGCGAAAGCTCGCGCTGCAGAACCCAGGGATCCTGGGTTCAATCCCCACCCCTGCCCGTTTCGATCTGGATGAGCATCGTACCGGCGTGCGGTCGTGTATCACTACTGCGTGGTGCACGTTAAAGACCCCAGGCTAGCGGTTGTACTGCACTGGCTAAATTGCTCATCTACTGCGAGTGACTCGTCGCAACTTTAAAATGGCTGACCAACGACTCGCTGTATAAATATCCACACAACCCCAATTATTATTTATTAAGAGGAATTGAAATAATGCTAGATACAAATTTAATAGGTGCTACTTTAAGCTCGTCCACCCCGCAAGCTGAATTGTTTTTAAGGGACATTATAGACCGACACGCGGAGCGGCTCTGTTTACCAACACGGCCGGAAGGCCGCGCATGCGCGGAAGCTATGTGGGCAATAGCGGCCCGGCTCTCCGTGTTTTCGCCATTGCGTTATGTGGCGTGCGCCCGCTGTTAACGTTGTAGGGACGCTTCTAGCTTTATTTGTGCGTCGTTTTTTTCTGACAACGTATGTCGTATGCTATGCCCGACTATTAGAGCTCGCTACCCGGGCCTGAACGGCAGCGATATCGAAACAAACTGGGCGTGGAAGGCGTTGCCTTTGTGGATCCGTACGCCGAAAACAATGCCTGCTGGACTTCCGACGTCAAGTTGCTGCCACCGAAGTCGACAGCTCACGTCGTCGTTTATTTAGTTTTTCGCCAAGCCAGTTCACGGCCGACACGGTGCAGGCGTACAAGTCTCTCGAGGCCTACGATTGCTTCGAGTCGGTTTCCGGACTGCCGGCGGGATCAACAGACTGTGGGTGTGCGGAAGTGTATTTATTAATTGATTAAATACACACAGCGTCTTCGAGTCAATGTATGATATTTTTCCTACCCTCATGACCACAAGGCATGACAAGCAGTAACGCTTTGTCAGTTCTGCAGTCTTGGCGGTAACACGTTACAAGTAATGGCGTTACCAGGTACGCGTTACTTTTTTCAGTAACGTAGTAACGTACTCGTTACTTTTTCGACACAGTAACAGGCAACGTACTTATGTTACTATTTCAAGTAACGTAGTTACGTTGCTCTTTACTACTTCTAAAATCTTAAAAAATTATACATCAATTTTTACGTGTCTTTAGGCGTCAAGCCATGTGAATTTCTGAGTTTTCTGGGTTTCTTTTTGCGTTTTTTCTCGTGAGTATTTAGGTGAAACCGTAAAAAGAAATAAAGAGCTTATGTTCAGTTTCTGCATGAACATAATGAGTCAAAACAGTAAAACGTGTTAAAGCATAATTTAAAAGGTAACGCAGAAGTAACGTACGTTACTTTTTATCGGTAACGGTAACGCGTTCCTTTTATTTTGAGGTGACGTAGGTTGGTAATGCGTACCTTTTATTTGCAAGTAACGAGTAACGTATTTCGTTACTCGTTTCCGGTAACGCCTACAACACTGCCGTTCTGTCGCCAATCCCCTTCTGCTTGGTAGCACGGGCGCGAGCCTCCGACGAGTGCTTGGCCGGTGCTTTGTGCGCGAACACCGTGGGAATAAAATTCCGGTGGTCTCGATCACACGACGGTTTCCCTGGACATAAGTAATCCTTGGGACGGAGATTTAAATGGAAGCCGCACTTGCCTTCATGAAAGTGCTTGCCGCACAAACGGTCGTTCGCGCGAGGCGACCATCCTTTTCGATCCACGGATATTATCCACCTTCTGTGTTTTTCAGAGTCTACCGGGAATTTGTGGAAACTCACTCCGCTACTTTTGCTGTACCTTTCGGTGCAATTAACGGCAGCACAGCTTCGCGGCATGCTGAAATGCTATGACGCTCCTGCGAAACGTGCGCTCTTTTGCCCACACCACCCGGCTCCGGCGCGATCGCAGCGCCGCCGCAGCTCCATGACGTCAAGCCCGCGTGTCGGTCTATAAACATAACTACCGGGTGGATCAAGGAGACGGCAGGCTCTTTAAATCGACCGCAAAATTCGGTTTCTTAACCTATCGCGCTACGACTTTGTGCAGCGCTGCCCACAGATGGTGCATTTTTTTTTTGTAAAATTTGCAAAGAGCAAACTTACCTGAGGAAAAAGTAAAGAAAGAAAAAGGCTTAGCTCCTATGGAAACGCAGCGACGCCACCGGTCTTCAAAGAGCACGGCGCCGTTTCGCACGGGACACAAGAGATGGCGCAACGAACGCCGCCAACGAACGAGCATACGGCGTCGAGAGCCAGCGTCTTTAGCAGAC
The DNA here is from genome assembly GCA_013358835.2 of Ixodes persulcatus. NCBI lineage: Eukaryota > Metazoa > Arthropoda > Arachnida > Ixodida > Ixodidae > Ixodes > Ixodes persulcatus. The sequence continues at coordinate 61,735 of JABSTQ010009436.1, read as the reverse complement.
GATCTTTTCGACTCAAAAGCAGCGCGCGTTCCGCAGGCGGCGACAGTCGCAGAAACAATTACAGACGCGGTAACAACAAGCAACTGCAGTTCCTTGTCTGCTAAATACGCCGGCTCTCGGCGTCGTCTGCCCGTTCGTTGGCAGCAGTTGGCGTCGTGACCGCTTGCGCCCTCTCTTGTCTCCCGTGCGAAACGGTGCCGTGTTGTTTGCAGACCGGTGGCGTCGCTGCGTTTCCATAGGAGCTAAGCCTTTTTCTTTCTTTACTTTTTCCTCAGGTAAGTTTGCTCTTTGCAAATTTTACAAAAAAAAATGCACCATCTGTGGGCAGCGCTGCACAAAGTTGTAGCGCGATAGGTTAAGAAACCGAATTTTGCGGTCGATTTAAAGAGCCTGCCGTCTCCTTGATCCACCCGGTATTTCGTGCTCAGTTACTGGATAAAGAACGATTGAGTTTGAAATATCGTTTTTTAGGTACTTTCTGGGGTCACCAGGCTGACTTGCAGACGTGGATTCACCAGCTGATAGGGAATGAGTGTTAAATCGTGTCGCTAGTTCAGTTCCAGATAACAATTCCCCGTCTATTTTTAAATCGGGTAAGCAGTTGTGACGCGGCTTAAGTCTAATAATTTCGTCAACAGTTTCCCATATCTCTTTTGGATCATTTTTCGCGTCTGCAAGCTTACGTTGAAAGAAAGCTTCTTTCGTTTTTCGAATATCGGCGTTCAGGCGATTTCTATACTTTTTGAATTCCGTTAAAATAGTAGTATCTCGAGTCTGAACAAAGCGATCGTACATTTTATGTTTTTCACCTATCCGACGGAATAGTTCCTGCGTGATTCATGGCTTTCTAATTCTCCTGTTTGTTTTTTTTCGATCGTAGAGGAAAAGATGTCTCATAGGAATCCTTCAGTGTTTCATAAAATAGGTTGTATGCCTTATCTGGATTTCTTTCACACAGGACATTTTCCCAGTTCTGTTCTTGTAATAAGGCATAAAATGTATTTAATGCCTCTTCCGATATATAACGATATAAGCGTTAAACAGGTGTATTATTAACTTTTTTTTTAAATTTAGGCAAAATACAAAAAATGGGCATGTGATCGCTTATTCCAGCGGTTATGACTCCTGACAGTACGTCATCTGGGTGGAAGTTTGTTATGCATGGGTCTAATAATGTAGATGAAGTGGCTGCAACATGGGTGGGAGTATTGATCCTGTCGAAACATGCAAAAGACTTCTTCTCCATTCTTAACCTATCATCGACTGTGACTGCATTTGCTCCTCCTGGTACCAATGTAAAACGAGTGGGATGGTGGTGGTGGCATAGCTTTATTATTCAAAAGGTTAGGAGACCGACGAGTTCCGGTCGGAGCCCTTAGTCCAGGGCTCCGTTGGCTTCTCCAATCCGGCGGGCACGCTGAACCAGCTCACGCTGGTCCACGAGCTCTGGGCTGGACAGGGCCGCCTCCCAGGAGGTTGGGGTAGGGGAAGGAACGGGGGTGATGCCCCCGTTCCTTCCCGTACTTCGACTTCTGGTGGGCTGTTTTCCTTAGTGTACTCAGTGAGTGACAAGTTTGTGATGAGCAGACTATGCTCTCATTGTGCCACTGTTCCCAAAAGCTGAGCAACAGGTGGGTTCATCTGAAGGCTAGCCGAAACAGCCGTGGTCTTGTTCCGCAATGAAAAGGGAGGCTTATAAGAGTGGGCTTACTTTGGAAGGTTCGTTCAGAACGTGTTCCCTCGGCTAGTTCCCGACACGGATGTTGTAATACAGACCGTATCCTAAGGGAATACATTAGACCAGTGGTTGTCAAATGGGGGTCCGCGAGACCCTCAACAAAACTTTTTTTTTATTTGGCACGTTTTTTGTAGTTCAGTCCGGCCGTGACTAATTTGCAACCTGCTTCCGGAACTACGACAGCAATAAAAGGCACCTGTTTCATGCTCCAGACGTGTTAACTTACTTACGTGCCACCCCCCCCCCCCCCCCCCCCCCCCCCCCCCTGGAAGGGGTCCCCCATCACTGCCAGCGGTCCGCAAGGGGTCCCCGACACATCCATGGCTGAGAACCACTGCATTAGACCTAGGACATCTCGCCTTTTCTCTAGAGACATCTCATTAGCTTCAGCATAGAGGCTCGACACAGGGGATGTACGAAACGCACCGGTGGCAAGTCGGATCCCTGCGTGATGGATTGGATCCAACATTTTCAGTGTTGATGCACTCGCTGATCCATACACCAAACATCCATAATCTAGGCGTGACCGCACAATCGACCTATAGATTCTTAGAAGGCACAGTCGATCGGAACCCCCAGTCATGTGGGAGAGAACTCTCAGAATATTAAGGGATTTGTGACATTTTTGTTTTAGCATTTTGATATGTTGGCTGAAAGAGAGCTTGGAGTCGAATATAAGCCCTAGAAACTTATACTCCGTTTTTATCTGAACTGGTGCACTGTATATGGCCAACGAAGGCGTGGCATCACACCACGTTTTCGTGAAAAACAAACACAAGCAGTCGTCTCCGTGGAGAACTTAAATCCGTTATTATCAGCTTACCTTGTCACATTATTATTAGTCAGTTGAACACACCGTTCGCAGATTGAATGGCTACATGAGGAAACAGCGATCTGGAGGTCATCTACATACAGCGAATAGTGGACTGGTGGTGGTATGACACGCGCGATTGAATTGATTTTTATAGCAAACAGAGTAACACTTAAGACACCGCCCTGTGGAACACCGTTTTCCTGTACAAACCATCGTGAGTGTACAGACCTCAGCCTTACTCGGAAGGTGCGTCTACCTAAATAGCTCTCAATGGTATGGAACATGCGGCCCTGGATGCCGATGTCAATCAAGTCCCTCAAAATTCCATACCGCCAGGCAGTATCGTATGCTTTCTCGAGATCGAAAAACACAGAGGCAGTACTGTCTATTGACAAAAGCCTCTCGGACAGTTGTCTCCAATCGAACCAATTGATCTTGCGTCGAGCGGGACGAACGGAAACCGCTCTAGTATTTATCCAGGATGCACTGTTTTTCAAAGTGCTGCATCAGTCGTCTATTAATAATTTTTTCGGAGGTTTTACAAAAACAGCTTGTCAATGCTATTGTACTGTAACTAGTAGCAGCATCTGAGCTCTTTCCTGGTTTAAGTAGAGGGATAATTGTAGCCGTTCTCCATGATGATAGAAAACGTCCTTCCTTCCATATTCTGTTGAAGAGGATAAAACCAGATCGAGTGTAGATGGGTGCATGATTCAACATGAAATAATGGATACCGTCTGGACCAGCTGCCGAGGGTTTGACACTATGAAGGACCATCTTTAGTTCAATAAGGGTGAAGGATCTATTATACGGCTCCCGTGCACCACCAGGTGCCTTTATGGTCCTGGCTTCTATCTGCTATTTTAGCCGAAGAAATGATGGTGAATAGTGCATGGAACTTGAAACAAACTCGAAATGTTCCCCAAGAATATCGGCTTGTTCCTCTAGACTTTCTGAACAGGTTCCGTTGCCGGATAACGGGGGGATGGTGAAAGCACGATAGGATCCATTGATTTTGTTAATTCGGTCCCAGACCTCTTTCGGGGATGTGTGGCTATTTAGTGATGTCGCATACCCTTAGAAACTTGTTCTTTTCAATTGCCGGCGAAGGTACCGTGAACGGGCTTTCATTTGCTTAAAGTGAAGAAGATTGCTTGATGTCGGATACCGTCGAAATATGCTCCATGCCTTGTTTTGTTTTTTTCGGGATTCTGAGCATTCTTCATTCCACCAAGGCTTGGGACGGCGTGGGAGGCGTCCCGAGGTCATGGGGATTGCCATTATGGCTGCCTGAAGGATACAATTCGTTAAATATTCGTCCACTTCATCAGTTGAAAACTTGTCGAGAGATGTACATGCGAGCAGTGAGAATTGGCTGAATTCTGACCAATTTGCCTCCCACCTGGGCTATTTCGTCTTAAAACAATCGGCATGTGGTCACTGCCTAAAGGATTATCTGCAACCTGCCATAAAAACAGTGAAAATAAAATAGGTTCGCTTATAGAGAGGTCAATTGATGTAAATGAGTTTGTGGGTGCACTAAAATATGTAGGTTTCTTTTCGTAAATGTGTAGACAAAATGAACCGTTCGACGATTGCTCCACGAGTATCGCGTCTAGTACTGCCCCATAAGTACTGCCCCATAGAGTGGGCATGAAAGAGCGGCAGCCATGCAGACACACCAAATCATGTTCTGCTTTCTTTTGCAGATTTTCTCGGGGAACGGCACGTGCCTCCCTCCTTTTCGGCGTGGTGCGTCAGCGAGTTCGTCAAATCTCATGGATCACTCATCGCAGACAAGTCAACGTTGTCCAGCGTCTTCATTAGTTGGCTCCGCCTACGTTACGTCACCATCTTCGGCTTCATCGATCCCATCGGCACAGACATCAAGTTTCCAGCGGCCTTTAAAGCAAGTGCTGTCGACCTGTTTCACCAGTGGGCATGAAAGAGCGGCAGCCATGCAGACGCGCCAAATCATGTTCTGCTTTCTTGTGCAGGTTAGTCCAAGCTCTTCTTTGCATTGTAAACGAACAAACACTGTGAATCTGCTGCTCTTTCCATGCCCAACCGTTCTTCTTAACACTGCCTGTGAATGCCTGTATGTTACGAAGCTGCTACTTTTGGGTGGGGACATTGAACTAAATCCCGGGCCTAATAAGGGGGAATCTGGCGCGAAATCCAACGATGTAACATTCTTTTTGAAAGAACTGTCGGCAAAAATGAATAAAAATCACTCTGAGGTCCTCTCGCAACTTGGTGAAGTTAAACAATTTCAAATAAATCTGGAAAAACAAATGACCGACATCAATGAGTGGCTAACAACCGTTGAGCAAAGGGTGGCTGCCTCAGAGGGCTGCTCTGAGCAAGACATTGCCAGCACTGTATCTGTTGCTGTACGTCCTGAGACAGCTAGTCTTGCACGTCGTTTAGACGAAATCGAGGACAAATCGCGGCGAGAAAACTTGTTTTTTCACGGTTTTCCCGACGTACCCTCAGAGCCGTGGTCTGATTCAGAAAAACGTGTCCGTGAAGTCCTTTCGTCCACGCTGAAACTGCAACTTTCTGAAGAGTCGATTGCACGAGCACATAGATTGGACAAGTAGCTACCAAACAAGTGTCGTCCAGTGATCGCTGAATTTTCCAGTTTTAAGGCTGAACTCCATGGGACAAATAGGCTGCGAATAACCGGTGAATTTTGCCCGGCGGCTTTTGCTCTGCGCGTGGAATCAACACAGTGCCTGCTGCGTCGCGCGCAAAGCGAGCGTGCCGTCGGGCGGCGTTCGCCAGTTATTCGTCACATAATTCGTTCCATGGAGTTCAGCCTTTAAGGTTAAAGGTGCTATATTTGCTGCGAGATCAAAACTGAAATTTGCCGGTATCAGTGTCGGCGAAGACTTTTGCATTGCTACTCGCACTTCACGCAGGAAACTCACTGAATACGGCAAGGCTAGCGGTCAGCAGTTTTCAATTCGGTACGATAAGTTATTTATTAACAAAAGGTGTTACGTTTATCTTTCGTCAACTGACAGTGTTTGTGAAATGCTTTCCCACAATGACGGACCTGATCACGCCAGTCACGTTGAAACTGTGCCAAACGAGCCTGAATCGTATTCGACGTAACAATCACCTCGTGCACATAATCCTTTCCGTGACATCTGCTTTCTTTTTTCAAACATTCGGAGCGTTGTAAACAAGCGTGATGACTTGTCGTCCCTTATTGATACTAGTAGTGCTGATGTCGTCATACTAACAGAAACGTGGTTATCTGCCAAGATTTCTAACAATGAAGTGTTTGAGTGTGAAAAGTCGTTTAGTATCTATCGCTGTGATCGCGGTACTAGATCTGGAGGAGGTGTCCTAATCGGTATTGCTGATCATATACAATCTTTTGATGTCCCCGTTGTTTCGTGTTTAGAGGTGGTCTGCGCAGGTATACGTATTAACCACCGTGACGTGATTTTTTGCGCCTGTTATCGGCCACCAAACGCATCCTCCACGTGTTGTAATGACTTTCATGACGTGTTAAATAATATTGTCGTAAGGTACCCTCATTCGCCTATTTTTTTGTTAGGGGACTTCAACTTTCCGAAAGTACTTTGGAATGATTCATGCCCGGTTGTTTCCGAGTCACATAGTGAATCCACGGCATTCGTAAACCTTTGCTCTGATTTTAATTTTTCCCAACTGGTAACAGAACCTACACGAACTTCATCTTCAAGTGCCAATATTCTTGATCTCATTTTGACAACATCACCTGACTTGGTTAACTCAATAACCTACTTGCCCGGTCTAAGTGATCACTGCTTTATTAATTTCACTCTTAAAGGATCTGTTCATCGTTCAGTCAGTAAACCAAAATATATTAGGGACTACAACAAGGCCGACTATTAATTCATAAACAGAAAGCTTAAAGCGTTTTCAGATGAATACATGCTGAATTTTTCGGAACGTACCATCGAAACTAATTGGTATCTTTTTAGGGACAAGGTGAATTATTTAGTACAAAAATGAATACCATTACGCGTAATCTCATGCAAGCGATTATATCGCAAAGCCAAACAAAGTCAGAGTCATGTCAACTGGTGTGCTTATCGTCAATTTACAGCTCTGTTTAAAAGCGCAGTGAAAGAAGCTAAGAGGTTTTCTTTAATAACACACTTCCTTCGTTACTGATAAACAACGCTAAAAAGTTCTGGAACGTCGTTGGTGGTCCGAAACAGAATAAGATATACCTAAACGACGACAATGGTGTGCCTCCTCAGTCTGAATGCTGCTTTGTGTTTAATGAAGTGTTTGCAAAGTCGTTCTTGAATCTACCCTCCGTTTGTCTTCCTGATGTTGCTGATTCGAGCTTTTTTCCTATGGATCCTGTGCTGATTGAATGGGTTGGTGTGATGCATTTAATCCGAAACTTAAAAGTTTCTTCGTCATCTGGACCTGATGATATTAACTCAAAGTTTCTGAAGAACACTGAAGTATATTCCTCCATAATTTTGTCGAAACCTTTTTCACAGTCCCTAGATACCTGTATTGTGCCCGGCGATTGGAAGGTGGGCAAGGTGGTACCCTCATTTAAATCAGGAATTTCGCATTCTCCCCTTAATTACAGACCGATATCTTTAACTAGTGTTCCTTGTAAAATCCTAGAGCATATAATTTATTCTAACCTTGTTTGTTTCCTAGAGAGTAATGCATTTTTTACATCATGCCAGCACGGCTTTCGTAAGACGTTCTCCTGTGAGACACAACTCATTTCATTTACACATCTTTTTGCTGCTTTAGATAATGAATCTCATCTTGACTGCATATTTCTGGACTTTTCTAAAGCTTTCGACCTCGTATCTCATCAGCTACTCTATTTGAAATTAAGCAGATTAAATATTAACCCTAACATTCTCGCATGGATTGAAAGTTTCTTGTCTAACAGAACCCAATTTGTAGTTGCTAACGACTTCAAATCATCCTCGTCCCCCGTTACTTCAGGTGTGCCACAAGGGTCTGTGCTTGGCCCTCTTCTCTTTCTCATCTACATTAATGACCTTCCTAACTCTATCGACTCATCCATCAAGTTGTTTGCTGACGGCTGTGTCATTTTTCGAGTCATTTCTACTAGTTCCGATTCCTATGTGCTTCAGTCTGACCTTAACAAAATCTCTAATTGGTGTGATATCTGGAAAATGCGTTAGAATACTAACAAGTGTAAAGTAATGAGAATTACGCGTCAGACCGTTTGTGGCAGCATTTACGATTATCAACTTTCAGGCAGTGCACTTGAACAAGTAACGTCATACAAATACCTAGGGGTTCACATAACAGCTAATCTGTCTTGGCAAATGCATGTCAAACATATAGTAAATAACGCTAACCGTATGCTTGAATATTTCCGTCGTAACTTTTCTATGGCACCATCATCTTTAAAGCTTCTCCTCTATAAAACTCTCGTCCGCTCTAAACTGGAGCACGCATCTTCGGTGTGGGACCCAGGCCTGGAATTTCTTATTAATAACTTAGAATCGATACAGAATCGCAGCGCGCGTTTTGTCTTGTCAAACTACTCCCGTTCATCTATAGCGTATCCTCTATGAAGGCAACCTTGAACCTTCCGAATCTTTCTCTGCGCAGAAAATTATCGCGACTCACGCTATTTCATAAAATATATCATTATAACCCGCACCTCAAAACCGAACTTTTTTCAGAGCTCTCATACGCCTCATCTCGTTCGGATCACCATAACAAAGTAGGCGTGCCAGATTGTCGCACTAACTTGTTTTTCGATTCATTTATCCCAAGGACCAGCAACGAATGGAACCACCTGCCCGCCTCCATTGCAAAGACTACCGACGATTTCACTTTCAGATCCGCCATTGAGTGTTATGTACTTTCTCAATAACCTGCGTTGTCTGCATTATCATTATCTATTAAATTTCTGAATTAACTACCTGTTGTTTGTTTTTATGTTTTCCACCACTCCCTTCTGTAACGCCCTCTGGGCCTTGAAGGTACTGAAATAAATAAATAAATAAAAGGATATCATCATCATCATCATCATCATCATCATTTATTATCCTTGAAGGCCCTTACGGGCATTACACAAGGGAGTGGTACATTTGTTATTTTTTTTTTCTTAATCGAACACTTCCGCACGCAATTTTAACACAATAGAAGAGGGAACTAGTCGGATAAAGCAGAAATGAAAGTGGTTACAGAGGTGGCAAATTTATGTGTGTCAGTTATGGTAACAATGTCATTTGGTAGTATGTTCCAATCGTTTATTGCCAAAGGTAAAGTTGAATTACTGTATGAAGTAGTTGACGAAAAAATGGGCCGCAACTTGCAGGAGTGGTCAAAGCGGGGGAAAATCTGCCACGGGGGTAAAAGCAGTGATTCACGAAGAGGCATGTTATGGTGAAAGATTCGGTGAAGGAGAGAGAGACGGGACACTCGGCGCCTCAATGAAAGCGTGTGAAGGTTAGCTGCTTCGCGCAATCCAGATATGCTCGTGAATGGTGAGTAATCAGAAAAAATAAAACGAAGAGCCCTGTTTTGGATGGATTCAAGTTTGTTAGATAGGTAAGATTGCCAAGGGCACCACACAGAAGAAGCGAATTCAAGCTTAGACCGAACTAAAGTTGAGTATGCTAGTTGTTTTATCTCTGGTGTTGCGGGTTTCAGGTTTCGGCGCAAAAAACCGAGGGTACGGTTTGCGTTAGCTACTATATTACTGATGTGAGACGTCCATGAAAGGTCAGATGTTAGATGAATACCGAGATATTTATATGAACTGCAAACGGTGATGGGGGACGCGTCAAAATGGTAAGAAAAAGGTTGAAGAGCACGACGAGAAAACGAAAGGGATTTACATTTGTCGAAATTGAGAGTCATCTGCCATTTATTGCACCATTGAATAACTTGTGAAATTTCTGTTTGCAAGGTATGGTGATCGTCGAGCGAGAGAATGGGCCTGTAAATTACGCAGTCGTCTGCAAATAACCGAACTGATGACGAGATGTGCTCATGAATATCATTGATGTAGATTAAAAAGAGTAAGGGCCCGAGTACACTACCCTGAGGGACGCCTGAGGTTACCGGGCACGAGGGGGATTTAGAGTTATTAATGGTGATGTACTGGGTGCGGTTAGTCAAGAATTCGGATATCCAATTTACGATAGCGGGATGGATGTTAAATTCGTTAAGTTTTATTTTAAGACGTTGATGAGGGACCCTATCAAACGCTTTAGAAAAGTCGAGAAAAATGGCGTTAGTCTCAATGTTGGTATTAAAACCTGCGTGAATGTCATGAAGAAACGCCGTTAGTTGGGTTTCGCAAGAGTACGCTTTCCGAAAACCATGTTGGTGATTAAAAAGGAGGTTGTTATCTTCTAAATAATTGATTATATTGAAATAAAGTACGTGTTCCATGAGCTTAGATGATACGCTAGTTAGGAAGATGGGCCGATAGTTTGTAATTAGGTGGCGGTCACCAGATTTGAACACAGGGGTTATGTTTCCAGTTTTCTAATCCCTCGGAATTTCAAAAAGTTTAATTGACTGGGAAAATGTGTCACAAAGAAAAGCTGCGGAAGTGTGTTTCATGTTAATTAGAACCTTCGAATTGATTTGGTCATCCCCTGAGCTGGAAGACAGCTTCAAGTTCTCAATTGCTTTCAGGACGCCGGCATAATCAAAGGTGATGGGCCCCATAGGAGTGTGCAATGACTGGCGTGGGACAGGAATATTACGCAGGTTTTCTTCTGTAAAGACAGAACTAAATAAGTTATTAAGTGAAAGAGCACTTTGGTGATCGGAAAGATTATGCCCGCTGTTGTCAGTGAATTGCAAGGGAGACGACCGTAGAAGGATTAATAATCTTCCAAACTTTCTTTGGCATGTTAACCAAAATGTTGGAGAGGTCCCGAGTATAGAATTTAGTTTTCGCTTCATTTATAGCTGTTTTGTATCCTGTTGCACAATCGTGGTATTTGTTCCAGGCTTCCAGTGTGACGCAACACTTAGCCCGTCTATAAAGCCTATTCTTTTTGTCGGAGTGTTTATGAATGGTTTTGTTATACCACGGATTGTTGTTATCAGAGATGACACGAGTGAGTGGTATGAAAGACTCAATAAGTTGAATTAGTTTATCTTTGTACAGAGTCCAGTTAGCGTTGACAGATCTTTCCTCAAAACCGTGAGAGAACGTGTCGTAGAAGTGTTCCAGTTGCGAGTTGATAGAGCTATAGTCGGCACTCGCGTAATTCCGAATGAATTTAGTATAGCGTGATTTGTGAGGAGTGGTAAGGGACAGTGTTAATTCGATAACAAGATGGTCACTAATGCCGGGTAAGTATGTAACATTACTGATAAGGTCTGGCTCTTGCGTTAGGCACAAGTCCAGCACATTGCTGCAGATTTTGGTAGTTCTGGTTGTTTGAGTGATAACGTTGGAAAAATTAAAGTCATGGCAAAGGTCAACGAAAGCATCGGAAAAAGCACTGCCGGAGGAGAGGGCAGTCCAATCAATGTCTGGGCAATTAAAGTCTCAAAGAAGAACAAGGGTGGCACTAGGATAAAGTGTTGTAAGCTGAAATAGACACTTATGAAGCTCAGTAATGAAATCCCTACCACTATCTGGCGGCCTGTAACATACACCCAATTTAATACTTGGCTTAGAGGTAAGGCATACCCAGACGATTTCCAGGCTTGTTTCTACCGAGATAAACCTTGATGGGATACGTTTATTCACAGCTAAAAGAACACCTCCCCCTCTCTTTCCGACGCGGTCAGTTCGGTAAACATGAAAACCAAAATGTGGAGGAAACAGTTCTGAGTCGGCGATATCAGGGTTTAACCACGTTTCAGTAAGAAAAACAAAGTCTGCGTTGCATGTATCAATCAAAGAGTGCATGTCTTCCCTTTTAGGTATGAAACTTCTAATGTTTGTGAACAGTACAGAATGCTCAACGGGCACATCACAGATGCGTTTGACCCTGGTCGACAGAACCTGATGGGGGTGCGGCGGGAAAGGGAAGCGGCGTTGACGCCTGTTTTTTTTTTTTTTTTCTCGAACCAAACTCTGCACCGTGTCAAATATAAAGCACTTCTCATCCATCAACAGCTTGTCGTGACGAAGTCTAAAGGGCAAACCCTTTGATCGGGCAAATTCAAGCAGTTTGTGGCGCGCGAGTCGGACAGATACCGGGAAATCCTCACTGATAGCAAAAGGCGTGTTTTTTAGTTTGTATGCTGATGACATTATACCTTCTTTTTCTTTAAATGATAAGAACTTAACAATAATTGGGCGACACTTTCGCTCGTTGAAGGAGCCCAAACGATGCGCTCTTTCGATTCTGATTGGGTCAACACGAATGCAGAGTTTTTCGAAGCACAGTTCGACGACCAAACCTTCGGACTGATTCCAAGTTTCCTCATCTTTATCAGGGAGACCGAAGAATAACAGATTTGATGTACGGGACCTGCCCTCCGCATCATCACAGCGCGTTTTTAGATTAGATAGATCACGCAGAGTGGCCGAAAACTGAGGCTCTTCACTTGTGGCAGCGTCCCTGTCCTTCAACTTTATTGAAGCTACGTCGTTATTTAACTGAGCGTTCTGTCCTGTAACCGTTAGAAGAGACTCATCGGTTTGTTTTAGTCTTTCTCCGAGTTCGTTAGTTAGCAGAGTATTCTGTTCAGAAACCGCTAAGAGCGTTACATCGGTTTGTTTTAGCTTTGCCTTGAGTTCGAGTACTTCTTGTTGAAGTGAGGTTAATATACTCTCGAGTTTTAGGACATTGTTGTTGAGATCTTGCACAAATTCAACCTCAACCTTTGACATAGGGCCTGGATTTCTCTCTACGTCACCGCACAAAAGGAGTAACAACACTCTAAATGATTCAATGCAGGCTTCAGGGCATGGAAGCTTAAAAAGGCAAATATTATTAGAACGGAAACAATGACATGATTTCTGTTTACTAACCTGCAATACCAAGATGAAAAAGTTCAAGTACTTCATAGCTGGAAAGCTTCCATGCCCAGTGGCGAGCAGTGCGTCCAAGTCGGCTCTTATAGGCGGCACAGGTGGTGTCGATGCCGTAGATGATGTTGGTGATCGGTTGAGTCCTTCGATGCAGGGGCAGTTCATGTCGGTGGATGACACCGCAGCAGGGGTACACGTGTCGATGGGTGGAACGCTGACTGGCACTCGGAAAGCAGCAAAGTTGTGGTCATGCTGCCGATCAGGTTGGGACCCGCGTCCGAGCTCGCTCAGGAACTGCGATACCAAGATGAAAAAGTTCAAGTACACATCGCGACACTGTTAGCGCGAACAGGACATCGGCGCATTTTCGCATTTTACTTCTAAATAGTATTAGCGAGCACGAAATTTTATCGCTTACTTTATAGAACTAAATGAGCTCTTTTCGTAGCAATAATAACTTGGATGACATCCCTTGGTTTCAAATGGAAAAACTGGGAAAACCGGCGATCACTTGTTCGCGCTAACAGTGTCGCGCTCTGTACTTCATAGCTGGAAAGCTTCCATGCCCCCTCAATTATGTGTGCATTAAAATTGCCAAGAATAATGAATGGATGGGGGAGTTGAGCAATGAGTGACTCAAGGTCTTCACACCTTAAATGAAAGTTTGGAGAAATGTAAAGTGAACAAAGGGTTATAAGGCGGTCTGACAGAATGCGAACAGCCACTGCTTCCAAGGCGGTGTGCACGGGAACCTCAACACATGCAGCTGATTTTTGCACTACTATGGCTACGCCGCCAGAAGAGTGAGACGAGTGATCTCTATCCTTGCGGAAAAAAATGAAAGTGCCTAAAAACACTTGACTGACTCCACTTCAGGTGAGTTTCCTGGAGACACACTGCCAGTGGACGATATTCCTCCAAAAGGGAGCAAACATCGTCATAGTTATGCAGGAGACCTCGGCAGTTCCATTGAATAAGACTCATTGTCGGTAACAAGTTTGAAACTCAGGACCTCGAGTTAGTAGCCCTAGTGCAGGAGCAGCTACAGCTGTAATGCACCACTCACAAAATAGGGTTCTAAGAAAACATCTAAAAACGAATTTAATAAAAAAAAAAAAACGAAAGAGGACATGAATGGGTGTGGATGTCAGCAGGAGGGCAGTTCACACTAAACCTTCGGGGAAAAACAAATAAAAGTAGTGCCCCAGGCGAGGGAGTCGCCAATAGTCCTCTGGATGATCCTTGTGGAGATGACCCTTTGATCTCCAAGGGGGTCAAGACTTCGGGCCAACGTCACTGGCGAAGAAATCGCCGTTATTCCTCTGTCTCAACTGATCCCTAAGAGTGAGTGAGGTAATGCAGGTGAACGGCAAAGAACATTGATGCTGTGAGGTGTATGAAGTGTTACGGAACATTTTTGGGAGAGTTGAAACAGCATCCACGAATAAGCACTTGCTATGTGCCAGCTTCTGGACCTGTCGCTTCAGCCTTTTTCTTTGGGTACTCAACTTTTGACGAGATTTTACACCCTTCGGGGCAGGTGGAGGCTCCGGCGGACTGCTGCAGACATCCATTGCCTCAACCTCAAGATGCGAGGAAGATGAAGGGTGCCCCTCAAAGCACTGTGACTCTGTCATCACAGTTTTCTCACGAGTACGTGCGGACAGACGGCGCGGGGCCGTCGCCTTTGAGGATGCGGGCTAAGTTGGATCCCTCTGTTCTTGAGGGACTCCAGGTGAGACTTTGGAGGATTTGGGTTTGCGCGGGGCAGAAAGGTCTAAAAGGCAGCCCTGTCTCCCCACGGAAGCCGTTGTCGGTACAGCCCCCTTGCTGACCGCAGCGGCGTAGGTGCCTCTCTGTAGGAATAAGAGGCGTTTTCGGGCTTCAAAGTAGGTCAGATATTTCTTGGTTTTCAGTGTTAGTTTTTTTTTTTTTAACTTTGGGCATGAGCGGGAGTATGCAAGGTGAGCACCTGAACAGTTCACACATTTGGAGAAATCACTTGCACAGTTGTCAGTCGGGTGAGCATTGCTTGAACATTTTCCGCAGGTTGTCCGTCCCCTACAAGTGGCTGCCCTATGTCCGAAATGTTGGCAGCTAAAGCACGTCTCGGATTGGGGATAAACGATCGAACCTTGCAGTTGAGATATCCCGCCTTGACCACGTGGGGGAGGGTCGTGGAGTTAAATGTAAGCACAAGGTGCTTCGAAAGCTTCTCTTGATCATCTCGACGAAAGGTAAAACGCCTCACTGCAATCACACCCTGATTGCTGAGTCCTTCAAGGCTCTCATCCTCAGTGCTTTCCAACAAATCATCTTCGGAGATCACGCCCCGAATGGTGTTGAGAGATTGGTGTGGCGTTACTGTGACTTTGTGATCAGCTATACTAGTAAGTCCAAGGAGGGCTTTACTTTGTTGCTCTGTTTCAACCTCGACAAGGAGGTCTTCAGAGTGGAGCTTCTTTGCTTTGTAGACTTTCCAACGGATGATTCCAGGGTTTCTGCAACAAGGAACGGGAAGAGCTTTCCAAGTGGTAGTTCATATTCCCAGTGCATTACTAAGAATTTTGGAAAGGCTTGAGTATTATCAGTAGTCTTTAAAGGAACGGTGGCTCCAGTGCGAACTCTTTTCAGAGATCGATCAGAAGAAAGTTTTGCTTTGGAGCCCATAAAAAAATGGGACACATTCGACATCTGCGGCGTGCCGCCACCATGGAGCCCAACATGGGAAGGGTAACGCCACATAACAAAAATGGCTTTGCTGTGCACGTTACTCAAGTAGCACCTACCCAGATGTTATACCCAAGAGTGGGTCTAGACCAACGAGCTTGAGTAAACTTAGAGCGGTAAACCAGCGGCCAAAAATGGCACCACCCCGGTTGCCGCCATCTTGACCGTTTGCCACATTAGTGATCACGTGAATTTAAGATGGCTGCGTCCATAGGTGCGCCAGATCAGATTGGCCAGATTACGGTAAGCAAGGCCGCGGTCCAAAATTTACTTGATCTCACTCTAGGGTAAATGTTCTGTACCTTGGAGTTCGAAAACCTACCCGCGTCCAGTTACTCTATCAGTCTTGTCACGTGACATGACCCACCGGAGTAACGCGGATCCACTCGAGTAAGATTCGAACGCATCCCCAGGGGGCCGCTCTGGCCGCTCTGCTTACCGTGATCTGGCCAGTCTGATCTGGCCCACCTCTGGGCGCAGTCATCTTGACGTCACGTGATCATTAATGTGGCAAACGGGCAAGATAGCAGCTACCGGGGGGGGGGGGGGGGGGGGGGGGGTGCCATTTCCTCTGCAGGCCCTGGGCTGCGGTTTACCGCTCTAAGTCATACTCAAGCTCGTTGGTCTAGACTAGCGTCCTTCTCCACTCAAGGTTGGCCCTTGCCGCCAAGAAGGTGAAAGGGAAATGGAGAGAAAAGAGAGAGAAGTATAGGTAAACGTGGGAGCGAAAGAAGGGAGGGGATAGTAGAAGAGGAGGCGACTGACTGAATAATCCTGGCCGGGCTTTACCAGGACACCCGTCTATGAGAAGCAGGGGCCAAAGTAGTGTATTGCCTCACCCGGGGGGCCCCGAAGGGTCCACACCTACCCCGGGCTAGGCTCAACCACCAGGATGCCCTTTTCCCCAGACGTACGGGAAAGTCACGCACAGCCAGACGTGAGCGGCCGTGCCCGCATGGCTCGGGGTCCGTGGTGACGCCACTCATCCAACACCTACTAACACAGGTGCCCCCTGCGGGGCGTCCGAATTCGTATCGAAGCGTTAGATAAATACGGGTGTCTCAAATAGCGGCCAGGCTCTTTAAATCGACCGCAAAAATCGGTTTCTTATCGCGCTACGATTTTGTGCAGCGTCACCCACAGCTGGTGCATTTTAGAGCGCAGCTCTTGGGCGCCCGTTTCCGGCTTGAGCGGCGTCGCCGTCGGCTAGCCGCACGATGACGATGACGATGACGTCACCGTGATGGCGTCATCCTCATCGTCACTGATGACGTCATCAGTGACGTCACGTGTTACGTCATCAGTGACGATGACGATGACGCTAAATTCCCCGCTAAATTTAGCAGAAAATATTTCCCCGCTAAATTTAGCGAAAAACCTTTCCCCGCTAAATCTAGCAGAAAACATTTCTTCGATAAATTTAGCAGAAAAAGTTCCGCGCTAAATCTAGTGGAAAAAATTTCCCGCTAAAGTTAGGGGAAAAGATTGCCCTGCTAAATTCCCGCCAAATTTACACGCGATGCTGTCACCAAAGATGTGCATTTTCTGCTACTTGCGTTAAGCACACGTCGATCCACACCCATGTTATAGTCGGTTACAAGTTAAGAGGGCGCGGTACCTCTATTTTTTCGTCCGTTTCGGACACCAGATGGTGCGCGGCTCGTGAAGTGGTTTACAGAATATTACAGTTGAGAGAGGTAGTAAATACAAGTATCTAGGAGTATGGATATGTGGTGGTGCAGAATATCTCAGTGAGCATGAAAAGTATATAATAATGAAAAATAGAGCACTTTGGAATTACAACAGGTATGAGGTGGTGAGAGAGATTTGGAAAGGGGTCATGGTGCCTGGCTTGACTTTTGGAAACGCAGTGCTATGCATGAAATCCGAAGTGCATGAAATACTAGAAATAAAACAGCGTGGAGTAGGTAGGCTGGCTTTGGGGGCACATTGCAAAACACCAAACCAGGGAGTACAAGGAGACATGGGATGGGCGTCATTTGAGGGCAGGGAAGCTGTGAGCAAGATAGAATTTGAGGATCGGTTGAGGCAAATGGGTGGGGAGCAATGGGCACGAAAGGTTTTCAGCTATTTATACATGAGGAGTATAGACACAAAATGTAGACAGCGCACTAGGAAATTAAGAGGAAAGTTTTTAGGCTATAGTGGGGTTACGGAAGAGCAGGTCTCAGTTAAGAAGAAAGTTAAGGCCACAGAAAGAGATCGGTGGCTAGAGGGAATGCAGACAAAGAAGGCTCTGGAAGGCTATAGATTAAACAAAACAGTTATTGCCAAAGAAAGCATTTATGACAATTCTAGGGGAAGCTCATTGTTGTTTGATGCAAGAACAGGTGTTTTGCGAACCAGAACATACAGAGCGAAGTACCAGGAAATGGACACAGTGTGCTCTGCTTGTGGAGAGGAGGACGAGACGGCTGAGCACTTGATACTCTACTGTAAAGGGCTTCACCCTAATCATACCGAAGACAACATAGATTTAATAAGGTCATTGGGTTTTAGAGACAGCGAAGGAAAAGTGGATTTCAAGACAGTAGAGATTACCAAGCAAAGATTAAGTGAATGGTGGCAGAAAGCGAGAGAAAACTAGGCATTTTCTTATTAACTGATGGCAAGGGGGATTTATAGCCTCACTTTCTGTTCAGTACGGAGTGAATATAGTTTTCACATTTAAATATTCTAAGCTTAAAGGGTAAGACAAAATGGCTAGGTGGCGTAAGCTACCGCCCGATCCAAAGGGCCCAGCCGTATTCATCCATCCATCCATCCAGGTTAAACGCGCGACTTCCAGATGGCGCCAGTATCGAAGTGTGAAAAGGCCCGCGTTCTCCGCTGCTTGAAATAGATCCCCAAAATGTTCCGTGTTCTCCCGGCGGAGGAAGTTTCTCCCTCCCTCGCGCGCGCTTGGTATGTCTGTGGTCAGGACCAGACTTGTACGTAATCCGTTACAAGTAACGAAATTACTTGTAATCCCTTACATTTATCAGTAATTTTGTAACGGAATAATTACATATTTCTTGGAGTAATTTTAAAGTAATTCCCTTACATTTTTTACGTAACGGATTCCTTGTAATCCGTTACATTTTTTTCAGGACCACCCCCCCCCCCCCCCTTTCTAAAGAAAGGGTTGTTTTTATTTTGGTAAAGTAGAGCGCAGTGACACTGTCGCGCGAATCGACCAGCGCAAAGGGAGGCTTGGCACTCTTCAGTTAAGCAAAGCCTTTGTTTGCAACACCAAGCCCCTGAATCTATTTTTTTTTAGACCCTAACAACAATGGCAAAAATCCAAATAAACATTTCTACACAAAAATAAAAAAAAAAAGAAGGGGGGGGGGGGGCAAGTTATATCCGCTTTCTTAGCCCCTTTGTTTTTTCTTTGCGATCGAAGACGGGGAGAGGAGGACACCAAGTGTTTGTGTGCCTCTTCGAGAAGCTTGAGGTGGTAAGTGCACAGACAAAAGTTAACAATGTACTTGTCGGTTATAGTAACTACGACCATTTTCATAATGTCACAACGCGAGACAACGCTCCGTCTACCCTAATATCATCTGAAAGAGATGTGATAATATGTGAAGGTGTTATTGCCACAAGCATCCTTGTTCGTTGCTGCACACTTATCATCTCTTATAAACCAGGATGTATTTTTTTCTGTTTCTTTCACATTATATCACCCTGTTTTAAAAGTACTTACTTTTTTGTAGTCCAACTTCTAGGGCTGGCCCACTTTATTTGTGAATTTCAGCCAGGTTATCCCACCTCAGTCACCCTTTTTGTGAGTCAGCTTTTTGCGAGCACTTGGAAAATGGTAATAGTCCTTGCTTTCTTCTTCCTGTTTTTACTCCAGCAGGACGCATCTTATTTCAAGCAGGTATTCTTTACAAATAAACATAATGGTGGCTGACGTAGACTTGATATTCTGGGCTTGAGGAGAGAGTGAAACTCGTGAGTGGGGCCATAGCGCGTCCTACTTAGTACTCTGCCCTTCGCTGCCCGTGGCATCAGCGGACGTCTACCTGGAGAACACCGGAGTAAACTGTAGTCGCTTCGTGCTCCGTGCGTTTTTGAACGTCACCAAGAAAGGTACACACGGCAAACGTGCGTTTACATTTCCTTGTTATAACCGACGTTCTAATTAATTGTTGTTATGAGTGTCCTTTTTTTATTACTTATATTTATATACTGGAAACTTTTTTTTTTTATACTCCAACGTCTCAACCGAGGCTCGACCTGTTCAGATCCAAAGGAAGAAGAATATCGAGCCAAACCTTATTTATTATTTAATTATAACCTTACTGTTACAACTATATGTTTTGCTATTGCCTGGCAATATATGTCGGTATAGTAAGATGGACATAAATCAATACTTATTCTAGTTTTGGCTAGATGTATGATGACTTCCACAGCTTCGCGGCAACGGCAGCAACGAGGAAGCTTTGTTCTATCTTCGAGGTAAATAGTACTTCCATTGCTTCGATGTAAAAGCTCATTGCGGAGCATGACGCATTCGTGAGGAACAATATCGCACTCCCATCCAGAGCCTCAGTTCGGAGGGTGTTCAACGTAGCAGTCGACATATTGAGTAAGAAATAACGCAAAATGTCTGACGAGACTTTCGAGAATCAGTTGTTGCTCAAAATACTCAAGGTCATTAAATGGAACAGGTTGCAATAATAAGAACTTGAATAACCCTCTTCCCTTTTTTTCTTACTTGAGGACAATAATGTTGAAAGTAACGCCACAAAAGTAACGGATTACTTTTTGGGGTAACGGTCAGTTACTTTTATATGAGGGTAATTGTAATTGTAATAAATTACAATTTAGCCTTGAGTAATTGTAAATGTAATTCCTTACTATTTTTCAGTAACGTGTACAAGTCTGGTCAGGACTCAGTCAGTTCAGTGTGCATTGCATCCGACGTCAGTGATAATATGCGCGGTGGCCGAGTCCGGCCTCTGCGCTGTGTGATGCAGTGGGTGGCGCTCGTTTATGTTCGGAGGTAGGAATAAAAATGTCGCTCCCCTTTTTTTACGACGCTCGTTTCTATAGCTTGGGTTTTTATCTCAGGTGACGTACAGTACCGCCTTTTTGAAATCGTACTTTCCCGTGAGCGATTGACAGTTAGGTTAGAATTTTATTTTTGTCAGCACTACACGTTCGATAAAGACCTCGGGCGGCGATGTAAATATGTGTTGCTCCCCAAAGTGTGTCCAAGGTGCGGAGTGACATTTGGAAATGGCATTGAAGGCGCGCGACCGTCGGTTGGTAAAATACGTGCGTTAGATTCACTTATTCAGTCTAATCATTTTCGCCAACGTCTTTTATCTGTTTCGACAAATGACATGGTCGAGTCTATTGATAACCTTAGGCAGACTGAACGTACGGAGTGTACGGGCTTTAAATAAATTTGCTTCGTTTATGTGAATGAATAACTGTTTTCTCTTCCGTGCTCGGTGCTCTGCAAAAATCGCTTAGATGTTATGGTAGCGTAATGTGGCGGCGTTTTGCACGCTGACTCGCTATTGCATTCGCTGTGCACAATATGTGTTCAGATGGAATGTGTCAAATCGTATTTCCGATCGATATGATGGATTTACTTTGCTACATTGTTAATTATATTTTCCTGATTTAAACTGGTTCGTCCCTGATCTGAGCCTAAGTTCAAATTCGAAGGTGCAGACAGACTCAGCGTCGTAACAGCCGTAATGCGCAGAAAGAAATTAGTACCATGAAAGAAAAACAAAAGGATACGAGGCGGCGCGGTGTTATAGGTGTACGAAGTGTACGAAGTGTACGAAGGATGCCATCGTGCGTTTTTTTTTTCTTGTTGAACGCTCCGCATCTCTGGGAAACACTCAAGGTACGAGCAAAGACAACGAGCTGGCGTGAAATTTCCATCAAGCGGAAAACGAGCGTCACTTTCATCATGCGCTTTCATTTCGATATGGCGCAATATGCGCGCGAAATAGTAACAGGTAAGGCAACAAAATTTAGATGTTAGGTCTGGAACACCGCCAGACTCAGCCGTGTTGGGGGCATCTCTCGCGAGTCAATAGTCAAAGGTATTGCGCGTCGAACTGTACGTGTGAATTATCTGTTTCGGCGAAACCTTGATTTCAGAAAACTATTGTGCGTTAGAGATATGCATTGTGTTAATCAGCTATGATTAACTATCTCACTAGTTGCGCGCAGTACTTGGAAGCCACGAGCGAGAAATAAATGACAGTTGATTTTGTAGGACAATCGCGACGTGGAAACCCATAAAATTGTTCCTATAAGAAGAGAGCTTCCCCTTCTCTTCAAGTATATGGGTTACGCTCTCAATCCTGCACCTGTGGTAATACTGCAGTCTCCTAAAATCGCCTTTCCTGAAGAACACAGTAGCCTTCGGAATTGAGGGGTGCTACGCGAAAGCGAGCGCATGTCACGGGAACGAAGGCGAGGTGGGCGAGGGGCTCCGGGCTTTGAAAACGCTCCTGATGGCAACAATAACTTTTTTTTTTTTTTTTTTTTTTGTCGAAGCACAATTTCTTTTTTTTTTTTCTTTTCGTCTATCTTGATATCCCATCAGCGCAAAAACTACCACAAACTAAAAAAAAAAAAGAGATAGTGGGCATACAACGACAACGCATCCACTGAGACCCGAGTCAAGGCAAGAACAACTAACTACTAAAAGGAAAAAAAAATCATGTTCGCTTACACAGACAGAACGCCTCCATCGAAAGAAATGAATCATGCGCTTGTTCTGCCAGCTCGCTGTGCGTCTGTCAAAAGCCACAAAGGAAAAAGGCAATCAGCGCCTACACCCCCCCCCCCTTTCCCCTAAAAAAAAAAGAAGAAAAAAAAAAGGTTTTTTGGGCGCGCACGGTCACCCAAGCGATGACCTTGGAAAGGTATGCGATTGTAGCACGTTTGTCCCCCGGCTGTTCCCCTGTCTCTAACGCCCACGGTCCGTTTCCCCCAAGTACCAAAGTCCCCGTCTTATCTTCCCCGAGTATCAACTCCGCAGTTATTCTGAGTCATTCCGATGCTTGCAAAACGTTGCAAAACTGTTAGACGAATATTTGCACATAAGTATACACTGTTCGCAGAACTATCTACACTCTACAGTGCTCAAATTCAAAAGCGCTGTGTTGGATTCGGGAACCCGTGTAGGTTTAGCTCATTGTTGGAACATTCTTATTCGCTCGATGAACTCCACAAAACTTGTAAATATTAAAATGGACTTTCCAGAGAACGATATTAGTTGTCGGGATCTCAGGCGACGGGACACGTCGCAACTATTGGTTGAGTGAACATTTTATTTCCTAATCACAATCGTATCATCAAGGGAAACGCCATTTCCTCATCACTTCTACGAACGGAGTTGCTGTATTCGTAGCACACGTCGACGGAAACGGTTGAAACTGTGCTCAAATAATACCTTCTTTTGGTAGGTACTGCGCAACGATTACCCACAATGCTTCTAACATAAACATGCTGCTCCACATGTGTATTCACAAGACGCAATACATCGTTTTCCCAACTTCGTTGAAATGGGCATGAAAGCGCGTAACCGGCACTTGGTTGAAGTTCTACTTAGAGATTATGTGTTTACTTACCGTAAAACATCGTTAATTATTTATTTTTTTCCGTTTCACTACAAAACTCGATTCACTTCAATTTTTTTTTTTTTTTCTATGTCGTCTCTACAGCGCTTTTACGTATACTTTCGTGTTAGAGGACATCACATAATGTGCTAAAAAAAAAACGGTACGATCGATGCTGCATAGCCTCTTTTTTGTGGACATTAAAAAAAAAAAAAAAGTAGAATTGTCTTCACTTCGCACTGCATGTTTTAGCACGGAAGTTCCTATTTGGTTATGATGTGTTTACTTTGTTAAAACATATATACAGTAATTTAAATTACCGAATCACAAAAACGTCGAAATTGCATAATTGCTTTTCGTTGGGACGCCGTGACGACAGCGACACTCGTGTTCGCTCGTGGTTTTCGCCAGCATTTCTACGATGAATCGCGAGATGCAACAGCGTGACACTCCATCTTCTGTGACGTCATTTGTTGCCACTTGGAGACCACTTCTGATGTATGGTCAGAATAGGACACTAAACACAGCAGTCGGAGACGCGATCCAGGCGCCATAGTACTGCTCCTAAAAGTAGCTGTCACGTGCTTTGCTCCACGACTGTGATTCCCTCACAGCAGCTCTGACTGAGGATTGCCAAATTACGGTGAAACGGAGTATAGACAAAACAGACAGAAAACAAGCTGCCAGCACACGCTAGTCAAACTTCCAGCAAAAAGGATTAGTTTCTCCCCAAGCTGGACGACATTTATCGGGCTTCTTTAGAGCTGCGAAGCTCAAAATCACGCGTACTCATAAGAATTCTTTCTCTCGCGTGTTTGTGATTTGTGCAATGTCCTGCAAGCAAAAAAAAAAAAAAAACAAACAAAAAACATGGTGAAGTCACTCCGAGGGGGTACCGATAACTGCGAGCCACGAACATGAAGGATTCGCTAACATCCGTCAGGAGTGTGAACGGTAAATCGTCACGCAAACATATTCTCACAAGCTGCAAATATTTATTTTGCTTATCAAGTAGAATTTACTAGCGACATGTGATTATTATATACAAGATACCATTTCTCGGTTCTTCAAGACAATTTCCCTAGTCTGAAAGGTCGCGCTACGGACCGCGGCTAGCCGTCCCTCGATAGACTACGGAGCTGCGTTGTGTCGTCTGCTACTGTACCGCCAACAGGAGAGCGATAGCTTTGTGTGTTCCACAGATACGTGTTGCGGTATGATATGGTGTTGCGGTATGGTACGTCTGTCCTGAAAAGGATAGGCTCTGTGACCCCCTCCTAAGCTAGCTAAAACAAACAGAAGTACACTCGTTTGGATTGAAAGGTTTCCGAAATAGTGGCCAGACATTGGAAAAGCATATGTCACAGAGCGTGGTTTGTGAAATGGCATTATTTTTTCGAGCAAGAAATCACCTGCTCACCACTGGGACGACGAAATCTTCACTATTTATTGCATCAGGTGTATTTGCGCTCATAAAAAAAAAAAAAAAAAAATCTGAACACATCTTTTTCCCAACGTCCTATGTCGAATAACAGACACTTTTTTAAACATGTATGCACAAATAACTGATTTATTGCTACACTTTTTTATACACGTGCATCAAACGACGTCAAACCGCATTTGGGATTAGATCTTGATGTCTATACCAACTACATTCATATTTCTTTAGGGCTTTATTGAACGATAACTTTAACAATAGTTAATGGAACACGATGGCTCGATCTCACCAAAAGCCTCAACGTGCGAAGCTTCCACAGACGGTCGCTTGCGAGTATTCTCAATGTGAGATTTCAGAAGCTTTCGCTTGCCATAGGGAGCTTGCTTTCGACTACAGCACTGCACGGGCCCGGGAAGCGCGGAGCGCGCTGCTGTGGGGAGAGGTTGACTTACAAGATGACGTGTTACGTGATCACGTAAGATGACGCGTCGCGTGATCACGTAAGATGACGTGATTTCGTGTAACGTGATCAAGCAAGATGACGTAATTTCGTGTAACGTGATCACGTAAGATGACGTCAGTTCGCATGAAGTGATCACGTAAGATGACGTTTTCGTGTCACGTTATCACGTACGATTACATGATTTCGTGCTGCGTGACACGAAGGGGGTGAGGAAGAAATAACACTCACGCATTTCCATCGGATGAATCCCATTGATCGCTCCACTCCAATTTTTTTTTTCGTTTTTGGTGTGTTTTTGATTTTGCTTACGCGGTTGGGAGCGATTGAAGGCTGGTTCACACATTTTCGTTTGACTGCGACTGCAACCACTTGCGCCGGCTTACAACCAGAGGTTGCTATGGCTACAGTTGCGTCGAGCATAGACATGCCTGAGCTTGAAAGGCACGCGTCGTACTCGAGCGGAACCAAACGCAACTGTGTGAACCAGCCTATTAGCGGCGAGATATTTTGGTGGCGCCCTCCCATGGCTTCCTTTCGTGACGTCATTACCTTGCGAACAACAAGTTCGATGGTATTTGCAATGAGCATGGTGGAAGCTTGAAATCATTACCCTCTCAAAGCGACACTGTCAACACCATCAAAATTCAAGCTCTTACATTCCTCTTATTTTCGTCGATGAGAGATCCTTTCCTGACGTCATAGTCAGCATTCGGCCAATCATGGCCGGCCGACCGCAGCGACGCTTTCGATCGCACACGTCGCCAATAGAGTCCGTTTTGCATTTTATTGTGGTGCAGCGCTACACGCTGATTCAAGATTTCGAGTCGGTGTGGTTCTTGGAAGACAACGCCAACAACATTAGTGTTGTCCGGAAGCATTGACCTTAGAAACGCGCCTCTTCGCTTGGGGAACTGAGATGCGTTGATTGTTATTATTATTTTTTTTTTTTTTTGCCTACTACAGACCATTCAAAAACTCGCCTTCTGGGTGCCACCAACTTCGTCTACTGGGCTGTGAAGCGCGTTCGAGCGTGCGCAATAGCTCTCTAGGTCAAAAGATGGTACATTGCGTATGCGTTCACAGCTCAATGACTTCGGCATTTTTCGTCGGGATAGATGCTCCCACGAGAAGAGCGTATGAGATAAGTGAATAGAATCGGAAACTTGAAATGTTTTTGTCCCATCGCATTTTTCGACCTCGGTTATCAACGCTTTTTAGCGTCATCAGGAGACGTTCAACCATAATACACTGGTGTTTAAAAAATGAGCACCAAAAAACATGCACCGATTTTTCCTCAAAAATAAACACCGGAAAAAGCATACCCTAATCATTACCCATGTCACCTTTTTGGGCAATATGTGAATTTCCAGAAGAACAGCGAGTTATCACCCTCCCCTAGGAATACCCTGACTACAGAGCAGGCGACCCGTTTTTCACCGCGTCAGATTGCGGTGACAACGAACCGTACGGAGGTCACAGGACGTCCGTGAAAAATATAAAGGAAGCAAAAAACGATCTACTCTGTGCACGTTTCATCCCCGATTTCCACGACCCCAAGGCCGAAGGACGTTTGTGTGAAAGATAATGATAAAATAAAACGTTGCGCAAAAAAAAAAAAAAAACGTTTTAAAAGACAAAAAAAAAAAAGTACAAACAAGCACCACGCATTGACGGACCGCGAGGTTGTGGAACACCTCGCGGTCCGCTTGCCATAAAACGGTTGTCTTCGACTCATAGCTCCAAGGTGAATTTGCCACGTGCGAAAACACGGAGACCTACCCACCGAGAACCAGGAAAGCGAGACACGCACACCGACGCCTCGGCGTGCAGAATGAAACAGGATACGGGCGCGGAAGAATACCTTGCACAGTGCCACCGATCCGGCCGATTGCCGAACGGACGATTTCGCATGGATGGATGGATGGATGAATACGGCTAAGCCCTTTGGATCGGGCGGTAGCTTACGCCACCTAGCCATTTTGTCTTACCCTTTAAGCTTAGAATATTTAAATGTGAAAACTATATTCACTCCGTACTGAAAAGAAAGTGAGGCTATAAATCCCCCTTGCCATCAGTTAATAAGAAAATGCCTAGTTTTCTCTCGCTTTCTGCCACCATTCACTTAATCTTTGCTTGGTAATCCCTACTGTCTTGAAATCCACTTTTCCTTCGCTGTCTCTAAAACCCAATGACCTTATTAAATCTATGTTGTCTTCGGTATGCATAGGGTGAAGCCCTTTACAGTAGAGTATCAAGTGCTCAGCCGTCTCGTCCTCCTCTCCACAAGCAGCGCATTTCGTGGACAGCGAGCGCCACCTCACGGGAGAGAGAGGTACCTTAAAAACAATGAAAACAAGCACCGACACCTTGGTTCTTTATATTCGCTGTAGTTACGGAACAGATCGACTTACATGAATAATTTTGATATTATTCGATTCCGTAATAAATTTAGAAGACATTAAGCGAAATACTTTTGCTGTTTTCATTTAGATAATTTTGTAAATTCGCTCCGAACGCAAGAGTGCCGAATTAGCCGATCAGTGACCATTTTCATGATTTTTTAAAGAATATAATTAAATTTATAATAAAACATTTGTTCCGCTTAATGTCTCGATAATGCCTCAATGTCTTTAAAGCCGAAATTTTCAAGAAGATCCGCATAGCCGTTATTATGTGAGAATTTTTCTAATTTGGCGAAAAACCTCATGTATTCTCTATGGGGCTCTGAGGTGCGCCCCCTCTCGTGGTGCGCCGGTTTCAAATCCCTCCGCAATCAAAAGAAGAGTTCACTGGAAACGCTCCTTGTTCCGCTTCAATGGATAGATAATGGCCACAGAGTGGTGCCAACTTGTCTCCGACCCAGGGTGTAAGATAGACAGGTGGGGAAACGAGAACCAAATGAGCGACCAGATTGTGTCCCCCTCGGTTTTCTCTTTTTTTGTGGCGCCATCTATGTGGAGCACCGCGAACTCTCACTCCGGGAGGGCGACCGGTGGCGACCGGCTAAACTGACGGAGATGGTTTCTCGTGGATTTTCAATGGAGGAGCGTCCTGCTCTCAGTTTATTTTGCGCCCTCTTCCATAGAATTCCATGCAAATCCGATTCCAATTTTTTTCCTCTCGCCGCAGCGCCATCTGTCGCAAATCAGGGGTACCCGCAAGCAGACGAGTACACAATCCGGTCACGGCGCGGCGGTAGGCTTCTATGGGCCGTTTCCCCACCTGTCTATCTTACACCCTGCTCCGACCCTCACTTTTTAAGAAAGCGACCTTTGTATTCATCGGAGAAGGAACCGAGCCCCTGAAAGCAGCCTTTGTATCAATCGGAGGGGGAAGCTAATCCCCGAAAGTCGTCTTTGTTTCCATCGGAAGGGGGAAGACTTAATCTCCCTCTCGTGGCTTCCACAATGCTAAGTCAAAGTCGAGAGATAAAGCAAATATGTACAGAAAGGCACGACCCTCCTCGCGCGTTGGCCGCCACGTCACGGAAACGATGGGACGCTATTGGATGCGGAGGTGGCGGAGGGATATATTTCTCCCTTTGGGAGGCATTTGCCGCTACCTTCTTGACTTGTAACCTACTATAGTAGTGGGGGACTTTCCACCTTCTCTCCTCAGTACCCTTCCCTCCTCCTCCTCAAGAGCTGCGCTCTAATTCGGCGTTACAGGGGATTATAAACGTATTTTATTTTTTTCTATAAAGTTTGCAAAGAGCGAACTTACCTGAGGAAGAAGTAAAAAGAGAAAAAGGCTTAAAACTCCTATGGAAACGCAGCGAAGCCACCGATCTTCAAACAATAGGGCGCAGTTTGGCACGGAAGACGAGAGATGGCGCAAGCTGTCGTGACTTGTTTCCCTACTTTCTAAACTGCCATTTTTTTTTTTTGTCATCAATAATACTAGACAAAAACTGCTTTTATAAATAACTGAAACGGTTCGCGCCACTTACATTTTGTATTTCGACTAAAAAAAGCTTTTAGTGGCTCTCACCAGGGGGGCTATGTTGCACGTTTTGGACCCCCAGGAGACTAGGGAGAAGGAAGTGACGTAGGTGTGAATGAACGTATCTTCATCTTCTGCAGATACCGTCATCAGCGACTCCACCAATCAACCTCCAAAGAGCGTTGTTGACGTCACTTCCTTCTCCCTAGTCTCCTGGGAGTCCAAAACGTGCAACATAGCCCCCCAGTCGTAAGGCAGGAGCTGACCAGTACCGACGTCACGATTTCGTCACATACCGCGCGCGTTCGACCAACACCTCCTAGAGAAGAAGGCCGTAGCGCTCTACTCGTGAAGTCGCAAAGGAAAGCCATCGAAGGCGCGCGTCGAAGCAAGGGCAACGCGCGTGTGTCGACCTTCGTAACGCACGTTTACTCACATACGCGTGTCTTATTAGCTAAATTTAAAGCTGCACATAGCAACTGGTCTAGAAAACATTTTATTACACGGGCAAAATATTACACCGCTAAATAATCGCTACGAAATGGCACGAGGTATGCGTAGAAGACGTCTATAGAAAAATGTGATTGTTTTAAGTCGAACACATTGAGTCACGCAATTATTGCTGTAGGAATGCATAGTTTATGCAGAAATACTTCGACAAAATGGCGAGACACGCAGTGATTAGACACAGCAAAACAGATCACAGTTAAAAATCAGGTAGACGTACTCAACGCGGACACGGCTAGACAAGTGTCACTTACGATCATGTAAGCCATGTTATCACGCGCAGTCACTGAATTTTTGCATTACACCCCGGCCACATGGCAAACTTAGAGGGACACTGACAGGGTATTTATGCTCGCCGAGGTTTTTAGTTGTACATGACATATGAGAGCCCAACTACCCGGAACACAATTTGGGGCTGGAAATTCGGTTCCTTTCTGCCCGAAAACCCCCAATCAACAACTTGGCGGTTCGGGTCCCGCTCAGTCTCTTTTCCGTGGCCACGGGCCGTTTTCTAAGGTTTAGACACAACCACCAAATTTAATCAAAGTCGTTGGTCACTGAAGGCACACACTCAATATTAAAAATAGAAAAAATATGAAACCCATTTTTTGTTGGATTCTAAAAAGCTCCAAATACGTTGATTAAAAAAAAAAAAGAAGTTGCACAGAGAACCGGAAGCATCCTATGCGTGCGTCGTTTCGCGTATCGTGGGACTCGCGGGGACGGCGATGGAAGCGGACGACGGGCGACGGGCCTCTACTTCAGAACTGTCGTTCGCGGTACCGGCGAATTCTGTCTGCCTTTGAAAGAGAACTTTGGGACCGATCAAAAGAATTGGTATCCATCCCGTACGACACGCCCGACCACCAAGCCGATTTGCACGAAGACGACGCCGAGCCGTCGCTCCCTTCTCGTGGCTGAAGACATCGCTCACGCAAACGTCAAGCACGAAATGTGTACTTCGAGTTGAATATGCACGCGTACGATTTCTTTACTAGGGGCGAATTTCGCCAATACGTGGTGCTTCCCGAGTTCAAACCGGGAGTGCTTTTGCTGGAGGAAAATCAGCAGCAAATTTTCGAACTTACAGTTGACCGGCTGCATTACTACTGACAAAACAGAGATTCACCACGACCTGTGTCCAAGTAGGAGCTATAAGGGTGAGCACTGCCAAACATATAGCTTGTTATAAACCGCAAACAAAGTAGTTTTGGCTGCCAAAAACAAGAAAAAAACTCCCCAGTAGTTTAGTCGATAGATGTCCGCCTCACTCGCGGCGGGCTCGGGTTCGATCCCCAGTGTGCGTACCGTTTTTTTTTTTTTTTTTTCTTCTTCTTCAAACATTTTTACAATTTCTTTTTTAAACATTTTTTTACAATTATCACCGAAAAAAAATGTTGTGGACGAAACGTCGCTGAACTAATAGGTATGGGATTTCCTTTTTGACTTGTTCAAGTTCCAGCTGAACGTTTTAAGGACACACACACAGAGACGAACAAAAAAAGCAGACACACCGCTGGACTAGCAACTACAGGCCTGTCTCGTTAATATGAACCCCGTTAATATGGATACCCCGCTATATGGACACCAGTTTCGGGGACACACTGGGAAAATACATGCATTTTTGTCTCTTTAATATGGACAACTCGCATTATGGACGATGTTTTGGGGAACGGAGGCGAGACATCACTGTACGAGTATTTGAATGAAATCTTCTTTCTCTTTAATCTACATATTGCGCTAAACGGTTTCTTACTCTTCTTATGTAGCGCAATATGTAGATTAAAGATAAAGAAGATTTCATTAAAATAGTTGCTCCAGCGGTGTGTCTGCCTTTTTTGTTCGTCTCCGTGTGTGTGTCCTTAAAACGTTCAGCTGGAACTTTAACAAGCATGAACCAACTAGCTCAGCTTCAAACCGTCACAAGTTTCCTTTTTGACACCTGCGAACTCAATGTAGTCACTTTCCACAAAATGCAAGGAGCATATAAATCGGGTAGCGTCCGCTTTCCGATGTGCCCGTAAATGTTCTACAGGAATTGCAGCCAACCATTAGTCCCGATCCCGATGATCTTTCGGAAACTTGTGCACACTCTGCCGCACAATGCCACTTTTTTTCGGACGCAGGACATGTGAGCCAGCTCTTGACGCAACATCTTGGGTGTATTCTTTTTGGAGCCGATCATGGAAATTCACCACGGGCACTCACTACTCATCTCCAACTCCTCAATGTACAAAACAAATCTTGAAGTACAGAACAGCGAGCGGAACAAACATAACAGCAAATGAATCACACGGCAAACAGTTCCCGCCACGCATGTCATCTGCTGCACACAGCACGCACAGGGAAAAAAAAAATGGAGGGGGAAACAAAAGCGCACGGTCGGGTGTAACCACGTGACTTACCGACACTCACTCCCTCCTCTCCACTTCTCCGACCTCCGTGCGCGAGTTTCAGTTTCAGTTTCGAGCAGTTGCGTTTCTTGGCTTTAATAAAAATATACGTGACTCTGTTGCAAAATATTAATTGGATAGTCTTCCGACACCATAATAAATTCGCCTGCAAAAAAATGAAAAAAAAAGAAAACGTTTTGGGGGGTGTCAGTATCCCTTTAATGTATTTCCGATCGAATGACATTACGGGGTTGACAAATCAGCTTGCGACGCTCGTATAATCACTCAAAACCACGAGCCGATTATATCCCATATCATTTAATGAAAATATATTAACTTTTCCGTGTGGCAGGGATACCAAACTTAGTATTTACAGTCAACTAATGTACTTCTCTCTATGGGCTCGAGCTGCCTTAGAACAAAATATAACTTATTTTATATACAAGAATACTATTACATCAAAGGGTAGGAAAACGAAATTCCAGCGCTCATTTTATAGCTTTAATGTGTTGCAAGTTGGAGCATAACCTCAAAAACACAAGGCTTGCGTTGAAAGGCACAGGCAAACTAGTTTTATAGCTAATTAAACGATATTTCAATGTGCACCTGGTGGATGCATGCGGAGCCTATTTGGGAGGTAATCTAGCACGTTGGGGAACTTGCTGCGTAGTCATGACGTAGCAAGCTCCATCGGAGCAGCGCTACTCTTTGGAATTTCAACATTTTCCTTCTTAGCTTTCCTCAGCTCACAAATCGCGCATTGAACCGAACAGTCTAAGAAGACGGAAAGGAGGGACTCCCTCTTTCTCGGACCCTCGTTTGTGCACCCGGATACAGCCATTCTCCCCCTAGAAGATTAGCCAGTCGCTCATAATTTGGACAAAAGTTGCTTTTCCCAGCCCGTTCAACCCTAAGCTGACAGTGCTGTGGAAGCTACGTGCCCCTTGGGCCAGCCACATGCTCGTCACCTCACCGGTACTTCGAACGGCTCGGTTGTAACGTCGTTACGGTATCCGCGAAGAAAATGCCGCAGCTGCGCATGCGCGCCGCCAGCCTTGTCTGCATAGTTCAAGGTCTTGTGGCGGATTACGGAGCGCTATCCGGGTGCTTAGCGGGCTGCGGAAACGGTCTACTACAACTCCCTATTGACACCACCACAACGCTGACAACGCCACCAGCAGCAAAGCTCATAACCACGCCAGCTATACGCCACGAACGCGGGA
Organism: Ixodes persulcatus; assembly: GCA_013358835.2. Taxonomy (NCBI): domain Eukaryota; kingdom Metazoa; phylum Arthropoda; class Arachnida; order Ixodida; family Ixodidae; genus Ixodes; species Ixodes persulcatus. The sequence continues at coordinate 28,910 of JABSTQ010009436.1, read as the reverse complement.
AATCCTTTCTTTCTGTTTTTGTTTGCGTCGGATATCCCATGACGCATCGCTCTCTCCGTTCGCTTCTCTCTTGGAGCGCTTGCTCGAGTGCACCGTTTGGAACGAAAAAAATAGCCAGTCGTTCAAACTACAAACGTGTGATTATCATTTGCGGTTATTATCCGTCATGCTTGACTCATTTCCGAACGAAATTTGAATATTTAAATTTTTGTTTCCGTACCCCTTTAATACAGCAGAAGATTCTAGTATAAACGCGGTAAAGGCAATAAAATAACACTTGAATAAAGAAACACATAACCACAAACAACGCACTTTCTATTATCACACAAACTTGTAATTCACCTTCCAGTGAAAACTAGAATATTACCACGCATATTTACAAATGTCGACGAAACTGCACACGAATAACGACGAAAAGCAAAACTCCATTATATCACAATTAAAAAAACCGATTGCAGCATTTTACTTGCGTCCTACATGACCAAGAAAGACCGTATATAAGTTGTTTCTCACCTGTCGATCGTATCCATACGTCCCACAATATCTGTCACGAAAACATTTGAACACGAACTCCAAGAAGTCTCTCTCTGTCGAGAGGGAGGTCTATCGATCATCGACCAGTGTCATCGTTGGCTATAGTTGTAACACGTCACTCAAACCGTAGCAGGACTTGTTCCACAAATCCACGTAAATGCCGTAGTATCAAGCGACCAAAAAAAAAAAAAAAACCTACCCGAAACTGCGGTGACGACAGAAAAACGACGGGAAGGAAACACGTCTCAAAAGAACTACACACGAGAGCAAGCGGCGACGAAAGGCTTAACGTTGTCGACCTATCTCTTGCTCGTGTGTGCTCCCTGCGGCGATGACTGGATTTTTGTTTCCGGTTTCCTTCCCTTCTGAAATGTCTCAGCGTTTCTTTTCAGACAGTCAGCAGGTCACACACAACGTATATTTACCAGAATCGGAGCTCGTATGAGGGAAGATGTCGCATGGAGCCGATTCATTCGAAAAGTGTGGGGAGCTGCGGGACTGCACGTAGTCCCGCGGTAACGGGATAATCCTAAATATTAATTTGGTACTTTCAACCTTGGTAACGCGTTGTATATTACGTTTATATTATATATATATATAATAAATTGTACAAGATTGCGCTTTTAAAACGTATATTAATGTCGGGTAAACGCGCACGAACACCACAGCGCCGCTCGACAAGAAACATTTTTTTCACGTCGATACCAGATATTTTCTCACGTTGTTGCGCCATGGCCTTCCTTCTCCGACATTGTGACGTAACCACTCGGAGCACTACGGCCGTCTTCTCTAGGAGGTGTTGGTCCGACACCATGGGGCGCACCCCGTAGGAAAAGGAAGGTTTCCGCATCGTCTGGTTAAAATATGACGCACTGATATTTAGTTACTCTCTCCGTGCCTGCTGGGTTGCCCGAACCACAAGAGATGTGGAAACCGCAAAAAAGGTAGATGCTTAAAAAGGATTGGAGGACCCCTTTAACGGTTGCCCCTTCAGCGTAGGGTTCATTCGCAGAGCGGCTCGGGGATGGTTGCTGGAGTGTCGCCCTGCTCTGGGCGAGGCTGGTCCCTCCATCGTTGGTCCGACACCCAGCCGACAGAGGTGTGCTTCTTGAGCACAATCCAGGTAGAAACGTTCTGCGACAATGTAGTTATGCTCGACTGGAGTTATTAGCCGTGTGGCTTGTGAAAGCAACTGACCGAAGCACACCGCCGGACTCCTGCTGCAGGACAGCACCCAGGTCACAGTCGCTGGCATCTGTCTGCAGACGAACGGCATGTTCAAGTCTGGGAGCTGTAAACAAGCGTTACCAGACAGGGGTTCTGAAAGGGCTGTGAATGCGCATTGTTGTTGTTCGGCCCAACCACTTGACACTATTTTTTAGAAGGTGATCAGATAGCTCCAGTGTGGAATGAGACCCCTGTAAAACACATCATTCCGAGGTGTCTTTGTAGGCTCTTTACGTCACGTGGGTTTGGGTATTCCGTTAGTGCGCGCAACTTATCTTCGTTGGGGCGAAGCGTTTTGTTTTTCGGTCTTGATTCGTAGCTCCTTAATGTGACATTGAGCGATGGAGTTGGAAGTAAGCGTCAGGTATCTATTGTTAAAGGGGTCATGAAATGAATTTTGATTTGGGGTAAATGATTTAAGTCTGGGCCTACCTATTCACATATCGTTAGTGGGTCAAAAGAAATACGGTTGAAAGTCAAAAAACAGCTTTTCGGTAAAAACATTTGAAAATATAACGGACTATTTCATACCTCCTTTTCTTCGAAAGCTCTCCGCCTTCTCATTACGATACGTCCGTGGTGCCCAAAGCACGTAAGAGGTGCCAAAATGACGTCAGCCGACCCTAGCTCACGCATTGGACACGAGAATGCGTCACTCGGACATATGCGCTCGACAACAATCAATTCGTCGACGAATATTTAAATTCGCGTTCGTGGCCAATGAGTGCCCTGTCGGAACTTATCATCACTTGTGAATGCCAAGTTCTATGGTGTGCTTAAAAAGCACGATGGAAGCTTAGGGTCATCGCACCGGTGCCCAAGCATGTCATGACCGCGTGATTTCTCAGTCGCTTATGAGTTGAGGATTACAGCCAAGGAAGAAGTTAAAAATCGTTCTATGACCCTATAACACGGATATGTGTGCTCCACCAGATAAAAATATTGCTACTTTTTGCATGCCGGTAAACTTCCGGACGACCACTTGGCCTGTCAGCAAGAGCACCTCATATCCGGCGTCCGCCTCTTTCGATGGCGTTAACAATCCTCTGGAGACCACCATGCTGTCCTTCTTTGTTGAACCCCGTCGGCTGTTCATCGCCCAACCGAGGGTGAGACCGTCGTCGACGTCGCTCCTCGCCAGTCGGTGAGACAATCTCCTCTGGAATGGAGGATTGGGTCTTGAAGAAGTATGATACTAAGCACACACAGTCGAGCAGCAGTCATGTCCCGAGACAATCGTCCTGTCGTGGCCGACGTAATCGGATTTTGTTCCATCGGAGTGAAGTCCGAAAGTACAAGGGCGGTACGTGTAGCGAGCGCACGTGCTCACGCGGCATGACGCAGGACAACCAGTCATGTGTCACTGAAGGCAGCGCGTGCCATGGGCGTGCGGGGACATTCGACTGCTTGAGTGGGTCGCCATTAGGCTGACATAAAGGTCTGGTGTTTTGGGTCTCCCGATGTTCGGCTGCTTCTTCCCACGTTACGCGCGGCTAGCCCAGAGCTACGCGCAACATGGTGTCAGAAGTGGGATGTGACAGCAGGAAGTGACGTCAACAACGCAGCAAATGCAGATTGGATGTTGATTTTGTTTCTTCTATCAACATCCAATCTGCGTTTGCTCTAGTCGTTGACGTCACTTCCTTCTTCCAAGTCTCCTGAGTCCAAAAAACGCAACATAGCCCCCCAGCCACCGTGTACCCGAACATCATAGTCAAACCATGACAGAGGCCGAAGCTATCTCCGCTGCCACCACGGCACTGCTCCATCAGCCTTCGGTGCCACGGGACTAACGCCTCCTCCGAACTTCGACTTCTCAAATCCCAGCACTTGGAAGCAATGGGTGCTTCACTTCGAAGATTACAGCTACGCCTTCGGACTTCATCGAACATCTGGTAAGGTATAAGTAAGAACACTTCTTTACGCCATGGGGTCCAGGAAGCACGCCGCGTCCTCGATACGCTCACGCTGTCTCATGCGAACTGGGGCTCGGTAGAGGTCATCAAATAGAAGTTTAAGGAGCACTTCATTCATCCTTTGAACAAGGTCTACGAGAGCGTTCGGTTTCACCGTCGAGTCCAAGAGCCTGGCGAGTCGGTTGACACCTTTTACACTGCGCTTCGTACACTGGTCAAGAAATGTCACTACCAGTCCGCGGAAGTGGAAGACCGTCTGGTGCGAGACCGCTCCGTCGGGGGTCTTCTGGATTCTCGCCTCTCGGACAAGCTCGGCCGTTGTCCGAAGCTTACGCTAGAGGAGGCAAGGCTCCAGGCGCGAATTCCTCAATAGGATGCCGCGAAGGCCCGAACCGCGGTTTTCCAGGAAGGGTTGGATTCCTCCCAAGTGGTCGCCGAGGCGAAGGTCAAGAGAGGTCAACGGAAAAATTCGTCTTTCAAGCCCAAGACTCGCACAGGAGAGCAGTCGTTCGCGTCTACTTCCACCGTGAAAAGCTGCCGGTTTTGCGGGAAAGGAAACCATCAACGCTCTGAGTATCCGGCCAGACAAGCGAAGTGCAGATACTGCAAGCGGCTAGGCCACTTTGACGCAGTCTGCGAAAAGAAGAGAGGCTTGAGCTCCATCCAACTTCACTCCGTCGCATCGAGTTGCCAAGCTAAGTTCGTCTCGGTGGACGTCAACGGCTACGCGATACACTTCAAGGTCGACTCGGGCACCGAGGTGACTGTGCTACCCAGCTCATTTCCAGGTGTTCCTCGACAATGGACCTTTTTTCCAGTAAGGAGTGCCTCATGACGGTTTCGCCGCCTACTACAAATGGAGGGCAACCGGACTCGCCTTCTCCCGTAGGAACAGATTAGTGTCGCAACAGAACAGTGCCCCCCAAGGATGGCGAAAGGGCGGTCAAGGTCAAGGGAAAGGGTGTGCGCGTGCGCAGACGCTTACTGGAAAAAGGTCCATTGCAGAAGTAGACGGCAAGTTGGCCGGGCCTGGTAACACTTCTTTGCAAGTCCTGGGCACCTTCGAGGCACCCCCACTCTGGAAGGATAAGTCCTTTGTCGAGCAGGTCTACGTCATGCCAGCGCAAGACCCGCCTCTTCTAGGCTTCCTGGCCATTCAAGCTTTGGGAGTTGTCAAGTTCGTCGACAACGTGTCCGGCCCAGATATGCTGTTGGAAAGGGATTTATTCAACGGCCTCGGAGAACTCAAGGAAGAGTACGTCATCCGGCTGTGTCCTGGAGCTCAACCGTTCTCACTCAGCGTGCCGAGAAGAATTCCCAAACCGCTTCACGACGTTGTCCGAAAAGAGCTCGAGAAGCTTGAAGCCGATGGTGTCATCAGGAAGATGGACAACCCGACTGACTGGTGTGCGGGCATTTTCGTCGTCCCCCAAGGCTTCAGGGGACTACCGCATCTGCGTTGACCTAACTCGTCTCTACGAAGTTGTGCTCCGGGAGTGGCACATTCTGCCTTCCGTTGAGCACATTCTGTGACGACTTGGACAAGCCAAGATCTTTTCGAAGCTTGATGCCACTGCCAGTTTTCACCAAGTCAGACTTTCAAAGGAACGCCAAGAGCTTACAACCTTCATCCCGCCGTTTGGGAGGTTCTGCTTCTGTCGTCTTCCATTCGGAATCTGCTCAGCTCCGGAGTATTTTCAGCGACAGATGAGCCGCGTACTCGAAGGACAAGACGGAGTTGTCAATATGATAGATGACATCCTGGTCTTCGGTAGCACACAAGAACACTACAGGCGGCTCCAGCAGGTACTGAATCGTCTCGAAGCGGCCGGTGTGAAGCTGAACAAAGCCAAGTGCGCTTTCTCCACCGAGAAGGTCAAGTTTCTGGGTGTTCTGGGGCCCTAATCTGGACACTTGGCGAAAAAGTCGGCGAGAATTCTGGCGGACGTGATTGGCCAACGCCGCACTTGACCTTGGCACCGGCCAATCAGAGCCGCCGGATTTCTCGCCGGCTTTTTCGCCAAGTGTCCAGATTAGGGCCCCTGGTCAGTTCAACAGGCATCAGCCCAGATCCAGAGAAAATCCAGGCTTTGGCAAACTTGGAGGTGCCGAAAGATGTCAGTGGAGTCCGAAGATTTTTAATGATGGCAAATCACGTCGGATGTTTTCTTCCACACCTATCTGATGTAACCGCACCGATCCGAGCACTCCTGCAGAAGTCTCGCGCGTGGTACTGGGGTGCCAGTCAACAGGCCGCCTTCGACCAGCTGAAGAGTATGCTCAGCTCGGAGGTCTGCATGGCAAAGTACTATCCTTCGTACTCCACCACTGTTTCTGCCGATGCCAGCTCCTAGGGCCTCGGAGCAGTGCTACTGCAAGTTCAGCCAACGGGAGAAAGGCGTGCTGTAGCGTACGCGTCAAGATCTCTCACGTCCACGGAGCAGCGACACAGCCAGACAGAAAAAGAAGCTTTGGCTGCGAGGTGGGCTGTGGAACGCTTCGACCAGTTCGTGCGAGGCATCAGGTTCGATATAGAGACCAGCCACCGTCCTCTCCTCACACTCTTGGGTACCGCTGAACTCGACCACGTGTCCAGCGTCTGCGGATGCGTCTCATGCGATACCACTATCAGATGCTTTGCGTCCCAGGCAAACTTCTTGCAACTGCGGACACCCTTTCTAGAGCACCGCTGGAACCCGCAACCAGGCAGCACCAAGGTCCAAAAGTTGATACAGTGGAACTTTTTGTCAGTGAGGTCGTCAAGGGATTCGAAGACTTCACGTCGCCACGACTTGAGAGTCTTCACCGACATCAGGCTGAAGATGGTGTCTGCGCAGGGTTGATTCCGCTGTGCGAGAGTGGATGGCCAGAGAAAAGTTCAAAGGTTCCTATCCATCTGCGTGACTACTGGAAGATGCGTGGCAGTATCACGGTCTGCGAAGGACTACTGCTGAAGGATCGCTGCATCATCATTCCACAAGCTCTTCGAAAGGACATGCTTCAGCTCATCCACGAAGGCCGTCAAGGCACCGGGCGTTGCAAGGCACGGGCCCGAGACGCAGTGTGGTGGCCCACCGTGAACAGCGAGATTAAGCAGCTCGTCACGGGATGTGAGCGGTGTGCGCAAACCAGAGTGCAGCGCTCTGAACCGCTCCTCGGCACGCCCATGCCAAACTGCCCTTGGCAACGAGTCGGCATCGACTTGTTCGAACTGTCTCGGAGGCACTATGTCCTCATCGTGGATTATTACTCCTGTTTTCCAGAAGTGGTGAGCTTGACCTCCACTTCGTCCATAGCCGTCATTGCAGCGGTGAAGAGTTTGTTCGCCCGCTTTGGCATCCAAAATGTGGTGATCTCTGATAATGGGCCCCAATTCGCTTCGCGGGCATTTGCAGCTTTTTCATCGTGCTATGGTTTTCAGCATACTACGGGCAGTACCAGGTATACTGAAGCGAACGGGGAAGTTGAAAGAATTAATGGTACGGACTATGAAAGAATTGTTCTTCAAGTCACAAGATCCGCACATGGCTCTTCTTGTGTATCAGGACACGCCGGGCATCAGCAGGTACAGTCCATCCCAGCTCCTCTTCGGCCGACGTCTTGAGACCAGAGTTCCTAAGCTGGAAGAAGCACCGATTCCGGCTTTGCCTTCACACGAGGACTTCCAGTGCAGAGACAAGGCGGCGCGCGGTCGACAACAACGTGAATTTAATCGGCGTCATCGAGTCCAGCGCCTTCGATCTCTGTCTGTGGGGGAAGACGTGTGGTTGGACGACATCTCTTGCGCTGCCAAAGTGCTGAGTCCGGCCAAACGACCATGCACGCTCCTATGTAGACTCCGTCGGGAGTTATCCAGCGCAATCGTCGGCACCTGGTGCCATTTGATGCGCCAAACTCGCAGCAACAGAATGCCGGTCCAGTGCAAGACACAGTGAGAACGACAGGCTTAGGGGATTCAGACAGTGAGGCTCCTATAGACGTTTCCACTGTTTACAAAAATCACAGTCCACACGTGTTAAATCACAGTCCAGAACGCGCACGTTCGTCGCTTCGGAAAGCGAGCAAATCACGCGCCATACGCACGAACACTGAAAATGGAACCTGCCAAGTGTCCTTTTTTGGAAAGGTCTATAGACGTTTCCACTGTTTACAAAAATCACAGTCCACACGTGTTAAATCACAGTCCAGAACGCGCACGTTCGTCGCTTCGGAAACCGAGCAAATCACGCGCCATACGCACGAACACTGAAAATGGAACCTGCCAAGTGCCCTTTTTTGGAAAGGTCTATACTCTGTTTCACCTTATGTTGTACCGCAGACAAGGCAAGAAGCGCGAGCTCATAGCGTTGGGAGCTACTCTTAACGCACGAGAGCTTGTGCCGCCGAGATGTGCCCTAGAGCAAGGAGCTCGCGCTTGTAGCCTTTCCTGCGGTACATCATAAGGTGAAACAGAGTATAGTCAGCCACAAACAACGCCATCTGACGATGTTCAACGCGGCAGTGACGGTGACAGCGCATCGCCAAGACAATATTTCACGCGCTCGAGTAGAAGAGTGAAAGCGCCCGTGAGGTTGAACCTGTAGACATTTTTCTAGCAGTCGTCTTTCACTCTCAGCGAGCGCACGTGCTCACGCGGCGTGACGGAGGACATCAGCCATGCGTCACTGAAGGCAGCGCGTGCCAGGGGCGCGTGCGGGGACATTCGATTGGTTGCGTGGGTCGCCATTAGGCTGACATGAAGGTCTCTGGTGTCTTGGGTCTCCCGGTGTTTGGCTGCTTCTTTCCACGTTACGCGCGGCAACCCCAGAGCTACGCGCAACAGTACGTACGTCCCACAAAGCGGCCGCCATCCCGACGGCGCGGAAAACCACTAGCCTTGTCCGTGCACCTACGATATCCTAGCACCTCTCGTCGCCCGACAGACCTCTGGCTGCCAATCGTCTTACTTCACAGAAGAACCAGGCACCGTTCCTCCAGAGGCCCGTGCCGTACCGCCATGCCAAGCGTCTTTTACCACTTTTCAATGAACGACTGGAGATATCAACGAAACTAGACTAAAACAATTGCCGCCCGGCGTCGCTAGCAGCACTGTTACCATGGCAACTTCCCAGGCCCAAAATGGAGATCACTATCGGCGCTTCTGATGTCGTGCATCTAGGTATTTTTGCGTCGTGTCGCTACTCTGGCACCTACGCCCAACGTTACTGGAGCAAGTTCAGTTTCGCAGCTTCCTACAGACCTTTTCCGCTTACTCTCGCCCCCGACCGCCAAGTAGGCATATCCGGTATGGGCGACGAAAAAATATACAAACGTTTCAACCGGCAAATAGTAAAAAAATAGAGGGAGGCAAAACGAGAATGTGTGACGGTTACGTTTATCTCCTAAATGCCTTCTATTGACGTGGCGACGGCAAAACAATGTTTTCCCCCATACTGGAAGTGACGACAATTCAAGATGGCGGCGCCCTTGCGAAAAAGGTCTATTCTCGCCTGCAGAAGCGAGTGGCCCAGGTGGCGGTCACGAGAACTAGCGGCGCTGCAGTCGGATATTGCGCCCCTGTCTCGCGCGTCGTCTACCACCACCGCGTTGAGAGCTTCCTATTCTTTTTCTTCCTTTTTTTTTTTACTTCCATGTATATAATAGCAAAAAAAGTGAAAGCCGTTTACAACTCCCTGTAACGCCGAATTGGAGCGCAGCTCTTGAGGAGGAGGAGGGAAGGGTAATTAGGGGAGGGTATACCCCTCCTCCTCCTCCTCCCCTCATTCTTCAATCTCCTCCGGGGGGGGGGGGGGGTCACGTGACCTCGGGGGGAGGGGGGTCGTGATCTGTGACCTCGGCGGGAGGGGGAGGGGGTCACGTGACCTCGGGGGAGGGAGGGGTCACATGACCTCGGGGGAGGGGGAGGGGGGTCACGTGACCCCTCAGGTCACGTGACCCCCTCCCCCTCCTCTCCCAGGTCACGTGACCCCCCTCCCCCTCCTCCCCCAGGTCAGGTGACCCCCCCCCCCCCGAGGTCACGTGACCCCGGGAGGGGAGGGGGGGGCTCGCGCGGTGCATTATGGGATATTTCCCATAATGCACCGCGCGGTTACGCCGACGCCGACGCCGACGCCGACGCCGACGCCGACGGCGACGCCGCTCAAGCCGGAAACGGGCGCCTAAGAGCTGCACTCTAAAAAAAAGATGATGAGATTAAGTGTAATACACCACAGTGATCAGAGTCAGCGCATTGTGAGTGTTCTTTCTTTGAGTGTTTGCAAATTATTTTTGTGTGCGTCTGTTTCCTTGCACTGTGAATTGTTAGAATGAATCAACAACTCGCCCAAGCTCAAGTATACTGCTATTCAAACTTGGCGGGCTAGACAATCCGGAAGCAAGGCCCGACTGCAGCGCTGCTAGTTCTCGTGAACGCCACTGAGACCACGTCGCAGGTGGAGCTGTGAAGCTGAGCTTGCTCCAGTAACGTTGGCTACGCCGCTACGCTGCAGCATGCCATATACACGTTTGCAAGTCCGGTCTCAGGGCGCCGCCATCTTGCCCAGTGGGGTGGGCTTGGGCGCGGCCATAATCCGATTATGACGCCTTAGCAAGGTTTCGTAATCGGATTAGAACGCGTCCAAGCGCACCCCAGCGAGCAAGATGGCAGCACCCTGAAGCCGGACTTGCTTCTAATCCAGTGTTGCCAGGTCTACTGATTTATCATTAGATCTACTGATTTCGTTCCGGGTCTACTGATCCACTGAAAAAAAAAGAAAATCTACTGATTTTGTTTTAGTAAACATATTAAAAATTTATTATTTGGCCCTTTCAGTTCGCAAGGTCGCCCATCAAACGAAACTCATATTCTCCCAGAATTCAAAACGAAGCACTGGATAGATGGCCCAGAAGCCCGTCCTATTCGAGTGACTTAGCCGTTTATTCATCTATCTATTCACCCAGAGCAGGTTCGGCAGGTTCGACCACTGATCTCAATGACAATTGCTAGATCACGCATCCCCACACGTTTTCTATTCGTTCGTCGTCATTCGCCAAATAAGTTTTTTTAAGACTCAGTGCACCGTTGAGACTTGCCGTTGTGAACACGTAGAAATTTTTACGAAAGCACAGTGCCGCAGGAAAAAGGCACAACTCGTCAAAAGCAAGTTTCGCCGGTCTGGCGGCGTGTTCAAAGCTTCCTTGGCAAGCCGAAGTGCCGTGTCTCTGTGCCTTCGCACGCTTGGATACCTTTCAAGAATCGACGCCGTGTGAACGTGTTTTGCGAGTGCAATGTGTGTGAAGCCGTATGTGCCTATGGATCAGCGTCTTACTTTACTCTGACGACTGTACACTTGCGGCACTCGCGGTCCAGAAACGAGCTCAATCCAGCGTCCAGTAGCGACGGAAGAGGGGGGGGGGGGGGGGAGTTTACGTCTTTTTTTCGTCCTTAGACGATTTACAGAATACTGCGCAAAACAGCTCCTCATCACTGATCAGTGCTGGCTCATTATCAACCTACATAAGCGCGAAACACATGTACGACGAAACCGTCCGATCCGACGTGCGGACTGCCGGAATGACCTTGGGGGGCGAGGGTTTTCGTAGCACCGGAGAGCGTTGAAAACCCTCGCCTCCGACCGTCGTATTGCCTGATAGGACGTCGGATCGGACGGTTTCGTCGTACGTCTGTTTCGCGCTTTAATCGCACTTGACGTTTGAGCGCGACTCGCCTAATTGTGATTGGTCAACAGATTGCACACGACCATATGGGCCGCGCTTCAAAGATTTTCATTCTCGCCGTCTTGTACTTTTGCCTTCGAAAACCCTCCTTGCTCGATCCACAGCTTTGCTCTATTCGTGCTCCCATGTGATTCATTAGAGTAGATTTGGAACATATATGTTAATAGTACATATACACGTACAGATCCCCCCCCCCCCACCCCTTTATTGATAGCAACTCACCGGAACAGCTGGACGATCCAGAACTCCGTGGCCGATATATATATATAAATGATCTAAAGGCATCTACGCGCGACACACGTTCAGAACTTTGATGCGGCGTCGATTCTTGATCGGTATCCAAGCGTGCGAACGCACAAAGATGCAGCACTCGGCGTGCCAAGGAAGCTTTGATCACGCCGCTAGACCGGCGACCCTTGCTTTCGACGAGTTGTACTTTTAGATACGGCTTCACACACATTGCACTCGCAAAACATATTCACACGGCGTCGATTCTTGGTCGGTATCCAATCGTGCGAAGGCACAGAGACACGGCATTTCGGCGTGCCAAAGAAGCTTTGAACACGCCGCAAGACCGGCGAAACTTGCTTTCGACGAGTTGTGCCTTTTTTTCCTGCGGCACTGCGCTTTCGTAAAAATTTCCCCGTGTTCTCAACGGCAAGTATCACGCCTCACACAGGATCTCAAAGATCAGTGGGTTCGACGGCATAGAGATCATACAGTTCGACAGTGACATCCGGGCCAGAGCCATATATGGAGAAAGTTTGGCCAGTCTATGATCTCGCCGTAACGTCCCTCTCCCGAATGAGCCAATCAGCCTGCGACGCAGAGCGAGAGGCGTGAGCGCATGCGCGTGAACTCTCGGCTGCTCATAGCTATGGTCCCAGCTGAGAGGGCTGCCATTTTCATTCATTCGCCCGGCGGAATGCATGGGATCGACATCCAAATTTCGGTTCTTTACTTTTATTTGGCAGGCTCTGGCAAGAAAATGATAATGTCATTACTCGGTGGCTTAAAGGGGCGGTGCAACGATATTCAATTGGGATGTTTTTCACTTTACACGAGCTTACTGGCACTAGTGGGACTCAAGGATACTCGCACGCAACGCCACTGACCAAGAAACTGCTTTGTTGCGCTGTAATTTCGAGGACAAAACCGAGTGTTTTCATTCAATCTCTCCTTCGCAAAACCTGATGACGTAGCTGGGCGGTAGCAGTACCGCCCAGTGACGATATTTGAATGCGGCTCATAGATTGGACCCGAGCATGGCGTGGACACTCGATTTGGGCTCGTGATAATCGATCGCTCGAGAAGCATTCGGGTAGTGGCCCGTGTCCAATCGCTGCAATGACGACAACAGCCGAACCATAACAATGTCTGAAACTCAGCGCGTTTCCTGCGCCTTGCCAACCCCAGCGCATGGCTATGATCAACATTGGCGGCATATATTCGGCTCCAGATCACGTGGCCGCTTGTTCTGCCTGCGAGTTGAGGGGGTGAACGCTGCTCGTTTTTCTTTAATTTTTTACTAGGACTCATATTGCGTGGGGTGAAAAACAAACGAGTATTTCACAGGTCATTAACGTCAGGGATCCGTTCTAACCGGTATTTGCGCAAAATACAAAAATCGTTGCATCGCCCCTTTAACTCTTTCAGTACCGCACCATAGGAAATCGAACACGGAGTTACGATGGGCGCGTTAAGTCGGCGCTCCTTTACCGCTCATTCACACTGGAAGCGGATCCGCGTTCGCAAAGCGGTTGCGAACGCGGTTGTATAAAGATCCAGTGCAATTGCACGCGCACTCGATGACATCAAGTGCGCGTGCAATTGCTTTGCGAACGCGGATCCGCTTCCAGTGTGAATGAGCGGTAACCTCATACTCCGACGCTCAGAGTTTCGTGCTCCGAGCGCAGCAACTAAACGACGCGTAGCGTACAGGAGCGCGACACGGCGAGGCTGCGTTCCAAACCTACTCGAATGGATCCGAGTTACCCTAGCGGATTATGTCGTGTGACAACAAAAATAGAGAAACGCTGGACGCGAGTAGGTTTTCGATAACCACCTTTACCCTAGAGTTAGATCGAGTAAGTTTCGGAACACGGCCAGAAACTATCGACTGGCCGCACGAGCTCCTTCCAACCGTGGATACGGGTGGCAAAGCCGAAAATATTCCGAAGATAAATAATTAGGCCTGTGTGGAGCGGCAGAGTCTAAAGCAAAAGAGACGGCGACGTTATGAAGTTTCTGCGAACGTTTTAATATTCCTGAAAGGTTTGAAGATTCGCTTCGTACACATATGTGGAAGGTTACCTTTGTCGATCTATTTATTGATCATGCATGCTGTTCCGACTTAAATTAAGGACGCATTCTTGAACCCGCTCATCGACGCAGGAAACCCTCAAATTTGTCAGAGATTTCCATGGTTCCGTCGGTTCCGTCTCGTAGCGAGACGAAAGCTACGCTGATACCGGCACACCGTCGTTCGATAGCACGTCAATTCGTTTTTAGGCGGTATGCATGAACATACCTTTCCCGCAACGCTAGCTGGTGTTTCGGCTTTCCAAATGCTCACTGATGTTTCGGCTTTCAAATCGAAGTATCTTTAACCGCTGGGCTAAGCATTATAAAAGGGACAGAGCGGTGCGAATGTCTCCTCATCTCGACAACTTTTCTGTCACTGTGCTGTCGGCACGCTACCGTTTGAGAGATGAATTTCTTTTTCAGGCGAGATGCACGAACAAACTTTTTTCGGAACGCTAACTGCTGTCTTGACATTCAAATCAAATCGCTTTTACCTGCTGGATTAAGCACTAATGAACTGGAAAGGAGCAGCGGTCCGGCTACGCCTTTCGTCTCGACGGTCTCAACCGTCTCAACAGCAGCGCAGCCATCTTGTTTGTTTACGTGACGTCACGGAGCGCGAAGAAGTCACTCGCGCTCCGAGAAATTCTCGGTGCACGAAGAGCGCGCTCGAGTGTCAGTCTTTGGTGGCACTCCTGTCCATTTTGCTGGATCGCGCTTCCCGCTCCCGCAAGTGAAGCCACCGGACGCAACCTTGCTGGGATACGATTTGCGGTTTTGCCAGCGTTTTGCTGCGGCTTTCCAGCGTGCTGTAAACACGTTTTCTACTCGTTCGTCGTCATTCGCCGAAGAAGTTTTTTAAGACTCTGTGTACCGTTGAGACTTGCCGTTGTGAACACGTGGAAAATTTTCCGAAAGCGCAGTGTCGCAGTAAAAAGGCACACCTTGTCGAAAGCAAGTTTCGCCGGTCTGGCGGCGTGTTCAAAGCTTCCTTGGCACGCCGAAGTGCCGCGTCTCTGTGCCTTCGCACGATTGGATACTGACCAAGAATCGACGCCGTGTGGATGTGTTTTGCGAGTGCAATGTGCATGAAGCAGTACGTATCTAAAGGTACAACTCGTCGAAAGCAAGTCTCGCCGGTCTCGCGGCTTGATCAAAGCTTCCTTGGCACGCCGAGTGCTGCATCTTTGTGCCTTCGCACGCTTGGATACCGATCAAGAATCGACGCCGCACCAAAGTTCTGAACGTGTGTCGCGTGTAGATGCCTTTAGATCATTTAATATATATATATATATATATATATATATATATATATATATATATATATATATAGTGTGTGTGTATATATCGGCCACGGAGTTCTGGTTCGTTCAGCTGTTCCGGAGAGTTGCTATCAATAAAGGGGGGGGGGGGGGGGGAGAGATCTGTACGTTTTCTTATGTACTATTAACCATATATATGTGTGTATATATCGGCCACGGAGTTCTGGTTCGTTCAGCTGTTCCGGAGAGTTGCTATCAATAAAGGGGGGGGGGGGGGGGGGGGGGGAGAGATCTGTACGTTTTCTTATGTACTATTAACCATGGCTATGTTCCATATCTACTCTAATGGATCACGTGGGAGCATGAATAGAGCAAAGCTTTGGAGCAAGGAGGGTTTTCGAAGGCAAAAGTACAAGACGGCGAGAATGAAAAGAGAAAAAATGAAAATGAAAATGAAAAAAGTGCGGCCCATATGGTCGTGCGCAATCTGTTGACCAATCACAATTAGGCGAGCCGCGCTCAAACGTCAAGTGCAATTAAGTAGGTTGATAATGAGCCAGCACTGATCAGTGATGAGGAGCTGTTTTGCGCAGTATTCTGTAAATCGTCTAAGGACGAAAAAAAGACGTACCTTCCCCCCTCTTCCGTCGCTACTGGACGCTGGAATAAGCTCGTTTCTGGACCGCGAGTGCCGCAAGTATACAGTTGTCAGAGTAAAGTAAGACGCTGATCCAGAGGCACATACGGCTTCACGCACATTGCACTCGCAAAACATTCACACGGCGTCGATTCTTGGTCGGTATCGAAGCGTGCGAAGGCACAGAGACACGGCACTTCGGCTTGCCAAGGAAGCTTTGAACACGCCGCCAAGGTAGCCGTCCGGTGGCTTCACTCGCGCTGCAGCGAACAAGCGAGGAAGCGCGACCCAGCAATTGTCATTGAGATCAGTGGTTTGAGCGCCAAATTCTCGCGCTCCGGAGCACGGCTCGCCGAGGTTTTTAGTTGTACATGACATATGAGAGCCCAACTACCCAGAACACAATTTGCGGTTCGAAATTCGGTTTCTTTCCGCCCGAAAACTACCGATCAAGAACTGCCCGGTTCGAGTCTCGCTCACTCTCTTTTCCGTGGTCACGGGCCGTTTTCTAAGGTTTCGACGCGACCACCAAATTTAATCAAAGTCGTTGGTCACTCGGAAGGCAAACACTCAATATTAAAAATAGAAAAAAATATAAAACCCATTTTTTGTGGCTTCTAAAAGCTGCAAATACGTTGATTGAAAAAAAAAAAAAAAGTTCCACAGAGAACCGGAAGCATTCTGTACGTGCGTCGTTTCGCGTATCGTGGGACTCGCGGGGACGGCGATGGCAGCGGACGACGGGCGTGGGACCTCTACTTCAGAACTGTCGCTCGCGGTACCGGTGAATTCTGTCTGCCTTTAAAAGAGAAATTTGGGACTGATCGAAAGAATTGGTATTTATCCCGTAAGACACGCCCGACCACCAAGCCGATTTGCACGAAGACGTCGCCGAGCCGTCGCTCCCTTCTCGTGTCTGAAGACATCGCTCGCTCAAACGTCAAACACGACCTGTCTACTTCGAGTTGAATATGCACGTGTACGATTTCTTTACTTGGTGCGAATGTCGCCAATGCGTGGTGCTTTTGCTAGAGGAAAATCGGCAGCAAACTTTCCAACTTACAGTTTATCAGCTGTATTATTACGATGGAAAGAGATCAGCTCTGGATTCTGCTTCTGCCTCTCGCCGAGAACGGTCGCAGGATGGCTGGCTCCAACGGAGCTGCGACAACGGCCCTTGGTGGCCGCGGACCTTTGTTCACCGAACCCTCATCGCATACCGAGGACAACAAGGTAGTGTTGCCGCCCATTCCAACGGGGGTAACAGTTTTGAACTCAGTTTTATTGCACTGCGATTTGAAGGGGCGTCCTTATCGGATTGAAGATTTTCGTCAGGAACTGAAGCGCTGCGCCGTGTTGTTCGATATAGTTGCGCTCGGCGCTTTTCAAATGAACCAGCTGTGGATGGCGACGCTGAGATCCCCCGAAGTCAATCAACGGCTTTCGATGCCAAGGAACTCGAGGTTGAGAAACTGCGGCGCATCGTCATCGACCCCTCCTGCACCGAGGTACGCGTTCGCCTGCACTGGATTCCCTTCCACGTACCAGACGACGCCGTGCGCAAGCTGCTCGAGCCTTATGGCAAGGTCGGTGACGTAGGACGAGAGAAGTGGCGTGTCGAGGGGTTCGAGCCTCGAGGGCGTCGAGTCGACCACCCGCGTCGCTCGCGTGACGCTCAAGACCGGCCTCATGCCAGACGACGTCCCGCACCACCAGAGACTTCAGGGGGCGAACGTCCTGATCGTCATCCCGGGGCGAGTACCGGTCTGCCTTCGATGCAAGCGCACCGGGCACATTAGGCGCGACTGTCGCGTGCCGAAGTGCTCGGTGTGCTCCCGCTTTGGCCACGCGAAGGAGACGTGCGTCAAGACCTACGCCGGTGTGACCGGCGGAGCTGTGGTAGAGGAGCTGTCCCGTACGAAAATGTCAGATCGGAGCGGTTCCAGTTCGGATCCGCGCGGTTGTAAACTTGTGGACAGTTCCGATCCACTGGATTCTGGGTGTAACCAGTCGGATCCAGTGAGACGCAACGCACTGGAATCGCACGGCGATGAGTAGATCCGATCCGCTCCCCTTGTTCCAGTAGGGTCTGCTCCCAGCCAGCGGGCGCGCACACGCGTGACTGGAGGAGGGGAGAGAGGGGTGGGGGGAGGGGGGAACTTCCTCGCAGGTCACGTGTTAGGGACAGGCGCATCCGCTTCGGAGGCGCTGCGAGCGGGCGTTCTCCCAATGCGAAAATTCTCCCAATCCATGCGATAATTCAGAGAAAGGGTGAAGAATGGATGAGTAATGTAAGCAAGAAAGATAGAAAATTCTCCCAATCAATGCGAAAATTCAGAGAAAGGGTGAAGAATGGATGAGTAATGTAAGCAAGAAAGATAGAAACGCAGCCAAGAAGTTTTGGGTGCACTTGAACTCACTCGGTGAAACGACGCAAGCTAGACAGAGGCTCATACTCTCGCATCAGGGAGATCAATTAGAGGGAGATGATGCGATACGATATATAGGAACAGTGATGGAGGAGAAATTTCGGGAACGGGTACATGTGGAAGATAGGAGAACCGAAGTAAGTATCAGTCCAGCTTTTGACATCGCGGATTTTGGACAAAGAGAATGGGAAAAGGCGGAACGAAGAGTCCCTAGTGGCACGTCGACAGGCACAGATGGTATCCCAATCAGGCTGGTGAAGAATTTGGGTCCTAAATCTAAGGCAAAACTAAGGGAGGTAGTGAGCCCTATGGTAACAAAAAGAAATATTCCAGATGAATGGAGGCTTAGTAGGATGAGTATGATATATAAGGGAACGAGAGATAAGTCTCACATTAGGAATTATCGTCCCATAACCGTGACACCAGTTATTTACAGGTTGGTAATGCAGATTATAAAGAACAAACTGGAGGAATGGGTAGATTGCGAGGGCATACTGGGCGAGCTACAGAACGGGTTTCGGAAACAAAGAAGGTTGGAGGACAATATATTTTCTCTAACACAGTGTATAGAAATAGCGCAAAAAGAAAACAGACAGCTCTGGCTGGCATTTCTGGATATCAAGGGTGCCTATGACAATGTGAACCAAAAAACTCTGTGGGACATAGTGGAGAGCTTAAACCTAGATGAAGGACTAACAGAAATATTAAGGAACATTTACAAAGATAATAAGGTGGTTATAACATGGGAAGGAAAGGCAACGGGGAAAATAGAGATAGGACGAGGCCTTAGGCAGGGGTACCCGTTATCGCCTTTGCTGTTTATGTTGTATCTGAGAGGATTGGAGGATAGACTACAGAAGAGTGGGCTTGGATTTGACCTTTCGTACAGTAAGCTAGGCCAAAAAATTCAGCAATCCTTACCGGGGCTGATTGATGCGGATGATATCGTACTAATGGCTAACAACAGGATAGATTTGCAGGAATTAATGAGCATCTGTGGTAGGGAAGGAGAGGAATTAGGTTTAGAATTCAGTAGTGAAAAATCAGCAGTCATGATTTTTAACAATGATGATGTTGAGAGACTGAAGATACAGTAGAATATTACAGTTGAGAGAGCTAGTAAATACAAGTATCTAGGAGTATGGATATGTGATGGTGCAGAATATCTCAGTGAGCATGAAAAGTATATAATAGGTAAGGGCAACAGAAATGTGGCTGTAATGAAAAATAGAGCACTTTGGAATTACAACAGGTATGAGGTGGTGAGAGAGATTTGGAAAGGGGTCATGGTGCCTGGCTTGACTTTTGGAAACGCAGTGCTATGCATGAAATCCGAAGTGCATGCAAGACTAGAAATAAAACAGCGTGGAGTAGGTAGGCTGGCTTTGGGGGCACATTGCAAAACACCAAACCAGGGACCACAAGGAGACATGGGATGGGCGTCATTTGAGGGCAGGGAAGCTGTCAGCAAGATAGAATTTGAGGATCGGTTGAGGCAAATGGGTGGGGAGCAATGGGCACGAAAGGTTTTCAGCTATTTATACATGAGGAGTATAGACACAAAATGGAGACAGCGCACTAGGAAACTAAGAGGAAAGTTTTTAGGCTATAGTGGGGTTACGGAAGAGCAGGTCTCAGTTAAGAAGAAAGTTAAGACCACAGAAAGAGATCGGTGGCTAGAGGGAATGCAGACAAAGAAGGCTCTGGAAGGCTATAGATTAAACAAAACAGTTATTGCCAAAGAAAGCATTTATGACAATTCTAGGGGAAGCTCGTTGTTGTTTGAGGCAAGGACAGGTGTTTTGCGAACCAGAACATACAGAGCGAAGTACCAGGAAATGGACACAGTGTGCGCTGCTTGTGGAGAGGAGGACAAGACGGCTGAGCACTTGATACTCTACTGTAAAGGGCTTCACCCTATGCATACCGAAGACAACATAGATTTAATAAAGTCATTAGGTTTTAGAGACAGCGAACGAAAAGTGGATTTCAAGACAGTAGAGATTACCAAGCAAAGATTAAGTGAATGGTGGCAGAAAGCGAGAGAAAACTAAGCATTTTCTTATTAACTAATGGCAAGGGGGATTTATAGCCTCACTTTCTTTTCAGGACGGAGTGAATATAGTTTTCACATTTAAATATTCTAAGCTTAAAGGGTAAGACAAAATGGCTAGGTGGCGTAAGCTACCGCCCGATCCAAAGGGCTCAGCCGTATTCATTCATCCATCCATCCATCCGCGCGCGCGGTTGGCTTTGTCTGTTGCAACCATGTGTTGCAACCGGCGCCGCGCAACGCCTCGAGAGTTTCGTCAGTTTAGTTTCTTCTGCGCTCTCGTCGGACTGTCGGTCGGCGCTCGCCCGGCGGCGACGTTCGCGCTGCGGGCGCACGGATACAATACTTGGATACTGTGCTTGTGCGTGCTGTGTGTGTGTTCCGTGCACCGTGTTTGGTGACCACGTGCGCCTTGCATTGTCTGTTGCAGTTGGGGGCAGCGCTTCGAGAGTTTAGGTTTCTCTCCACTCCCGTCGGACTGTCGGCCGGCGCTCGCGCTGCGGGCGCACGGATACTGACGCGCCTATCGTTGCCCTGGATGGATACCCACTGACCTCGGCTTTGAATCTTTATATAGTGTGAAGCTGCCGACCCATTGCAGTTTGGCTCGGCATCTGGATGCGCTGGTGTGCTTGGTGACAATACTTGGACAACTCGGATACCGCTTGCCCGCCGGAACTTCCCGATGCACTCAACACTGGATACTGTGCTTGTGCGTGCTGTGTGTGTGTTCCGTGCACCGTGTTTGGTGACCACGCGCGCCTTGCATTGTCTGTTGCAGTCGGGGGCAGCGCTTCGAGAGTTTAGGTTTCTCTCCGCTCCCGTCGGACTGTCGGCCGGTGCTCGCCCGGCGGCGACGTTCGCGCTGCGGGCGCACGGATACTGACGCGCCTATCGTTGCCCTGGATGGATACCCACTGACCTCGGCTTTGAATCTTTATATAGTGTGAAGCTGCCGACCCATTGCAGTTTGGCTCGGCATCTGGATGCGCTGGTGTGCTTGGTGACAATACTTGGACAACTCGAATACCGCTTGCCCGCCGAAACTTCCAGAGACAATCAACTCTGGATACTGTGCTTGTGCGTGCTGTGTGTGTGTTCCGTGCACCGTGTTTGGTGACGACGCCTGGACGACCGTGTGCGCCGCCGGAATTACCGCTGCGCTCACCACTGGACTCTACAAAAGTATTTCGCGCGATGCCCTTAGCCGTTACAAGCGAGAAATCGTCGCGATTTCAGACCCAAACCGCGTGGGTCTGAAATCGCGACGATTTCTTGGTTGTAACGGCTAAGGGCATAGCACGAAATTCTTTTGTAGAGTCCAGTTGTGAGCGCAGCGGGAATTTCGGCGGTTCACGGCCTGGGTCTAAAATTGGGGCTGGAAATGCGCAGTTCCAGGCTGGATAAAAACTGGTGCCCCAATTTTGGGTCTAGGCGGAACCGGCATTTTTCATTCCGGCCTGTATCTGACATTTTCGTACGGGGTCCCAGCACATCATGGACGTCGAGGAAGCCGAGAACGCCGCTCAGGGCCCGCCTGCCAAGCCTCCTCCCACAGGTGAACCGAAATGTCACCCTGCGGAAACCAACACCCCCGCTGCGGTCTCGATCGCAAAGGGACAGGAGGAGATGACTGGCGGCTCCGGCGACGTCAGCAGCGTGGCGACCCCTCTCGCGGTGATGCAGGTCAAGCGCCCTGGAGCACCACGTGACGCTTACCGCCCGGAGGCCGAGAAGACGCCCCCCGGACCCCTCGAGAGCATGGACGAGACCACGGAGTCCGTAAAGCGTGGCCTAGAAGAGAACCTTGATGACGAGAACCCCCCACCGATGAAGGGCATGACGCCCGCTCCCAACCCCTGGATGGAAAAAAACAAGAAGGGGCGCTACAAGATCGTGCCTCTCACCCTTCCAGACGGCCGGGAACGGCGAGACAGCAAATAAGGCGCCTGACGCCTGGTTTCCAAGGGCTACCAAGACTTCCAAGGCAAGTGCGAAAGGCTGAATTCAACACACAACATGATTTGTACGCTCCTCCCAAGCATTGCGGTCGCATCTTTAAATGTTCGCGGTTTAAACGCTCGTAAAAAGCAATATCAATTACAGCGATTGCTGCTCAAGGAAAAACCCGATTTCTAGGCGATGCAAGAGACCAAAATTGCGGAGGAGGAGCAGGTCGCTACTGAACTTAGCCCATTTTTGCCGTCGTATGAAGTATGTGTCACCCATGCCGTTGGTTTTTCTGCCGGCTGTTTTCTTTTTATTAAGAAGTCCCTGTCCCTGTCGGAGTTACACGTTACCACCGACACGGAAGGGCGCTTCAGCATGTGTGATTTTTTGCTTTCGCTTATTAAGTGGCGCCTCATTTGCGTTTATGCGCCTAGTACGGTTAAAGATCGTGTTTCCTTTTTTAACGTATACGCCGCTTTCTAGATTGTGACAGAGCGGTCGTTTTGTGTGGCGATTTTAACTGCGTCCTTCGGGCAGCAGATAGATTTCCTCCGAGGCAGAATAGCGATAGAAGCGTGTGGTTCTCCTTAGGGCCACTGCCTTTGGGACTACCACGGTCGCGGCGAGACGCTCTACCGCGAAGCGGGTTCGTGCTCGCGTGGCATGCTGCTCGTCGAGCGCAAAGAGACACCAGTCACGTTGGTAACGGTGATAAACTCTGTTTATTTACAATCCAAAACAAATAACAAAAAGACAGCGGCAATCAGCTGGTGAACGCCGTCGGTGTGGAGATCGCCCACGGCCGAGCGGTCGTTCACAAAGATACAAAGGACGGGGTAAACGCTCACCGATGCGCCGGACGGTTCCCCGTTGTCGCCGCCGCCGAAATCCCAGGAAGAAGAGAAGCCAGCTCCCGCTGTCCGCTGGTTTTATGATAACAGCGGGGGCGAAGTGGCCAATCAAGGAGCGACACGTCGATCTCCTTTGTGCGGGGGTTCGTTACGGAAATCGCCCCAAAGGGGGAGAGGAGGAAGCCACTGGATGGATGGATGGATGAATACGGCTGAGCCCTTTGGATCGGGCGGTAGCTTACGCCACCTAGCCATTTTGTCTTACCCTTTAAGCTTAGAATATTTAAATGTGAAAACTATATTCACTCTGTACTGAAAAGAAAGTGAGGCTATAAATCCCCCTTGCCATCAGTTAATAAGAAAATGCCTAGTTTTCTCTCGCTTTCTGCCACCATTCACTTAATCTTTGCTTGGTAATCTCTACTGTCTTGAAATCCACTTTTCCTTCGCTGTCTCTAAAACCCAATGACCTTATTAAATCTATGTTGTCTTCGGTATGCATAGGGTGAAGCCCTTTACAGTAGAGTATCAAGTGCTCAGCCGTCTCGTCCTCCTCTCCACAAGCAGCGCACACTGTGTCCATTTCCTGGTACTTCGCTCTGTGGTAAGCAGCGCCACCTCTCGCTACGTCAGCGCGGCCGCCACGGCGCGCCGAAACACTGACGCGACAGAATGTTGAGGGATCACAATCCCCACAAGCGTCAGTGTTTTGTGTGAGCGTATCGAAAACTTTGATTTGATCGACGCTGGAACAGTAAAAAACGAAACAAGCGAGATCCGTTTCACACATTTCCAAACGTCATCGCACGCTCGCCTAGGCAGAATATATGTGTCAGCCTCCCTGGCAACAGTGTTAAGAAAATACCGGGTCACGCCAGTGTCTTCTTTTTTTTTTTTATACCATTGTCTTATCTCTACTACGATAGGGGAAAAGGTACCGAGGAAGGATAAGTTTAACTGGGACTTCAGGAAGCTAAACGCGAAGCTTCTCGAGGATGTTTTGTTTCTTGGAAAGGTAGATAACTCTTTAAAACGTATTTGGAAAGCTTGAGAGACGATATTTTTGAAATGTGTGAGATCATCAAGCAGGAGTTAAAGATGCTAGCGATGGAAAGGTCTTCCATTTTAGCGTTCGAGGCGCCATTTGAAGAACGCAACTTAAACAGCGATTTAGAAGCGCTGTCAAGAGCGGAGTGCGAGAGGCCCGGTATAGCTCTTGAAGATTTAGAACATGTCAAGGAACGGCTGGAGAAGTTTCACTTAAAGCGTTACCGGAGAGCAACTGTCCGTGCTCGCACTGAGAAGTATCAGATGGGAGAGGAACCGACAAAACGAAGTTTACCAGGTGAGAAAAGGTTCGCGCTGCGTAACGAGATAAGCGAGATCGAGCACAATGGGGTGACAAGCACGAGCCCAAGTAACATTAAACGAGCGTTTGTCAACCACTATAAAAATCTTTTTGGGACGCATGGGATTGGAAGGAAGGATCCCATGTGTGGGAAACTTCTTGACTCTCTCCCGCAGTTGGAAGAGGAGGAAAGAGAAAATCTCGCACAGCCTTTCTCTTTACAAGAAGTCGAGAGGGCAATTGACGAACTGCCCAACTCAAAAGCGCCGGGACCCGATGGGCTATGTTCCGAATTTTATAAAAAGTTCAAATATACTGTCTCCAGCGTTCTACTGGAAGTGTTTTCTAAAGCGTACGAGTGCAAAACATTGCCGCGGTCTTTTTCGCGCACGTACTTACACTGTCTTAATACCCAAAAGCGATGACTGTGCGAAATTACGCCAAGTCTCTGGTTACCGCCCAATCACCCTCTGTAACGTAGATTACAAGATTTTTGCGAAGATTTTAGCGCGTCGGCTTCAGAGTGTCGCTTGTCAACTTATTGGCGACCACCAGACATGCGGCATCAAGGGTCGATCTATCTTGACCAATGTGCACGTTGCCCGCAGTGTTTTAGAAGCATGCGACGACGGCATGGGCCAAGTAGCCATGCTGCAATTGGACTTAGAAAAAGCCTTTGACCGGGTTAAGCATGACGTTCTTTTTAATGTGTTAAAGCATGCAAATGTGGGTGAAGTTATTTTTGAGGGTGTAAAAATGGCGTACCAAGAGTGCACCACCAGGCTCATTGTCAACAAGGAGTTGACGGAACCAATACACGTACGAACATCTGTGAGGCAAGGGTGCCCTATGTCGCCGCTATTGTTCAACCTTGATTTGGAACTATTTTGCTTAAGCGTTCTCAGAAGTAAGGAATGTCGTGGTTTTCGGCTAGAAAACGAAGAGATAAAAATAATGAGCTACGCAGACGACATCGCGTTGTTTTGTTCTGATAAGCCTGCTATCAGTGCGGCCGTTACGTTGACAAAAAACGTTTGTGATGCCACCGGGGCAGCCATAAACCTGAGCAAGTGCCGCGGCTTTTGGCACGGAGCGTGGGCCACAACTCCTTCTATATTTGAAGGAGTGTGTTGGGACCGGGTGCCGTGCACTTACCTCGGTGTTCCACTAGGCTGTTACCGTGAAAACAAACCTTACTGGTCGGGAGTCGCCACCGACCTAGACAGGCGCGCTTCCCGCTGGAAGTAGCGTGAACTGTCTATTTTCGCTAGGGCGACAGTCTGTAATATCTTTTTGATTGCAAAGCTCTGGTACGTACTGCAGGTCATCCATTGTGCGCGCGTAAATATTCAGAAGTTTCACCGCGTCTTTTTCCCGTCATGTCTCGTTCCGTGTCCTCATCGTCTCGCGTTTTTTTTTTTAATTTATTTATTTATTTATTTTTTACGATAGACGCGGGCGTGTGCGGCGCTCCGACGACGTGCTGGGGTACCAGCCATGCCGTCATGCTATGAAACGAAACCACGTTTCTGCGCGGCGGGAGTTCCTTTGTGAGCTGAAGCACTCGCTGCTGAAAGCAACGGCCGTAAGAAAACTATTTTTGGTCCCTGCCTGCCAGTCACCGTGGTCGCACGACGTCGGGTGTTGCCGTCCCCACGTCGCTGCAGATATGGCGCTTTCTAAAATGAAACTAAATACCGCCGCATGTGCATCAACATTCCTGTTCTTGTTTAATACGCTACTACAAAAATCCCTCTTTAGCTCAAAGACTTCTCTGTCGAAGTATTGGTTACCTAGGTTTTTCTCGGTGGGCTTTCTTTCGGGAGAGACCCCGGTACGTGAGAGAAAGAGAGAGAAAAAACTTTTATTGAAAAATCTGCCGCGAAAGAAAGTTGAAGGGAAGTGAGTTAAAACAATGAAGGCCATGTCTGCACGTTGAACTCGCACAGCGCGCTTGTTTGTCTCGAATTCAGTCGTTGCACGAAGCGCTCCAAGAACTTCTTAACCCTGGTTCGTGATGTCTTGCATCGATGTGCTCAGGTTCTTTTCTTTCCTTTTTTTCTGTGTGTTTAGCTTATACCTCGCTTGCCGGCCTGGCAAGCACGTGGCGCTGGACTGTTTTTTGTCGCATGCTGGACAGTTACATTTGGCTTACCATTTTGGGGAACCAAACGGCGACGGAGCGGAGTGGCATGGTTTTGATCGAACAGCCATCTCCGATCGCACGACAATTTCGCATTGCGCTGCAGTAGTTACGTGCTTCATCAGTTGGGTACTGCTTTCATTTATTTTATCACTAGTCAACCTAATACTGTGCTATTTATACTGAGCTGGTCATTTTCAAATAAATGTTAATATGGTGCACTTTGGTTCTTATTTACCTATAGCGGGTATATATATGTATACGTATCATTTAAGTGGAGCGTTGCAAAATGTGTCGTGTCTTTGGCATTTCAGTTACGTGTTGAAAGACTCCCAGGTGGTCTAACTTGACTATAATTTGTTTATTGCGGCAAGTAAAGTGTCCTTCGTTTGTCCAGCACTTGAAACAAATATTTTTTTTTATTTTTCTAAGAATATCTGCTCCAAAAGCCACTTTTGCTACTCGAAACACTGTTTTAGCTGTTCCAAAAGCCACTTTTGCTGGTCCAAAACACTGTTCTGGCTGCTCCAAAGGCAACTTTTGCTGCTCCAAAACATTGTTTTGGCTGCTCCAAAAGGTGCTCCAAAACGGCTTAGGCCAATCACATCACTGAGCTAGCCTTCCTTGCATAGTTCAAGGTCTCGTGGCGGATTACGGAGCGTTATCCGGGTGCTTAGCGGGCTGCGGAAACGGTCTACTACTATTCCCTATTGTCTCTCTCTGTTTCGTACGTGAACTGAATGGCGTGACGTACGCTGTTCAGTGCCACGTGGAAAGCATCCAGGTTTACCCTTTTCAAAATTACAAAAGTGTCATCAACGTACCTACAATACATTTTCACCGGAAAGAGCACCGAGTTCAGCACCCGTGTTTCGACGTGCTCCATCACTAAGTTTGCTACGGTAACAGAAACAGGACCTCCCATAGGACACCCTTCAATTTGATGGTAAATCGTGTTGGCGAAACTGAAGTAGGTTTGATTCAAGCAAAAGCGAAACAAAATTACAATTACCTCCACAAGTAAGGACGTACGACTCTCCAAATTACAATCTTCTTTCAAACGCGCCTCTACATAATCCATGGCCAGGCCAATGGGGACATTTGTGAACAATGAGATAACATCAAAATACACCATCACATCGTCATCACCAAGCTGCTGAGTACGGACGTCGGTTACAAAATCGCGAGAGTTTCTAACCGACCTAGAGTGGTCCTCAGTTAACGGCTTCAGCACTTCAACCAAGAACTTCGACAGGTTGTAAGTTGGTGAACCAATAAAAGACACGATAGGACGGAGAGGACAGCCCTCTTTATGGACCTTGGCTAGCCCATAGATCGTTGGAGTAGCCCCGCCCGAAGAAAACAGTCGGTGGTACAACGTTTGATCTATGCGTCCTTTCTTACGTAGTCTCGTAAACGTTCAACGAGCTGGCACTCTGACTTTGCTGTCGGGTCACAGTTCAGCTTCATAAAGTGCGAGGAATCGTTCAAGATGTTGTACATTTTCTCCTCATAATCCTTTCAATTTAACAACACAGTACCCTTTCCCTTATCAGCCGAGAGGATAACGATAGAATTATCTGATTTGAGATCATTTAGCGCCGTGCGTTCCCCCGCGGTAAGGTTCGTGCGAGTGCTTTTGGCATTCGCCAGGACACACAATTCGGCGACGAGCCAAGTTTACCTGCAGTTGTATCCTGGATATGCCGCAACTTCTCCTCAACCTCCACGATGATATCACGTTTGGGCACTTTCCGTGGGGCAATTGCGAAATTCAGGCCCTTCGACAATAAGCTCATGTGGTTGTCCGATAGGCGTTTCGAGGAAAAGTTATGCACAGCTTCTAAACTGTCCTGTTCTATGGCGAGGCAACAGTCGGGACAGCTTCTGGCGATGGGCTTCGGTGCACTTACGTCCTTACTTAGATCCTTACGTCCTTACGTCAAAACTTAAGGCCCGTTCACACTCTTGCGACCGAGTTCGACCGAGAGAGACCAGACCGGTTTTTAAGCCTCTTGCGATCTCTTAGGACCAGCTCCGCTGCAGCGGAGCTCGTCCTAAGAAGTCGTAAGAAGCTTAAAAACCGGTCTGGTCTTTCTCGGTCGTACTCGGTCGCAAGAGTGTGAACGGGCCTTTAGTCCTTACGTGTGGAGGAGATTGTAATTTTGTTGCGCTTTTGCGTGAATCAAGCCTACTTCAGTTTCGCCAACACGATTTACCATCACATTGAAGGGTTCCCATGGGAAGTCCTGTTTCTGTTACCGTAGCAAACTTAGTGATGGAGCACGTCGAAACACGGGTGCTGAACTCAGTGCCCTTTCCGGTGAAAATGTATTGTAGGTAAGTAGATGACACTTTTGTAATTTTGAAAAGGGTAAACCTGGATGCTTTCCACGTGGTACTGAACAGCGTACATCACGCCATTCAGTTCACGTACGAAACAGAGAGAGGCAATGTGTTGCCTTTTTTAGATGTGCTGGTACGCCGGGCCAGTAATTGCAATGTGGAAACGTCGGTGTACCGTAAGCAGTGTGACACCG